>VNKC01001515.1:0-443769 GCA_008042775.1 Drosophila pectinifera | reverse complement strand
ATGGTTATTCTTAATTTGGCTTTGTCCAAAAATTAGGACATAAAAATGACGATTTAAGGACCCAAAATTCCGCATACTTGCGGTCTTCTGGAGAGCATATTTTGGCCAAAAATGAAAAGACAACCAAAAGCCATACATATTCTGAATCGCTATTTTCAAGGCTGTTTAGAACACATTATGGTTATTCTTAACTTAGCTTTGTCCAAAAAAATTAGGACATAAAAATGACGATTTAAGGACCCAAAAATCCGCATACTTGCGGTCTTCTGGAGAGCATATTTTGGCCAAAAATGGAATGACAGCCAAATGGCATATATATTCCGAATCGCTATTTTCAAGGCTGTTTTGAGCACAATAAAGTTATTCTTAATTTAGCTTTGTCCAAAAATTAGGACATAAAAATGACGATTTAAGGACCCAAAATTCCGCATACTTGCGGTCTTCTGGAGAGCATATTTTGGCCAAAAATGGAATGACAGCCAAAAGCCATACATATTCCGAATCGCTATTTTCAAGGCTGTTTTGAGCACAATAAAGTTATTCTTAATTTAGCTTTGTCCAAAAATTAGGACATAAAAATGACGATTTAAGGACCCAAAATTCCGCATACTTGCGGTCTTCTAAAGTGCATATTTTGGCCGAAAATGGAATGACAGTCAAAAGCCATATATATTCCTAATCGGCGTTAAAGCCGTTAAAATCTGATTTATTTAATAATAATAACATTTTAACAAATTTTCAAAAATTAAAAAAAAAATGTTTTCTTTGGATTCTTAAAGCTGGTATGCAGAGTGATTTACCAGAACAAATCTAATCCGATTTGAAATTAAAGCTGTTTTGACCAAGTTATGGTTATTTTTAAGTTTGATAAGTAGCTAGCAGCAAGCAGCAAGCAGCAGAGCAATGATGCGTTGACGTCATTGGTATAGCGGATGGTGGGAAAGACTGTTATAAACTGTTATAATATACGTTACTATAGTGTTAATCGTCTTCTGCTACTCTCTATGTACCTGGTGCCCAAAATCATTTATTTAATATATTGGTACTGCTAAAAGTCATGATTGGGATATTGTTGTTGCCGACAACATCATTTTCAGATCAACAACAACATCATCACAACAACCACTCTTTGTTTACATTTTAACGAAATTGCCGCTCTCCACATTTTGTATAACAGGCTAGCTGCAAGCAGTAAACCGACAATGCGCTGATCGAATTGTTATAAACTGTTATAATATTTGTGCACAGTGCTAATCGGCCTTCTGCTGCCTTCTTCTCGCCTGGTGCCTTAAACCATTTATTTAATATATACTGCGAAAAGTTATGATTGGTACCTTGATGTTCTTTACAACAACAACATTTTTGCAAAAAACTAGATTTCTACAACAACATTTTTCATATATATCTAGATAAATGGTTATATAATTTTGCACATTTATTTTTCGATCTTTCCTATAGATGCTTTATGATATTGTACACGCGATTCATCTTTCTTTCATAATCATTTTGTCAAAATAAAGATGCTAAGAGGTATATTTTTTGGCTGCCCACACTTTATCCTTCGCACCTGCGTAAAAGCTTGTCTTCCTCTCTCAAAGCTTTACTCTCTAGCAAGTCGGTCTCTCTCATTGGGTTACAGCATTTACAGCTCTTGGGAAACAAAACAAACAACACAACAGAGAGAGCCAGAGAGGAGCAGAGAGGAGTACAAAGAGGTGCCGAGAGGAGTCGGAAATGGTGCAGGCCAGGAGGCTGATGGCCGACTGCTTGTGGCCATGTTGTCTGCCATTCGCATGTATGGGTGTCCATGTCCATGTAGCGGAGCAGATGGCAAATGGCCGCCGAAAGGATGAAACGACAAAGCAGCGAGTCAGCTGGGAAAAATACTACGCATCGGACATCGGGAGCCGAGCGGAGCAGAGCGAGATATATTTTTGCGGCCCATTGAGTGTGAATTAAGAGATGCCGGCTTAGTGCGACTCCTGGCTGCATGTGTATGTGGGTGTGAATCTGATGCATCCTGCATGTTCGCCCTCGAGCGCCGGATGTCGGTGGCACCCCAGCCAGAGGATGAATATGAATGCTGGATGGGACACTCTCGAACGATACGAGGCTCCGCCGATTTGCATTTCACATTTTGCATTTCAGCATTTTTATGGCTCACCAGCAGAACAGCCTTCGTATTGGTGGGAGGAAGTCAACAGTGGTTCGCTCTTTTAATCCGAATATTAAATATGGCGACGAGCCATTCAAGGGCTTTGGCTGGTATTAAAGGGGAGCAGCAGGGGTTGACGGAAGGATATCGTTAACCGTGATTTTATGTCTATGAAGGAATATTTATTCCTTTTTTTTAAAGGAATATTAATCACATGTGGCTTACTTTCAAAACATATTTTTGGTTATATTTATATAATTAATTAGACTTAGCCTTATATCTCATAAATTCCCAGAAACAGCTCATAGAGAATGTAAGCTAACAAAAATACTTTAAATTCTAATACATTAGTTATTGTTTCCACAGAAGAGTTCGTCCTTTGATCAAACATTAAGAGCTATAAAGACCTTTCTTTTCCACGCTCATTTATAATATCTGCATTCAAAAGCGTTTTTAATTTAAACATAAATTATTTCTCTTTGAGCCATTAATGCTTCGGGGCCCATTACATTGCTTGCACAGAAGTATGCTACAAACAGGACACTTTTTTCCATATTTTCACTTTTCCCATTTCCCTTTGCTATCATTTAAAGAGCGGAGCAGCGCAGCGCGGAAAAGTCGCTCCAGTCAGCGGCTCTTCATGACTGCAGACTTGCGTTTGTTTCCCAGAGAAAGAAAAGGGAAATTTACGTTGGCAGTTGCAATCCCACTTTGCGTGTTGCCGGGGATTCCGCACGATTTCCTGTTTGCCACGGACGCTCTCCCGACCTCCCACAATTTTCCGCAACCATTGCCGCACTTTTCCTACGCTAGCACCGCGTCCTTTGCACGTGCCAAATGAAAACCGGTTTCGACTCTGCTTATATGTAAAAAATTTATTGCATTTAACTTTTCCTGGGGCTTGGGAGGGTGAAGAATGAATGAACGAGTTTTACATGCTTAGCGGCATGCCAAAAGGTGTGGGTGTGTGTGGTTCTTAGCACTAAATGGTCATGTATCCTAGATGATATATCCTTAGATGAATCGCGTGTGTCAGCGTTGCTTGGTATCGCTCGTTGGTATCGACTTAGGATCTAGGCTTATCAGCTAGCGATATGTTTGATTTGGTTGCTTGCAATCGTTTCATAAAATGTACAATTATAGGCTGAAACCGCAGACTACAGATACAGATAATACAAATAATTCCGAGGTGAAAAGACGCTCAAGAGAGATTTAAAAATGCAAGTTTTTAAATCACCAAAAGCCCCAATATCACCTTCGAAATGCTTAGGACTAAATGTTAGAATAGCGATAACTAGTTCATACTCATTTCATCCTTCCAAAGGGATGAGCTTACAACTAAACAATGTTCAGGGCTTTCGTTTTCAATTTCGATTTAAATAAGGAGGGATTCAAATTCCCAACTGGTTCCCCCAATATTTAATCGAAACATAACTCGAAAAGGTCTTAAAAAACTATGTGAATCTCCTTTCGAATCCTTCGATTTCGATTTCTGTGTCGTTTATGGATGGCTGCCTTAGCAGTTCATGTAGTTGGGCGAGTTCGGGTCCGCCTCTGCATTGGAGGCATCCTTTTCCGGCGCTATGTCGCCCACATTCTGGTACACCTCCGCCTGGACCTCGATGCTACCGACCTGGGGGCACGGCACTGGGATCTGCTTGGGCTTGAAGGAGCTGCAGCCGCTGGTGGAGTGGCTCTTGGTCAGCTTGCCGTAGATGATGTTAGAGCGCTCGTTCAGCTTGATGGGCTGCAGGGTGACTCCGTTCTGGTTCTGGTAGTGCTGCTGCTGCTGGGTCTCCGCCTGCTCCTTGGCCTCCATGATGGTGTTCAGGTAGTTGCTGCTCTGGGAGCTGGCCAGGGGTTGGCTCCCGTAAACTGGGATGTTCGAGGGGAACACCTGGTAGTGCTCCGATCCCGTGGGACTGGTTGGCGTGTTCAGGCGCTGGCAGCTGGACATGGGAGAGGGGAACACGATCTGGTGGCGCTCGTCGCCCGGCGTCGAGCTCGGTGTGAACACGGGTCTGGGTGGCGGCGGCACCAGATAGTTGTCCATCATACGGCAGTGCGGCGGGAATCCTCGCCGCTCCTCATGATCCGAGTGAGTGCCGGAGTCTCCGAGAGAGGCGCCGCTGCAGTTGCTGCCGGTGCTCAGCCTGCCCGAGGAGGAGCTCGAGCTGGACACGCTCTGCAGGCTCAGCGAGCTGATGGGCCTTCCCGCGCCCACGCCCGAGGACACTCCGCTGGACTTGAAGCTGCAGCTGGTGGCTATCGAGGACTTTGTCTCGTCCAGCAGGCTATCGTTGCCCTGCGTCTGGTGGGGCTTGCCGCGCGAGAAGAACTTCTTGATCCGCTCGAAGGGCGTCTCCCGCTTCAGGTGCGTCCTGACCTGCTCCTGGATCCGCTCGTACTCCCTGCGCAGCTGGTCGATCTGGTCCTGCTTCTCGCGGAAGCTCTGCTGCACGTCGTTGCGGTGCTTCCAGCGCTCCACCAGCAACTCCACATCCCTGATGGACAGGACATTGTTCTTGAAGTCGTGCATGATCTCGGCCAGCTCGTCGTCGGCGTTGGAGCGACTGTTGCTGGCGGCGGAGGCATCGCTGGCACTCCTCTTCAGGGTGCCATAGCCGGGCTGTTTGGTGGCACAACGGTTTAGCCGCAGCGGCTCCTCCACAGGTCGGTTTGAGGGCTGGAACAGGTAGTTGCCATCGTCCTGGACCACTGGGACATTCGAGGGCTGCAGCACGTAGTCGTTGCCCAGCTGGTTCTCCAGGAGTTGTGAGCACTCCTGGCTGAATTTGTCCGTTTGATACAGGGGAGCGGCGTCCACCTCGTCCAGGGATCTGGCCTGTTCCTTGTTCAGTTGGTTCTGCTCCTTGGACTGGTAGTAGGGCGGCTCATTGATCCTCAGCTCGTTGGTGGTCTGCTCGGGTCCCGGCTGCGAGTTCCCAGCCTCCGGGAGCTTCTTCTCGGACTCCACCTTCTTTTCGGCGACGGAGGCCTGCAGGTTCTCGTCCTCCGTCTCCACGCTGATGTAGTTGAGATTCGAGATGGCCATGGTCTCCGTTTTGGGCCGCACCTCCGGTGTGTTCTCCCGCTCAGAACCGCTGGACATCTCCATGTACTCCGCCGAAGGCAGTTGCTTGGGTGGCTTCTGCGATTTACCCTTTCCCGGCTGGGCCTCGATCACCACGTTGGGACTGGAGCTGGGCTTCGGACTGAGCTCCGCTTGGCCAGGATTCACGCCCTTGAAGTAGTGGTACATGGTGGTCAGTTCGTGGAACTCCGCGAAGCTCACGATGTTCTGGGCCAGCTTGTGGTGGCCCTCCTGCTCGGCCAGCTCCGCCGGCGTGCGTCCGGCGCAGTTCCTGACGCCGCAGGCGGTGTCGCCGCCAGGACACTCCATCAGTTGGATGCAGAGCCGGTTCAGGCCCCATCTGGCCGCGAAGTGGAGCAGCGTGGGGTACTCCTCCGGGCTGGACTCCAGGCGGCTGAAGAAGTGGTGCTGGCGCTCGCTGTTGCCGCCGCTCAGCAGGTGGAAGTTCGGCGGCATGTTCCGCTGGAAGCACTGCAGCAGATGCTGGTCCAGGGCGTCCCTCTCGACGGGACCGATGCCCAAGGCATGGCACATGAACTCAATGGGCGAGTCCTCGATCCGCAGCAGCTGCTCCAGCTCACGCAGGCGACTCTCGCACTTGATGGGCCTGGCTCCGAGGCTCTTGCCGTTCTTCTCGATCCGGATCTCGATCATCGTGGAGATCTCCATGCAGGCCTCCGGAATGGAGAACTGCAGGGTGTACGGGTTGCGGCACTTGAAGTTGCGCAGCTCGATCAGCTCGCCGGACTTCTCCACCAGCAGCTTGAGGGTGTCGTTCTTCTCCAGGGGCTCCGCCAGCAGGGCCACCACCTTGTTCTGGCCCAGCTTCACCTTCTTGGGCAGCACAGTAAAGCCCTCCGAGCAGCTGGAGAAGCTGCGCGACAGGCCACCGCCGCCGGAAGAGGCTCCCGACGAGCTGTCCTGGCACGGCGGTCGCTGGCACAGAGCCCGTCCAAGGATGTCGGTGGCAATGCCCAGGATGTTGCTGATCTGCACCTGGTCGTTGTCCCTTACCACGCAGCGCCGCCACTTGTAGTAGCTGGGCAGCGCCGACTTGTGCATCTCCTTCACCTTGTCCTCGCCCACGTCCAGCAGGATGGCCAGCACCTTCTCCACCCGGATGATCGCCGAGAGCTGGGCCATCAGGAAGCTGTGCGGCAAGGCCAGCAGGGCAGGACACAGGATGACTATCTGCAGGGCGGTGCTCTGGTACTTCTGGGCGATCTCCTCGCTGAAGGGACCATCGTCAATTTTGATGTGCAGAAAACTGATAGGGGAAAGGGAGTCATTTCCGTTAAAATTAATGATTAAGGTATTACTCTATTATATTTAACAATTAACGTTTATCCTTATATTCAATTAATTGAGGAGTTGATGCTTGAAGCTAACACTATAATTTAGGTACAAATTGTCAACTTATAAATGAACTTAAATTATTAAATTACATTTTTTATTTAACTTTACTTGTTTGTGGTTTTGGTTTCAGCGGAAGTGGAAGGTGCAATTTGTATGCCGTAAAGAACTACTATTCATAGATATAAATAAATCATATAAATAAATGAATACTTGGAATTCCACTTAAGACAAGCTGATTTTATCTTCTTGCATATAGGCATTTGTTTCAGAATTTAATTATTGATTGCTTTCACGATCTTTTAATGGTTCTGCCTGCCTTTTTAATTGTGAAAAATATGCCCTGTTCATCCGGCTATAAAAATATACCCAATCATCTCAGCACTTTTATAATAAAGGTGTTATTTCACTCTATAAGATCCAGTTAACTAGTTAAGTAGTTAGTTTTATAGAAAAAGATCTAGTTATAATTGATGGACTCACTTGAATGGCTTCCGCCCGCGCTGTTTGGTGATCTTGTCGAAGTGGTTCTTCAGGAAGGTGGCCCGCAGGTAGGCCCGCTCGCTGTGCTTGGCGGTGATGATCAGGATGTCGTCCATGTTGTAGCCCAATCCCAGACAGCCGGATGCACTCGCTCCACTGGCGTTGTTCACGTTGCCGCAGTTGTCTGCAAAATGAAAGAACAAATCGAGCGGCGATCAGCGAAAATGCCACAAATACTCCGACTCTCGAGGAGCTGCTGATAAGCAGCAGGCACTGGCCCAAGGCGACCCCCGAGTAATCTCTCCTCCCAAGTCCTATATATATAGTACTCCAGTGTTCCGTATTCCGTATTCAGTGGGTCTGCGATAAATAATGTGTTTACTTAGGATGGGACCTGCGTGATTTGTGGCCTCTACAAATAGTTCCTACTTTGTGTGACTTGACTCTTAGGGATCTTTAAGCGCCGCGTTGGAAAATGAGCGATAATTGCAATCAAGGACTTGTGTCACCTGAATCAAAAGGAATGCTCTCTTATCAGTTCCTAGAGTCAGGTCTGAGAAAATAGATTAAATTGATAATCCAAATAAATGTGTGGGAGAAGTTGAAAAGGCTTGTGTTTTAAGAAGAAGATAATGAGTGATGGGACTCAACCTTTTTGTTTTCTAACCTTTTTGAAAATTGTTCCTAAGAAACTTTAATTTTTCCTCTTTAGCAGCTTTGTATACATTTACACAGATAAGAGAATATCCTACTTTTAAATAAAACTCTTTTAAAATCACCTCCACAACAAAGATGTTTTATGAAAACTCATTGACATTTAAGGTATTCTTGAACATTTCCATACATCACTCACGATTGCTAAGCCCAAAATGTAATACTTGTATAATGGTGTTGTAAGACTTTTCGGGGGTTTGCTCAACACTTTAGGAATTCGGAGATAATGCCAGGAATCCCTTGCACTTCCACACACGCCCACTTTCCGCAGTGACACTCACTTGGCGACTGTCCGAAGACTCATAGTTGGATTTGGATTTTAGTGGAACGAAAACAAAAGATTTCAAGATTGAAACCAAATTAAACAACATAAATTTCCGGGGGAGCTGGCAAAGCCAAGTTATTGTTAGGAGGGCGGGCGGTCGTTCGCCCATCTTAGCCAAATAAATTAGGCCGGACTAATCAGTTCCCTTTTCCCTGGCAGCCGCCTCAGGTTGCCTCATAAATTCAGTCACGTTTAGCGCATTTAAATAAATCTCCCTGCGGAGCAAATCACACAGATACTCGCACGACAGATACAGATGCAGATACAGCGGGGATACACACAGTGAGCAGCAGAAGATGCGATGGGAAGTGGAGACGAAGCGATGCTATCTCCTGGCCAAACCGAAATCCACTGTTGCATTTGCCAGAATCTGAACTTCTTGACACCCACAAATGGCGGCGACGTCAGCAGAAGTACACTGGGAAAAGTCCAATACGAGCCTACAGCTCATATAGTTTCACCAAAATTAAATTTCGAAGGAAAACAGAAAAAGTGTAGATTGAAAAAGGTTGAAATCAAGCATATCCTGCTTGAAAATTATTCTAAAAGGCTTAATATTAAATTTTGATTGATTTCGGATTCAAAAATTAGCAAAAACAAACACTTATGATTAAACTTTAATTTGAATACCGAAATATATTGCACAAAAATAAGAGTGTGCTAAGGAATACTTTAACTCAGAATACCTGAATGTACGAGCTTTTTCTCAAGAACCAATCATTCTAGAAATGAATTTAATTAAAATAACACTTCCTTATGAATATTTCTTCCATTTATGTTTATTTCTCCAAGTGCAGTTCTATCTTGGGGCTGCCTTCTTGTCGCTCTCTTCTTCCTGTCGCCGGTTACGCTTTGCGCTTCTCTGTCTTTCCCTCACTATAAGGCAGCAGCTATAAGGAACTCAACTCTACCCGATGCCTACTATATGATGTTTAAATACAAACATGTATGAGGGGGAAGCCCTC
Organism: Drosophila pectinifera; assembly: GCA_008042775.1. Lineage (NCBI taxonomy): Eukaryota > Metazoa > Arthropoda > Insecta > Diptera > Drosophilidae > Drosophila > Drosophila pectinifera. The sequence goes on along the minus strand of VNKC01001515.1, from coordinate 434,680 downwards.
GCTTTGTTCCACTTCTGCCATTTTTTCATATTTTTTTGTGTGCAAAAAATATTGTCAAATTCTATTGGATGCATTCGGGAACAGACCCCTGACAACATAATTAAGTGGAACTTTGGGTAGTTTCTGAAGGCCTTGCTTTGGCCTGCTTTTCATTGATTAATTACTGTGACCGAATAAAAGTTGATCCTGTCTGTTAGCACGGAGAGAAATGAGGGTCCCTTGGAGGTTTCTCAGAAATGTACTCTTTAGATATAAAAAGAATTGTTTAGAAAATGAAGATGCAAGTTTTAAAGCAAGGAAATTATAAATAAAGCTTAGGAAATCAATATTAGCTTTGATATTAAATAATAGTAGCATTATTTGCAACCCTCATGTAATCTGTTAAAAAATATCCCAGTATTAGGATTAATTCAATAAGTTATCAATACAGAATTATGACAAATATGTTTAGAACTTGGAAATTAATTTAAAGCACTTTCGACATAATTTCTCCGTTAGCTTGGAATGGAAATGAATAAACACTTGTTCCACAAACTCTGTTTCAAGAACTTAGCAAGAGCCTTAAAAATGTCAAGTCCACAAATAAATGTATATATATTTTCTTGACGTGCACTCTCCCCATATTTTGGGGTAACTTTTCTGATCCTGCCCGGCGACCTCTTTAGCCTTAATGGCTTTTGTTTCGTTTCAGTTTTGCAAACTTTGATTTTGTGACGGAGGCTGCGAGTTGGCTGTCGTTGCGGCTGCATTGAAATTTATTTCTCAATTACATGGCAGACGACAGTTTTGCGACAGCGACGCGGCTGTTGAAAATCTTCAGAAAGAAGTCAAGAGCGAGGAAAGTAAGGCCAGAAAGGGGAAGAATCGCAGTTTGACATTGAGTTGCATATATGGTGTGTGTATTTTAGCTGGCTGAGTGCTGGAACATCTGGTAATTGTTAAGCACTCCTCCGGCGAAAGACAAAATGCCTGCCTTTGTTCGGGAGTATCTTTGTGCTTTTGCTGCCTCGACTTTTGCAAAAGTAATGCCTCTGCTTTTCGGCTGTGATCGATCACAATTTAATGGACCTCGTATCTCTGCATCTCTGCATCTCTGCATCGCAGCTGCAACTCACTCATCTCCATGTCCACATAGTCCACCTCCTGCGCTCCATGTCTCCTACCCGAGACGCAACTAAAGAGTCGCATTTTCACTCCAACGTCCACTTCGATTATCAGTTCGTTTTGGTTTTTTTTTAATGAAATTCCGCATGAAATTTCTCAAAAAAGCACACACAATGTTTTAATTGTTACGCGCAGCGACCAGACCCGAGCATTGCGCTAATTGTCGTCGCAGCCTCCACATTTCGAATGGAACTGAACCGAGTCCACAGATTGACCCACCGCAGATCCGCGGCTGCCTAGGATTTCGACTTAATTAATTGATTAAAACTAACGCGTCTGCGAGAGTGGGCAGCTCTGGCTGGCATCTAATCTGGTTGAATCAGTTGGAAAAGAGTTAGAAGGTTTAGGAATTTTTAAATATAATCTCTGCTATTAATTTAGTGAGCTTATGGTGGATTTTGCTAAGCATAATTAATAAGTTATAATTATAGATTTAATTTGAAAGACTTTCTGAAGGTTTTCTACTTCAAATTAATAAATAAAATAACAATCTTCAAGACAATTCTTAAGCCCTGTTATATCTAACAAAATTCAAACGAAAAATCCCTTCATCTTTAGCATTTTATTATTCCAACTATATAAGCTCATTGGATAATTAACTATAAACAAGTTTAGAGTTCTCCAAGAATCGTGAAACTTTTGTGGAACCATCAAACCATGAAACAAACATTTCTACCATTCCACGAAGGCCCGTCTTCTCAATTTCCCAGTAGACGGGCATAAAGAGCCCCCATATATAAATATGCCCAAATAATTCATCAAAAATGTTCTTATAAGTGAATTTAGCTTATGGCCGCTTGATTTTTATGACAATGTGTGGGGAGTGGTAAAATGCAGAGGGGATATTGGGACGGCTTTTGGGGAGAGACAATTTGAATAAATGCCAACCGCTGATGGTGACACTTTTGTATTTTTTCTGTGTTTTTTGTATTTTAGCAAGAGACATAAATCAACGAAAGGCGAACACAAAAATATAAATGCGGGATTAAATGGACTGCAGAGGCAGAGCGCAAGGGGTTAAGGGAACGAACCGGACGACACACAAATTAACCCTCCTCCTCCCCAAAAACCAACAAACGAGTCGGCATATATGTACATGTAGAGATGATGTGCAGAATGTGCGTGTGTGCACAACAATTATCATTTAATTATGTCAACTGTAACTTAATTATGCGCATATATATCTTTTAATTTGGATTCTCATGGACTTGGTTAATTGTCGACTTCCTTGCGAGATTGCAGCTCAGCAGCGTACCGAATTCCATTCAATTTGGGTAAAGTCTCCGATAAATCCTTTCTCACACACAACTCGGGAAGCTCTCGGCTCCGCGAGCAACCTAAATTCTGGATTCCCCAAGAGAACTCGTCGCAGAGATTTGAATTAATTTAGATTTAGTTTGCACTAGGCATAAATCATAAATGATTTAAATTGTTTTAGTTCTAGTTTCCAGCCCCAGGTTCGTTAAATGCAAATTGCCGTTCTCATTGTCTCTCCGAATCTCTGTGAGTCTCTGTGTGAGAGTGTGCGAGAATCCCTGGCAGCTGGACACCAGGGGGAAAGCCAAGCTAGCTGGGATTGGGTCTGGGACTGGGGATGGTCAGTCACAACGATTATAAATGACATTGCATTTGATTTGGCTCTCTGGCTGTGAATACGCCTGCATTCTGGACTGTTGCGTTTTGAGTTCGTGAGAGGTCATAGAATTATTGGGCTGGCAGTGTGCTGGGAATAATGACAGCCCCGGACATCTCTCGGCTAATTGAAAGATGTGATCAACATTCAAGTTGCAGTCGTGTGCTGCTGACACATTTGCACTCGAAATATATACAAATATGGCAGGTACTCCTGGCAAATTAAGAGGTTATCACTGTTCTGTTCATGGTATCAATGTATCTGTGAAAATAATCCACAAAATTTATGACTTTAAACTTGGACAAACAAGAAAGATACATAAGGAAGCTGTCATTATCGAGCTATAGACTTAAGAGATCCCATGAACTTAGCTCCCGAAAGTCTTCACACACCATTTCTCCATTACTTTCCAAGAACACCACTCCATAAAGTACTACCCGATGACCTAGTAAATGAAGAAATTTATTTTCTCATTGAAACGTCTAATAATGAAAACATTTAAAAACACATCATAAAATGCTGCACCGAGAACTGTTTTTCCCCAAAGCTAAGGCAGGCAGCTAAGGCTCCCTTCGAGGAATTTCCCGCTAAAAGCAAACATAAACAACGTTTTGAAATTTCACTTTCAGCCCTAAATAGCGAAAGAGCAAAAACTACACAACTCCGCCGACTACAAGAAAAAATGAGGCATCGAACCATCGTTTTCCAAGCCATAAACATAAGGAAAACAAATACCGAAGCGGGCCGGGGCGGGGAGCCGGGCAGGGGGAGTGTTTCCAGCATTTTCACGCTGCGTGCCGCGTCATGGAAAATGAAGCAAAGGCATTCAGAGTCCCCGACCCCGGGAATATAGATTTCCAGGCAGAGCTCTTCAGAGGGAGGCAGGGAAATGCAATCAAATGCAGCGAACAAGTGAAATAAACCGAGGGAAGTTCACAAAATGCAAACAAGTATGCATAAAATGCATTTAGTCGGATCCTTAGACGGCGGGCCTTGACATAAGCCAAGTTCAGAATAATGCATAATGCATTTTAATGCAGTTTTTACTGAATTGTAAACAACTAAGGAGGTCCCAGCAGCAGCGGGAGAAGGAGTTCTCTCCGTCCATCCGCTCCTCCCGATGTTGTTTTTGACGGTTTTGACATTAATGTTTTGTTATTTCCCCGCCGTCGCTGTCATAAAAGGGACACACACATGTGCCTCTATAAAAACACAACTCTTTTTTTAACCGTCTATAAATATGTAGCATAGTGTATATAGCTCCGAGAGAGAATTCGTGGTATTAGGGCATTGAGTAATTGTGCAGCAGGTGTCAAATGTCCCGCTCATCCGTCAAGATCAACCCGAAACTGTAATTTCTCAACGAAAATATTAAAATTCGTGTTAAACTCGGCATTTGTGGTCTTATAAAGGGGGAGCTCCCATACCAAAGTCAACCCCCAACTCTGGCAAAGTTGATTAATGCCCGCCCCAGTTGGAAAAGCGACAACTTTGTCAAACACTCCATCAAACACACATCTCCAATGGCTCTCTGAGGTGTGCGACGGGTGTGTGTTATTTTTTACGCTTCTAATTTATTCGTTGCATTTTCGGGGCAGGGAGAGGAGAGCCCCTCTGTCTAGTACGGTATTTATGTCACTCTGGCAGCGATTCCACTGATCTATGCATTCTGTGTGCCAATAAATGTCGCCATAAATTTCAGCCCCAACATTTCACGCATCACAAGGCGGCTCCTAATATAGACATAAATATTTTGTTGGCCAATTTAAAACAATGCACACATCGTTGCCTCTGGTTTAAACTCTTCCCAGCGAGGAGTCTAGGAAATTTACGGGGAAAGGCGTTCAAGGAAAGTGCTTAGGGAAATGAGTGGTTCTAGGGGTTTTAGGAAATTTGTTAGCATTTTTAAAAGATAAATATAAAGAGATATATTGATTGGTATAGTAAACTATAGAACGAAATATGGGAAACATAATCAATATTATTTAATAACTTTAAATGGTATATTGGCATAGTTTAGGCTAGAAGTAAGCATAGAAAAGACTAAATTCTTAGAAAAAGATCTGAAAATGTATTAAAATAATGTTTTCACTCATTTCTTTTGAGGGGAAAAATCTGTAAATAGTTTTTACAAGTTCTTCTTAATTTTAAAGCCAGAAAACTGTATGAAGTTCATTAAATTATAACCATTTTCACATTTAATTTACAGAAAGAAACATCAAGGTTAATAGGCGTGAGTAAAACCCTTCAGTAAATCAATCCAATGACTATAAAAATCCAGAGCCCGCATTTTGCTCGCTAGTGTAGCGTAAAACACTTCTCCTTCGTTATTTTTTATGGCAAACATACAAAAATCAAGCGAAAAAAGCGAGGAAAACACAACGACGATGATAACTTGACAATAATCAAGTCAAATTTTTCGTTTCCGTTTAATAAACAAGAGCGCGGGAGTGAGCGAGCGGGCGGAGGAGTGGGGAGGGGGCCAGAGGGACCGTGGACAGCGAGTGGAAGCGAGAGGGCGAGCGCCTCCATATGTGTTGTTGCTTCCTGCATGCAATTTATGCTGCAAGCGTCGACTGCGCAGCGCGCACGCACACTCGGGCAGCATTCTATGAGGGATTTCCGGTGCGTGCGTCGCTGTCAGCGTCGCAGTTGCTGTGGCTGTTGACGGCGCAGTTGCAGTCTCTGCCGGCGTCAACTGTACTGGGGAAAAGTATTGCCAAGTATGGCTTTGTTTACAGGCTAGGCCAGGCTTAAGTTTTAAAATTAAGGAAAAGGCGAGAATCTTTACCCAATACTTAGGAAAAATTTTAAAAAATACATAATGGGGAAAGCTAAAGTCGAATAACACCACCATAGAATACCCGAATTTAAGTTATTCTTGAATACTCTTAGGAGGTCCACAATTTTTGAGCAAATAATTTCCAGGGTAAATATTATTTAAGGATACTAAGTGTGTATTATCTATGTAATAATCAGTTATTAATGATTTATAATAAGCAGATTTTATGCAAATAAACTACATTGAAAAATAGAAAAGTTCCAAGGATTATAGCTTTTTATAGTTTATATATAGTTTTTCCAAGTGTTTGTGTTCTTTTGCGTGTGCGCCTGCGCGTTGTTTTTGCAGCGCCAACTGCAGATTGTACGTTACTTTCTGCGAAAGTCTGTTGTTATTGTTATTATTGTCTGGGGCGGACATGTGTGTTTGTATTGTGTTTATGCTGCCGCCACTGCGGAGCGGCACCTGCTGCCCTCTACCGCCCTCGCTTGGCCCCCCTCCCCAGCGAACGCCGCCCCCTTGGTAGCGATCCGCGACTGTTGCTCAGCATGAACATCACGCACAGCCCTTTTCAATTCGGTTTATAATTGCTGTTTGCTGTTTGCTTTTTGCTATTTTTAAATGCACGGCACAGCGAAGGAAGAGAGGTACGAGCACGAGTACGAGTACGAGTTCGAGTCCGAGTACATCCAGTAATATGAGTATTTTTGAAGCCTGGCAGGGCACGCGCTATCCCCTCTTATGCGTTATGCGTTATGCTCCTTATACATCTGTGTTTCCCTTTTGGGGTAGCTGCCCCCCTTAATTTCCCGCTTTTTGTGTCTGGCTTTGCATTTTCCTTCCCTGGTTTTTTGTGTGCGTTTTAATTAGAAAAAATAGGGGAGAGCGGGGGAGAATTCAGAGTCTAGACGATTTTAAGCGGAAACTCAATCTGTGCTCTATTTTCGAAGCCGTGTCCCTCATCTTCCCAAACACGTGCTGTCTGAGTTGGGTTTTTTATGCAACAAATATGAAGGAAATTGGAAAATAAAATAGAAATATTGTTACGGAAATTGCTTATCAAATATCCTTTAATACGGGAGGAAAATTGCTTTTTTGGAAGCTTAATTCCCTTAGCTGTTATTACAATAGACAGCCACTTGAGTAACTCCCTCTTTAAAGAAACAGCAGAGCCAGTCACGTACAGGGAAAATGGCTCTTTCCCAAATATCCTTCTAGAGGGGGTTATCTTCTAAGGTACTTGAGGAACCCTTTCTCTCCTTACAATCTCTTTAATTCAGTTCACTGTCTGCATTTTAAGTGCTGTCACTTTGAAGATTCCGCTTTCTTGAGTTTTCTTTTTTTCAGATTTTCCTGCCTGGGTTTCGTAATTGATTTTCAGTGTCACGGGAGCTGGATTTATATTTTTTGAGTGTCCAAGAGATAAACTGCTACTCACCGCAGCAGAACGTCTCCATCTCGATGTCCTCCACTTTCAGCAACATGTTGATATTAATTCCAAAGCACGGCACACAAAATTCAGATCATTATCTAATTTGGTTTTGTTCTTTGTATTTTATTTTTAATGGCGTTCTAAGTTTGTGTTTTTTTCCACTGCGCATGCGCAACGCTGGGAGCGTCAAGTTGCCACAGTCCTTCAACTTCGACTGGCAAAAGCTCGGGTCTTAACTTGGCTTCTACCGACTCTTCACCGAGTGCCAGGAATATCAATTAGTTAGCTCTCTCTCTCTCTCTCTCTTTCTCTCTCTCCCTCTCTCTGTGGCTGCACTGGGAGATTATAAAATAATAAAAGTCAACGCTTTGTTTTTGTACGTGCCCGTGACGTTTAATCAACGCATTGTCCATTTTAAATGAGCCCTCCCCCTGTCGGCCTCCCCCGGGAGACTATAAACGGAGTTATGGCATTTTAAGCGATCAACAGATCTGCAATTGTCTTTAACAACTCTCCCATCCACCCTCGATATGGGGCTCCCTAACAGTTAGGAGCCAGGCGAAGCTTGTAAACAAATAAAAATTATATTTTTATTTACTGCCATTTAAATGGCAGCAACGGCAGCAGCAGAAACTGCAGACAAGGGGCAGCCGCAATAACAGCAATAAAATATGAAATAATCATTAAATTTAATGCGGCGAGAAATATTTTTGAAAATGGCTAAGCTAAGCAGAGATGGCGTGCTGAGATTGCATTCTGGCAGGTTAATGGTAGATAAATCTTAGAGCGGAATAAAGGTTTATTTAAATAAATAATTAAATGTATATGTACTGCCGAAGAACTTGAGAGAAAGGATTTTTATACTATCAAATTATAACTTTCTGTTCTATACTAAAAGCTATATATAAATGTATGTTTAGGAGTCTATGGCAGAAGAATAAAGGTTCTGTCATATTCTATTAAAAATAATAATAATTACACTTAAAAAATACAACAATGTATTATGATTGGAACTTCATTATGTTATCTTCCCAGGATCCAGCACATTTTGTTCTCTCGACAAAAACCCATTACATTATACACACAATACCCGATTTATACTAAATAGTCACGGCCAAAAATCAGTCAAACAAGAAGAGAAAAAGGAAACCTTTACCAAATCGGAACGTGAGCAAAATTAAGTAAGTTTCTTTCGGTAGAGGAGACATTGTTATCCTACCAAAAATTATGTTAATTAAGGCGGCTCTGCTCAAATCTGTGCTTAGTATTTATGAATGCAACAGGTGTTGGGCCAGGAAGGCACTTGAGTTCCTCGAGAGGATTTTTCGGGTCTCCCCCTGCGTTTTTTCCTGTCTGCTTGATATGCGCAGGCGGAGGCTAGAAGTGTGTTGAACCCCAGTGGAGATGTAAGATGGAAAAGATGGAAAGATGGAAAAGATGGCAGATGTGGCGGCGGCAGCGGCGGCACGCTCTCCAGATGTTCCGGGGAATTGAAAACAGAAGCCAGCTCGCGCTGGGGGAAAACTCTTGCCCCCTGTACTCTTTTCCTATTTTTTTCTGGGTAAACAAGTGCACTGGAAAATGGCCCGCTTCTGTATTCGGAGTGACCCCAAATCACCTGCTGCAAACGGCGGCGAGCGAGGAGGAGCAATTAAAACTGTGTAAAATTGATAAATGGCATATGCCGGGTCTTCGTTTTTTACAGGCCAAATCAAAAGAGGAAGCCTGGCCAAAGTAAACACTGGGTCCAATCGCTTTGATGTATTCACAGCTTGCTGCTGCCGTGGCCGCCGTTAGCCAATTTCTGAATACCAATTTGTGGGAGGGCCAAATTTGGCCAATCGCCTGCCTGGCACGCGCCATATGCAGTTGGCCAGCAAACTCCCCTTCTCTTCCTCTGCCTCGCTTCCGTGCCATTAACACGTTCCGTTGGCCACGCAGCTGAAAAGGCAGAAGCCAAGACCGTACTGGAGTCCGCCCATCAATTATGCAAAGTTCCGTTCCCCCGGGCCAAAAGCGCTTGCAGTTCTTCAATTTATGCCTGTCATTCGTTTATTGACTCCTCCGATGTACGGCTGGCGGACTCCATATTGCCCATCCGCCATGTGGCCAGCAAACATAATAACAAACTGCAATGGCCAGTGTTGTTGCTTCGGAAAGCGGAAATGTACATAACTCCTCGCGCCCTTCTTTCCACTTGAAATACTAGAAATGCACTGGCACGACACTGGCAAATACGGCACACACTCTAGGTGTTAAAACCGAGTCGAGTTGCTGGTGGGCGTTGTGGGTTAATTGCTGATTGAGTGGAATTGCCTAGTTCCTGCATAAGGCGAGAAATTAGAATGGATTGCCAGCTGAATCCAGAAATTGGGACGAATATAGAAGGGGTGAAAATCTAGGAAAAGCGCCGTATAGGGAAGTCGCTAACAGTTATCATAAAACTTAATAATACTGACAGTACAATAAAGCAAAAGAGCAACGGATACCTGGCGTTTCCTTGGGATTTCTTTGCCATAATGGCCAGCAATAATATGTGGGAAAGATGATATAAAGAGGGAGCTCCAACAGTTATTATAGTGGAATAGGAAAAACAAGATATTTATAGTTCCCTTAAGTATTAAACATGAATATTAAGTATTCGTCTGCCACCCACTTTGAAAGCCCTTTTGAGTACTTCTTCCTGAGCTCTTAAGACCTCAAAATCGTCTGGGGTTTATCCCCCACTGAAAGTGCTTTAAATCAACTCCAGATTGTCCATCATATCTCAATGTCATGAAGGCGAAACCTTGAAAACGTTTTGATGAATACCCAACGATCGTGCAAAGAAGTCCTGAGCGAATCATAAACCATAAAACCTGTGACTCTCGCTGGAGATATATATACACACAGAGAAAAACAAGTTAAAAACTGCGGAAACACCACTTGAAGCTGTTGATAAAACTGGGACTTATTTATAAATTCTCAATATATTCTAACTCTCAGTGAATTATATAAATCTTGAGAAGATATTTCCCTTGGTGTAGGCACTATATATGTCTGATAATGGAGGCATCTGGCATGCAGCTAACCGCTTTGGGGGCATCCATCACGCGTGATGGAGGACTGTCAATGTCAGGCCAGTAGCAAGTGTCAGTCAGCCAGGAAGGCGCGTTGCCAGCGATCAGGTATACTGCTATATAGCATATATATGTGTATCCACGATCGCCTCATTACGCCACTGAGTCGAGTAAACAATACCAAAACAAAGATTGGCGACGCTGTGGCGGCAAGTGCGATTACAATTATCACTTGCGAAAACATTGCAATGCTGTTAACTTGGCTCAAACGAGGGACCGGGGAGGCAGTTTGGGTTCGGGTACGGATCCGTGGCGCCTGTCAGAGGAGCATTCAGTGGCGCTTAATATGCAAACGTGATGCTCAGAGCTTCGAGGTAAAGGTTGTTATGGCCGTAGTTCGGCGGAAAGCCCAGGGAGTGCAGCAGGGAAACCCCCCAGACAGCCGCCAAAGTGCAAAAATGCCAACGCGAAAACGAGGGCAGGGAATGCAATTTGCCCAACACTTTGTCTCTGTCACGGCTGCGGCACAACTTGAAGGGAGAATCAAATAAGTTTCTAGGGTATTAGAAGCGTGAAAATCGAATAAAATTAGGCAAAGGGTAAGAGAACGTTTGGTGATTCATTTTCTACAATAACGCTTGAATAAACTGTCTACAAGGGTCCTAAAAATACTTTAAGATTAATCTTTATATAAAAACCATATTCAATAGATTTCAATTTAAGGATAAAGCTTGAATAGGATATCAGAGGACTTTTAAAATATATATTCACTGGATAAGTAATTAATAGAAAATGAATTCCTGATTGAATAGAGAATAAATAAATATATTTACATAAATACCCTGACTATAAAGTTTTCTTTGTGTTTGTAAAGCTACCTTCTAACAATCTAACTCAAGCTCAAATAAATGCATACTCTGTGCTTATTTATGGCCCAGGCCAGTCCCATTTGTTTACACACATTTGCACCTATTTATTGTATTTATTCCCCCCGATTAGCATAGGAATTCGCAGCACACAGAGCATACCAAGATGGAAAGTGACAAGTGAACTCACCTCTTCGCCGGTGCGAGTTGCCACGGAACTTGTTCGGGGACAAGAGTGGCGGCCGGGGTGCCATCATGCTGGGCACCTCGTCCGGGGACCCCAGGCCCATCGCTCCCGCTGACGATCCCGAGGAGTTGGGCTGCTGCTGGGCCCAGTTTCCAAAGGAATGGCGGCGTGCCCCGCCACTGGGCAGAGTGTGATGCCTGTGGGACTTGCTACTGCAATAAGGGAAAAATAAGAGTGTGGAGAGTCCGACGATTAGCAGGGGGCGGAAAAGAAGGCGGTACGAACTGTCAACAGCTGCAATTGCATCCTGTCACCGCCCGAATCCGAGAGTCCCCCACACTTTCCAGATCGATTCGTTAGGTCAGTGATGTCAGGAAAAAATTTAAAAAAAAATATTCATAGGGAAAAAACTAGGAAAATTATTAAATATAACTAAAAATTAAAAATTGCCGGAATTTTAAGTTGTAAAAATGTAAAATTTATGATTTTCCCTTTTTAAATATTCAACCTAAATAATATTTCTTTTAACAAAGCAATATGTTCTTTCTGAAATGAAATTTCTTTTAATTGTGAGTTATTTTATTCAATAGAAATATCTTTGTAAATTAAGACAAATAGTAAATAATGTTTATTAAAGATTTTACTTTAAGTTCCTTAATTTTATAGTTACCTAATAAAATTATAAATAAGTCTGTCTTTATAAAAGTCAAATTCCCAGCACTGTCACCCCGATTTCCCTGTCCAAACTCAATTCTTTGAATGTCTCACCTTGTTGGCGATGTCAGCGGATTGAAGACCTCGTCGTGATCAGCTCCTCCACCTCCTCCCCCTCCGGGACATTGGGAGCTGTGTGTCTCATTGCAGGAGCCAAGACGTTCCCGGAACTCCGAGTGCGAGTTGGCGGATCTCTGGCGGTACATGTGCTGCATCGGCTGCATTTCGAACGAGTGCTGCAAATAATAGGCGGAAAGCGGAAAGCGGAAAGCGGAAGAGGGCGGTGCATTAGAAGCGATCTCCACACACAGGAAGTGCCAGATTCAGCAGATAAATCAGAATCACATATCGGGCCGGGAGTCATAATCAGAAATCCGAAATCGGAGGAAAGAACGCCCCATTAACCACACGACGATACTCACTTGCGAGAAGCCGCCGATGGAGTTGAAGCTGCCGCGCGGACTGCCGAAAGCCATGGTGGCCGTGGTGTCCAGATTGGCGGATGTGATCAGCCGCATCTGCTCCGGATTGGTCACAACCACCGGGCGCGGGCTGCTGGCGCCCTTCGAGTTCCGGCGCTTGAAGAGCGAGAATCCGCGGCTGGAGGACTGCGAGTCCGGGGTGCGCGGCGACTTGGTGTCATTGCAGAAATAATAGGGGTTGTCTGTGTGATAATAGAAATTAACGGAACAGTTAGTTTGGGGGTTTAAATAACATATCACAAAATACCACATACACAAGAACTTTTAATTAATAGATCTTGGTAAATTAAATTAAATTAATTTAAGCTAACCCTAAGGAACTAGATGTTTACATAAAATACTATCTGATGGAGGGAAATTATCTTGATTTTTTTAAACATATTTGTAAGTACCAAATACTATAGTACTTTAACAAATTTATAATTTATTTAGGCTTTTAATAAGATTGAATAATTATACAAAATCCTCTAACCTATTGTTAATTTTATAATAATTGTAATAAAGGATTTATTTTATTGAATATGATTATTTTGACAAGGATATATAAAGCTGTTTGAATATATTCTTATATTATTTAACAGCTTTCCTATTTGGAAATATAAACATAAAAATATAGATCTTTTTGGTGACCAGCCTTATCTAAGATAAGAATGTTATTGAGACAAGTTCATCTATTAATCAGTGTTTTTTCTCCACAAATTATACCTGAGAAGAAGGTGTTTGTGTTATCCACAGTGACAAACATCTTGAGATCCTGTGGTTATTTCGCTTTTCTTTTAGAGTCTTTTTATAGAGTCTCTCACAAATCAGAGCTCTCTGACTGGCGATGCATTTGCACTTTCACTTGCAATTACACTTGCAATTCCACGTCCAGTTCCAATTCCAGTTCCAGTTCCACTTCCACTGCGCATGCGCACGCGCCAAAAGCTGCGCGCAGGCGCGAAAACGGCAAAAACACACAGCGACGAGTGCCAAAAATGGCTGGAGAAACACAACAAATGTGAAATGTTTGTGTGAGCGCGGCAAATACCATAAATTCAAATCTCAATTCAAATTCAAATTCAGGCGGCTAACTGCGAGTTTCACTTGGCTTCCACTTCAGTTCAGCTCACTTTAGATCGCGCAGCGCGTGCGTCTGCATTGACATCCCGAAACGGAATAAATTCTAAAACTCCAACGAGAACAAAACACTCCTCGGCGCTCCTCTGCGTTCTCCGATGTCGCCGCCGCCGCCGCCGCGGCCGCCTGTGTCTCTGCCTCAGCCAGCGTCTCTGCCGGCGCAGAGAATCCCTCCTCGGTTTTGGTTTTTATTTACATTTACCAAGCACTCGCTTCTTCATTCCATCATCCATTCCATCAACGTGCAGAGCACACAGAGAACAATCATAAGTTAATATAATGGGAAGATATTTTGTAAGCTCAAAACTATATGAAAAGTTTAGGCTGGATAATATCATATATAATTTCACTGCTGAATTAATTTTATTATTTGTAATAACTCTCCTCTAAATATTCTACATGCTGTGTCCAGTTATATGTTTTTAAATACAGCATTGCCTTCTTTTTGTAAATTATGGAAAGGAACTAAAATAGCTCTTGCGACTATAATATTAAACCATTTAAAACCTGGCTAAATAATTTATAAAACAAACTGTTATTTTGGTTTTGGCAGAAGAATATATAAAAAAGAAAACTATGCATATTAATTATTTTATTTTATAAAATTTGAAAATAAAATAGAACCAAAATCACCATGAAAGAAGATTTAAATTATCAAGTCAGAGTCAGAGTTAGTATTAAACAATAAAAAAAATCGATTTCACTGACACTAAATAATTATTTTCCACTAAAGTTAAGTTAAATATAAAATTCCGTAAATATTTCTCTCCGTGTAGGCCACATCAGCAGCAGCATAAAAACAATGCGCTTCTCCCTTGCACTCGCCTTCTATGATTCTCTGTCTCTCCCTCGCTCCCTCCCGCGCACGCACACACGCACACACGCACACGGGATCAGTGCTTAAATATGGTTGCCATATTGCAGGCACCCACACACACTAACCGCTCACCCCTCGCAATTCAGAGCTCAGAGAACTCACCGCTCGCTCGCTCGCTCCCTCCAAAGGGAAAACTCACTTTTCCTGAACAGCAACAACTGTGTTGTTGTGATTGTTGTACCTGCGCATGTTTTTCCTCTGCGTGCGCTTTTCGCATGATCAAATATAATCGCTGCATCGCAGTGCCGTCCACGATTCCGAATCGAATCCCTTTCCTAAACATTTTCCACTTAGCATTTTCCATCCGTGAGCCAGCCCTATGTCTTGCGCCCGTCGTGCATATTTGATGAGTTCCGATAGCGCACGTTACTATATACTATATATATCTGAGGTGAACTCCTGGCTTAGTATTCCCCGTGTCCTATCAGTGTCAAAGTTTGAGTTTCTACGCCGCCTGTTGTCTGTGGTTGGGTTCCTCAAACATTCGATGATGTTCTCTGTCATTTGTTGAAGGAAACATTTATGAGACGGTTTTTGAGGGGCCCTGAGAACTGACACATTCGCTTAGGCGGTGGGAGAATTATTCCCTTGAATCAGCCATGGGAAAAATCAAAACAAATTGGTAATGCTACAGAAGATTATTTGAGAACCTTGAAATTAAAATAAAATAATGATTATTCCTATTTACTTCTAGCTTCTAGATTTCAGCTATCCCTTCAGGTTTCTTTATTTTATTTGCTTCATACTGTTGTTCTACTTTCTTGCTCTCTCCCAGCTCTAATCGTCCCATTTTCCTCCTTTGTCTCAAGAATATTTGCAACATTTCCCTTTTCAGCTTCGCTGCCAACATGAAAATTGTCATCAATGATGGCCAAAAATAGAGGGCCATAATAAGGCTACAAGGCGACATATTCGCGGCACATTAAGGGGAAACACAGGAACTGCAACTCGAGAGCATCAAAGGCCGACACACACACACACCCGGGTATGGGTGTATGGAAATGCACATTAAAAATTGCAGCTAGATCCCGGCAACAATTGTGCTAAGGGAACACATTTTCACTTTTCTCCAGGGGCAGCTAGGAAAACTGAGGACGGAAAAGTGAAGTGGCTAAAGGCGGGAGAGACTCCATGTGGTCTGTCCATGGAATTCCTGAGTGGACTGGGCACATTGGGCCAAGTAACTCTCCGGCCAGACAGACAGATGCCCGGCACATTGGAACCTATGGAAAACTCGTAAAAACTCGGTGTGGAACCGAGCAGAAATTGCACATTTCGGAGTCCATAAAGGCGAGAGGCTGGCGAACGTGCGAGGGTCGATCTTCGAGTGGAACAGATCTTCCATCTCTTGCTCCCGACGGAGAAAGTGACACTGTACACTGCGGAATATAACGTCTTAAAAAATCCGTAATTTTCTGCCTAGTTCTTCATAAAATGTGATTTTTCTAGTCCTTTGTTTTTAAATTAACTAAAAAGACAATCAATGCCCTTGGACAAACCAAAAACCAAAGGCATTTCAGCAAACTACAAATTCATTTTAAGATTAATATAATTTATACTACTGCGCATTTCCATAGCTATTTTTTGTATAATTTTTAAAGCCCTATTTTTCCAAGTGCCTAGCTGTTTTTCTTGGGCTGCTGGTAAATGCAAATGATCTTGAACCGCAGCACTCCGGCAGTACTCTCCTCCGCCGATTGCCCTGTTCGAGTACTCCGGAAAGTGCATTTGCCTGCACATAAATGTCAAATGCTTGTCTTCGCCAGCACGCTCCACGTGCTCTATTTGCTTCGATGGCGGCTTCGGAGGGTAAGTTAGTACCCTTGGTGAGGGTCGTAAATCTGTAGACACATTTCTGCCACGTAGCCTGGTCTAGTTAGTCACAGAGCCAGTCAGTCGGACCAGACCCACAGAGTCCCAGAGCCCCAGAGTGGGGCAAACCAGCCTGGCTTCGTCTTCCACTCTCTTTGATTGTTCTCCGGCGCTGACAGGTTAATTACTCCTCCGCATTGTCCATATATCTCATATACACTTCTCTGTCTGGGGTCAGTTTTGGCATGTCCAAGGAAATGGCAAATGGCACTAAATAAAACAAAATAGCCAACATAGCGAACACTTTGACATAGTTTATTTCCCCAGAATTATCCGGGAAGTCCCTGTAAAAACATCTACACAAATATATCGAAATTAAATGCTCTTAATTTATATGCTATAGCTCAATTCCCTGTAAGTTCCTTCCTGATCAAAGACAATACTGAACAGGTCATTATAAAGCGATAAAGCCGATTGGCAAGACAACCCTGAATGGCCCGAACAAATACACAACCGTATAATAGCGGCAATCCGACCAGGAAAAGTCTTTGGCCCAAACAGGAAGGCAGAAAGAGTCGGAAAAGCGTGGGCGCGGGAAATGCGTAATTGTGAATTTTTGATTTGTTATATTGCTGTCGTAAATTGTCTGTCCATCGATCGGCCAGCCAAGACCTTCCTCACTGCCACTCCCGGATTTATGCAGATGTACGTATCGTATCTATGTAATTGTATATATGGTTTGGCCTGCAGCAGTTGCCTGCCACTTGCTTCGAGAATATTGCGTGCAGTGGCTTTTATTTTAATTTTATTTATTTTGTTGAATTTATTTCGCTGACACAGCACAGTCTGTGCTCCTATTTACTCAGACTTTTCATACGAATTCCGAGCAGCCCTAGCAGCTCTACCCCTCGCACGGAACACAAATTTTGAATCATTTATGTGCACTACGAGTTTTCCTTCACGTTCAATTGAAATGTTTTGTTTATTATTTTCCAGTTTTTATGATTTAACCCCAAAGGGGCACATGGGCAACGGAGGCACGAAGAAAACCTGAGGAGAAATCAGGGAAATGCCAGGGGCTCGGGGGAAGTCTGCCCGGAAGTTTGGCAACATGGAACATGGCGACGTGGAGCCTGCAGGGGGGGCCCACGACGATTATTATTGTTAATATTTTGTTTTGGTAAAATTATTCATGTTTGTGGCAGGTGCTCCCGAGCCTGTTCTCGGAAATGCATTTCCACAGCTCTTTTTATTTGGGAATTGTTAAGGAATATTTTGTTTAGGCTTTAATTATGGTTGGAGAAATTTGATTTATTACTTTAATTGAAGAATACAAATAATGGAAACCTATCCTTGCTATTGCTGTGTGGAATAGCAATTGTTACTAATTTCTTAGCCATTTCTAGATTTCATTTTTTATATTCTAAGTTTATTTATTGACATAGATATATTTCAATGAATTTACTTAATATTTGTGATTGGGGAAAATTAAGGTTTAAATTACACATTTATATAAACAGGAAAAAGGAAGGAAGTTTACAAGCTTATATTAAATGGTTTCAATACCATTTTCTTTATGTTTTGCATATTTTCTTAGCCAAAGATAGTTTCAAGTATATTTTCCCTTAATTATGTTGTTTTCCGTAGGATTTTTCCGTTGTCTGATTTATTTTTGTAGAGATCATAAAAGGGTCTCTGGCCCAAGACGCCTGCTTTAAAAATCAATAAAACTCATATCCCAAAGTGTTATTTTAGTTTTCCCCCCCTCCGGCAGCAGAAGGAAAACAAAGTCCATAAAATAGTTGTGAAGAGTTCCGCCCACGGCCCCGATCGGAGGCCCGGCGGAAGTAGAGTGGCCTGTAATTCAAGAAGACGCCCTCGAAAGGGACAAACAACTTGCGAAAAGAAGGATGCGCCCAAGGATTAGTAATTAAAAATTCCAACCAAAATTCGAAGGTTCAGAGATTCGGACTCCGACTCGGGGACTCTGGGACTCGGGGCACGTGCACTCCATGCTAATGGCCACTCGAGAAAATCCACAACGGAAATGCCAAAGACAAAGGGAGACATTACCAAAACACACGCAGTGGCCAGAAGGGATGTGATCAGGAAGTGAAAGCAGGGAGGACGACTGCCTCCGAAAGGCATCTCTACCTGCGGCCAAAATATATAGGAAGGGAGGGAGGGCCTGTGGAGGTGTCGCAGATACAATCGGAAATCAAATAAACACTTTTATGATCTCGGTTTATGGCCTGTTGTGTGTTGTCTTGTATTTGTCGTTATTGCGGTTGACATGATCGAAATGCTGCCGGAGGGCTTTGGAGGTCTTAACCCATTGTTGCCAAATACCAAAAATGCTATTTATAAGCCCTGGCACGAAAGGTGTTTGGAAATGCATAAAACGCGCCTCTTTCCTTCATAAATCCCCGGAGCTATAGCCGACATCTGTTCAACAGATTTCAGTTCGATGCCAAACTCGGGACCCGTCAGTCTCTCCAAACTTCCCTGGCTCTGGACAACGGCAAATGTTTAATTATTTTCTTAATGGAAACTCGCACCGAGCACATGACAACGTTGTCTTCCGTGAAAAACAAAAAACTGCCGCGAACTCCCGGGACCCAAAAAAGAAAAGTCGGAGTCTACACTTGGGAAAAATGCTCTCATTTAAAGGAGATATATAAAATTAAAAGGTTTCAACTGAGGAAGTTGGAGGTGTTTGTTTTCAAGCCCTATTAATAGCAGTCATTATATCATTATATAATCTAGAAATATTATTCCCTGAACCTTAGAGAAGGAAAGTAGGTTTAATCACTATTATAATATTCATTCTGCCTTTTCAGTAAAATTTTCCGTATAAAACCCCGATTCTTCTCTGTGCACTATCCCCGTGCCAAGTCCCCGATGCATTTGCATCCCCTGCTCCCCCGTGGAGCGCGTGTCTCCTTGGTTTTTTACCTACTCCCGGCAAGAGGAAGGCATAAATTTAGCCAGAGAATCTTTCTGCGCAGTTGCTCCAAGCCATCCAAGTCATCTAAAGTCGGGGGTGAATGCAGCTCTGGGAGATTACACAACCTTATGGGGTCCATTGTGGCGGTGGTGTGACGAGGCTAGCCACAGGTTGATGTTAAATGTCAATTGGCATTCTCCAGAGGATCAGTGGCGCATTAATTACGCCATCGCATTCCACTCTAGCTCCAGATCCCCCAAATACTAAATTCATCCTCTTCCAGAGAGTATCTCCGATGACGCTTATAATGATGTTGTTGATCTCGTAACGCTTTGCACTTAGGCTCGTTTTTTCTTCTTTTCTTAGGCAGCCCAAGAAAATCAAATTTTGATTTATTTCGCTGAGACTGCACTTGTAATAGGAGATCTTCAAGGGGCCTACGACACTCACTTGAGGGGTTTTGTAGGGGAAACTCAGAGAGCGTAATGGGTAGCATCTGAGGGTATTACTTTAAAATGTAGATAGTTGATAAGAAGGGAAGTGTTTACCAGAGCAGTAACTTTGGATTTAATATTATTACATATTATTTTAACCTTGTATATATTTTAAATATTTACAAAACCTCTAGATCAAATCCTTTGAGCATTAGCACTTCCTCAAACCTGTCGACATAAATTTTCATTGTTAAGTTTGGGAATTAGGAGAATACTTCCCAGCAGACACAATCCAACTCCCGACCCACACACATTCTGCACAACAGCCTCGTCACGCATCTTTGGCTCTCCCCTTACGGAATTTTTGATCAAGATTCCGTAGAGCCAGCCGACCGAGGACTACTTATGTTCCCTAAGATATAGGCCCTATTCGTAGGCCCGTACTGCCAGACCAACTCCCACTCGTCTCGGCTCCAGTGCACTCAGCGCTCCTGCTTCTGGTATGATTATGAGGTGTGTAATTAAAATTTTTACGCTCTTGTCTCGGGCATGTAATTCAATTATGAAGAATCATTTGTAGCAGATGAATGTCTGGCGACATCTAATGTCTAATGTCGTATTTTTAGCAGGAGAACATGGGAGTCTGGACGCGTTTTTACTTCTCTTTTTTCTCAGCTGACGAACTGGTTCCAATAAGTGATTCGCAGAAGAAATTGAGCCGTAAAATAATCAACAACTGCGGCTGCTGGTATTCACAATTAAGCGCATGACTTGGGAATTTGCGTAAACAATTCACTATATCTATATATACTGATGGCTGTGCCAACGTGACGTCGTGTCTGGCAATGAGAGACTATGGAGCGTCCAACTGTATCCCTGGTCCACTTTTCCCGATCTTAAAAGAGATCTCTCTATCTCAATATCTCAAGTTGTCGATGGCGAATCGCCAGACCAGGCCAGAGAAGAATGCTGGCGAAACAAAAGGCAATTCCCCAGACAAGTGAAAATTAATTTGCGTAAATATTTACAGAGAGTATAATTGGTATTTTAGGTGCGCCTGCTTTACAGCGGAACAAGGCATGTATCATCGATCGAACTGACTCATTAATAGTGCAAAATTCGCGAAACATTAATGGCATATGAATTTTCAATTGCTTGCGTCAAGGACTATGACGTAGGGGAACTGATCAGTTTATGAGATATATATTATAGCTGTCGGGGGCTAGGTGAGGCGGTAAACGGCATCATTTATTTAAGATAAGGCGTACGAAAGATGAATAAATAAAAGTCATACCTGTAGAGGAGTATCTCCATATTTATACCCTTTGATTATCCCACACCGCTCTTTAAATTCCTTAATAGTCAATGAACTGATCACAAGTTGAACTTACTCCCCAGTCATCCTCCGCCTCGGCCTGTCAATACTGCATGAATGAATAGGGAACTCTAAAGAGGAGTGATCATAAAAATCGCCCTAAACAGAATGTAAACAGCCAGCACTCCACTCCACTCCACTCGCAATGATTGCAATTAAAAAGCGCAAATAAGCCAGGGAATGGATGAATGAATGAATGGACTAAATTCAATGCAGATTTAATGAATGATTTACATAGACAGCGGCGACAAAAACTATTTATAAGAAGAGTGCCCTCTCTATGGATGCGGGCAGCAGACCGCGAAGGGAAGGCAGGGGCCGCCGACTTTGTTTACTCTGTATTACTCTCTCTCTTTTTTGGATGCTGGGGGTTTTGTGTTTTGTATTTTAATTGCGCCATTTCCCATATCAGCTGCCTGATTATTTGTTCTAGTCAACAGACATGGACATAAATAAAACTAACAAAAAAAGATACGAAGAAAACCCTGGAAAATAGGGGGATGAGTTGCAGACCACAAAATCTGACTAATTAGAGGGCCTGACTGGCTGTCCGACATTTGATTTGTTATTTATTGAGATCTCTAAGGGAAAGAAAAGCTGTATTAATTAAAGGATCCAAATAAAGGAATCCTTTGAACATCAATTTAAAACTGAAGAATCTATAAGTTCGCCTAGTCTTTAGACCACATAATAGTGGCAAATATTGTGCTTTAGTTTCCCATCATCTTCATTATTGTAAGGCCTCAGCTCACAAATTGACTGATGACCTGGCCGCCACCCTCGCTGAATATCTAATGGATACACAGATGCACTTATTCCCAGACGAATCCCTGGGAACAGATCGCACTTCGCCGATTTTAGGTGGGCCATGGAGTCGGACTTACACGGTCTTGGCCCCGCCCCGACCGGCCGACCGACCGATTGTTTGTTTGGATTCGGTGTCTTTGGAGACAACCTTAAGTGGATTGCTCCAGTTCAGTGCTGGCCCCCGTACTAATCGTTCAATCCGTAAGATAAATGCGTTGGCGTTCTGGGAAATTGCCAATGCGTGATGGTGTGTGCGCGAGCGCTGAACTGAAATGTGTCTCTCGCACTCGGAGCCACTCGGTCCACTTTCACAGTAGCTTCGTGGGCCGATCATGATCATTAGGAATGCCAGTGTGGAACTCCTCCTCCTACTCCGGACTAGCCGAACCCAAGGCGACTTGATTCGGTGTCAAGTGAACTCGGGGCGTGAACGAGTTTGTCATGTTTATGTCGTGTCCTGGACATGCAACCCGGTAAGGGGATAAGGGGATTGCAGCGCAATCGGTCTACCGAAAACCCTTGTCATTTTGGTGTTAATTACTTTGGGAATCTCAGAGAGAGTACAAAGGATTCAATCATTGTTAAATAATCCTAAAGGAGATTTTTAGAACAGAGAAAAATTGTGACTAGCTTAAGCTACTAACGATCTCAAGATCACACTACTATCCATCGATTCTGTACTTTCCTTATACTTAATCCAACAATTCCCAGAGCGTAAATCTCCCTTGACATTTTTACGAGCTTCCAATTATTTTTGTACTCACCCACAGACATATTGATTTTCCTTCCTTTCGATAATTGCTGGGGAAACTCTTGGACTGTCCAGAGGGTTTCTCACTCCAAGGTCTGGTGTGCAGACCCTTCTTCGATTTTCGATATTTGGGGAGTTACTTCACCTGCTGGCCAATGGCTTTGCACTTGTTATGGCCCGTAAAGGCGCTTCCGGCGGATACGTCAAAGTTTTTGGACACACATATAGGAACGAGACCTGCGGACCATAGAAGATAGATAGGGAGGCACAACGATTAATATTAAACAAATTTATTTAATTAAATATGCGCATGGCAAAGCACGCAAAGCAGCACCAACCATAAAGGCTGGCGGGGCAAGGGGCATAGGGAAAATTAAAACTAAAGTAGAGAATGGAAAGCAAAGAACGGTTTCCCAGCGGAAGCAGCAAGTTTTCCCCTTCTTACATCCGGAAATGCAGTCCTCCCCCCGAAAACATTTTTATTAATATTTTTGGGAGATGCACTGGCAGAGCTTCCCGCTTTGTTTAGGGTTTCAGAGCTGCCATTTAACAACTTCCTTTCGGCCCAGTTTAAAGTGCGGCAGGCGGCCATAGGCGGTGGTGACCACAAACCGCAATTAGTCCATTAAATTATTAAGTACAAGGGCCATAAAACTCAGCCACAAACTCAGGCATGTTGGCAATTTGTACTTGGCTCCCTAGTTGGCAGTCGTCGCTCCGAAATGCCAGAGATTTTTTTATCGGCATATTTTTTATTTATAAGTCAATTCACATTCGCGCTGCATATTGATTTCGATTCTGGCTTCTGATTTGGTGCGAGAAACTCGGCCCTGTCCCTGTCCCTGCCCCTGCGGCCCCTTTAAATCAATACATCAACACTCGGCCATTTTACGCGGCTCTTCGGCTTTATACATATAAAAGCGTGTATTCGAATCGAATTTGTGTCGAAACCTTGATGGAAAAGTTTTGATTTTATGGCCAGGCAATTGTATTAAAGAATTTGTACGTCGTTTCTCTTGATTTCTGCCGAGCGGAATTCGAATTACTCGGCGGTTGTGATTGCGCAAGAAATATCCCTTGATATGATGTCCGTTTACACATAGTCCATAAATTATGCTTCACAGACTTTTATTTTTCTAGCAGTTTATAATGTTTTTAGGCCTACCAGTTGTGGACAGGAAACATTTCTCAATTCCTAAAGAAGATTTGGAATATGTAAAGAAATTTTCCATTTTTTACAACATTTTGTGGGCTGAATAAAATAAAAAACTTATTTATTTACCTCACCTGCCTTAGGAATTTAGCTAAATATATATTCATTATAGGAACAACACCCCAAAAGAGAAGTGTGCTTTTGGTATATGTATATCCCGAACTGTATTGTTTACAACAATGTAACCCAATTGAAATTCTTGGAAGTGTTCATCGAGCCAGAAAATAGTTTCTAAAGTTTTCGTTTTTGTTTACTCACGAATATCTAAATATAGTGAATAATATTGGGGGAGATTGAGTTTTAATTTGATCGGCAGATGACATTGAAAATACCATGGAACTTATTAGATGCGTTTTACCCGCGATTAAAGGCGAAATTATTAAGTAAATAAGTCGTTAAAAAAGCTCGTAAAGGGTTGGGAAGCAAAAACGGGAATTGAGAATCGAGAAAAGCAATTAAAGCTACGGGGGAATGGGGTTGGGGATTGGGGATTGGAATTGGGACTGGGGCAGCTGCTGATGCCTCTGCTCTCTGCCTTCGTTTAAGACGATTATTTCATTTAAGATGGTGACATTCATTTGCATATCAATGTGCGAGTGCGAGTGCGAGTGCCATTCCCCTCGGGGCATCCCCCACTTTTATTCCGCCTGCGCCTGTATGTGTTTTCGGCTTGATTGCTACGATTTTCATTACGTTTTACCGGATATTCCAATTTAGGTAAATGCGCCGTTGCCAGCAGAAGCAGCACCAGCAGCGGCGGCAGCATCGACATCAGTCCGGGCATGAGGCGGGATTAATGTGACCCTGGCGACATCCATCAGGCCAAAAAAAATATAAATAAAATACCCAAGATCAAGTGGAGCACAGTCCTCCCGGCATCCAGGGGATTGCTCTGCCTGTATCACCTGTCAGCGGATTCACGTGAACTTTCTATTGCTGGTACTCGCATTTAGCGGTTGATTAATAGTACTTGCCAGGGAGTAAACAAAGAATTAAGTGAATTTCTTGTGGCAAGATTCTATTAATAGTGATAATTCTATAAAAAGAATGGCCATTATTTCAGTCTAAATAATGTTTGGAATACCCTTTTGGAGATGATATAGGAGCTTTTAACATAAAGGAAGGGATTTGTCCAACTTATATTGCATTTATTTATTTTTTAGTCTTTTAAAATGAGTCTGTAGTATTTTTAAGGGACTATAAAAATATGGTAAATGTAGGTATTACATCATTATATTATATATTCAATAAATAAGAAACTAAACTACTAAGAAAACTACTTATAAGTTTCTATATTTCCTCAATGTTTTTTACAGTTTTTTTAAGTTGAATAAGAATGTGCTTTTTGCATATATATAGTGATTGGGAATTACTGATCTCCTCATAAATTGAATCATTTAATTTTTACAAAGGTTGAGTCGATAAGTCTACAAGTATAATGGCTTCAAGCTTTCATTCACAATTTCTTACACAAATAAATTACCAAATAACTGTAAGCACTGGGTGGTCAGTTCCTTATAAAACAATACATTTTATGGTGTGTTTGCTGATTTATTGAAATTGTATTTTATATTTAATTCAGCACGTATGATTCGCATCGAAAAGCGCACTTACAGCTCGAAGAACACGGAGGAAAACGCGACAATCGACATTCGACAATCGACAACCGACGTGGGGCGATTCGGAAGATTGACGATATGCCAGCGGGCAATTTACAAGATCGTTTGAAAAGAGTCTTGCAATTGGGCGCCGCACGATGCCGAATTCAATCGCAATGGAATAAATCAATTGAGGCGTCGCCGCTCGCTCTTGGCTCTTCGAATTTGTCAAACGGCCAATAAAGAAATACAAAAAAATTAAGTTATTCAAAAATTGAAATCGCTGGCCGTCGCCTCGCTATACGCTTCTGAGCGATGCCAATAAAATTTATAATAAATATGCCCCTGCGTCAGAGCGGCAAAGAGAGAAGGCAATTTATTTGCGCAACAACAACAACGAGATCGTTTGTAAACAATTAAAATAATTTGCTGGACGACCAAACAGAAAAAATTTCAATTAGAGAAGAGAGAGAGAAAGCAGCGGAAGAGCGGCGATAAATATTCCAACAGCTGCCAAAGAGCACCCGAGCAAGAGAGGCGGCAAAAGCCGCCACTCAATTCTATTTAAATTATTTATAAAAAAGAGCAAATTCTTCAAGTGAATTCTTCACATCGCCCGAGTTTGAATATATATACATATATTTACAAGAAACTAGAGCAAATTTCAAGACAAGGAGAGCGCAGCTGGGGAAAATGTAGCACAGCAAACAGCTGATGCGATGGCGGGACACAGAGTGTCAACGCGAGAGAGAGAGAGAGAGAGGGAGAGAGAGAGAGGGAAAGAGAGAGAGAGAGGGAAAGAGAAAGAGAGAGAGGGAGGGAAGCGGAGAAAAGAAAAACACGCATACGCAATGTTGTACAGCAAAAACATTTCCATTTTCCACCCACACTTCCATTGCATTTTTAACAGGAAAATAGACTTGTTTTTGTTTTTCGTTTTTGTGGAACAACTCATTTTCGCTAAAATTAATATTAATCATGTTTGCTGTGGTAATAGACTTGTCGTATTTGCACAACGAGTCATACTTTTTAGAGGAATTTTCAAAGAAATGTTTTACAAGATGTACAAGTTCTTCATATATTTCTAATTGAAATTAAATACAGAACTTACAAAATAAAATGATTATAAAATATAGCTCTTTTTTGAGGCCTAATAAAATGTGGAAATTTATTTTGAATAGCATAGAAAACTATTTGCTGTATTATGTTTTAAAAAGTTTTGGTTTTATTTAAGATTGTAATTAAAATTATCAATAAAAGGTTACGATGCGATGAAGTTAAAATTGCAATAAAAGTAAGTAAATATTAAACAGATGTAAAAAGAATGGCTTTTTTCCTGTGTACCGTAAAAACCCTGTTAAAAAAACGTATAAACTCTCCTTGTCTTAAGATTCTGAAACGTGCTGTATATTTTTGCAAAATTCCCAGGAATCTTGTGCGCTGTCTGCCATTTTGATGGATTTCACTCTGACATTTCTCGTGCTCGCAATGTTCGATGCGCTTTTTTCGCCCCCCTCTTCATTTTTAGCGTTTCGCGGCGGGTCTTTTATTTCATGCGGTTTTCCGCTTATCGCGATCAGCCAAGCGAGCGAATTTGTGCCAAAAAAAAAAGCGATATGTGGGTGCACCACTGAATCCCACAGAAGCCAGCAGGAGCCACCAAAGCCGCCACCGAAACCGCCAGAAAGTGCGACTCGACGGCGCTGGCACGCACGTTTTACGAGCTTCGCCTTTTGGCCACTTACATGAATAAAATAAAATAAATACAAAGTTGTCGACAGGCGCATAAAGACCTCGATGAGATCGTTAAATTGATTAGTTTTTATGAAAACGAATATGGCCAACAATTAAAATTTAGTTCAATTGCATTTCAATTGTCATCAGTCCGTCGTCGGCACATCACTTGCAACCTGTTGACGCTGCATTCTGCTTTCCCATTTGCATTCAGCAAGCGCAAGTTCGCCAACTATTTCCCGAACATATTTCCCCTCGACCGATTTCGATTTTTCACGTTAGCCTTCCCCCACCATCCGAAACATCTGGGCCTGGTTTGTGACTTTGGCATGTGTGTTCGGCTCCTCAGGTGCTGGCGTACAGGCAAATTAATGGCATTTGCTGGTAGGAATGCAAACAGATGGCACAAATGGGCAATGCAAATGAACCAATGGGCCAATGATACGCGTAAGCAGGGTAAGAATTTGGCACAGAGAAAGTCAGGTGTCGGAGTAAATACTTCCAATACCCTTCGATTTGATGACACTTAGCTAGTTAACTTGTTCTTTCTTTTAAGTAACTTATATTCGATAACTAACTAAAACAGGGATGGACATTGCATTTTAAGCTAGGAGCTCCACAACAAACCCACTCTTAGAGTCTGATTTTGTTTTGTTTTCGCACTTCTAAAAGCGCAGTTATTTTAGATTTTTATATAAAGTAAAAGGAGGATTTATTTAGTTATATAAAATTAAAAGTTAACTCTTTGAAAAACATTAGTACTAATTTATATAAATCTTAAGTTTGGTTTTTGAAATTATTTTAACACTTTTAAATAATTAACTCTCCAGTCACATAAAATCCTAAGAAACTATAATTGATTTTGCATAAATTCCTTCCAAAAATAGCTGTAAATGTATGCACGTACAGTGTTCACGCCGAGATGACGGATTATCTCACGGATTACTCTACCAATAAAAAAGGCGACTTTATACCCAAGCAGGTACAATAAACCGATCCAATAACTTATGCGATCGATACCGAAACACAAAATGAGCCACGAAATAAAAGCAGGGAAATGCAATAAAATGAAATCTATGCAACAACCATTGCTGCTGGGGAGCACAAAACCCACACTGAGCGAGGTATTTCCAGTAAGTGTGTATGCAGAGTGTGTGTGCGACTATATGTGGGGGAGTGTGTGCGGAATATTAATTAAAGTTTCGAGCTTTGATTTCTTCAAAACGACTGGGAGGCAGGCGGACAAGTGTTTTGCGTTGTAAAAACAAGCGAAAGCAAAACACCAGACCCTCGCCGAGGAGAATAATCATACACTGAGGAAAAAATCAACTTAGAGCGACCATAAAATATACAGTAATGCAATACAGTCTTATTCCTTATCTCTGCTGCAAAAATGTCTGGAAGAGAACTACTGTAAACTATAATAACTTATACAAAATAATAACGTGTATTTGCACCCAGATAGAAATTTTCGTAGAGAGACCCTACGATGGAAAGGTAATTTTGTTCTGTGCAGATAACTAACGATAAGAACCGATTTTAAAATAAGAAGAACAGTAAGCTTATATTTTTTAAATATTCCTATTTTTCTAATTGAATGTTTAATAGCAACCCTATTTTTTATCTCTGTGCCTGGAACATAAGTGATGAAAACAGAAATTCAAATTCGAATTAAACGCATTCCATTCCAGGGAAGAGCGGGAATGCTAAAAGATCAGCAGCGAGATTAACATGGGCGCTGGAAGTGGGGAAAGTGGAAGGGAACTGGAAGATTGCATAAATGGCAACCATTTGCAACAGCATTTAGCACTGCGCAAGTGTGTGAGTGTAAGCGTGTGTGGAGCCCTCTTTTGCATTTAAGACATCTTGCATATTTCGCCTTGATGTTGATCGACAGTTTGACATTTTATGTCGTCGCCGCCTGTCAAAAGAACGACGGTTACTTTCTTGTTTTCCTTGCTTTTTCGATTTTGCCTGCATTTTTTGCACTGTTTTATTTATTTTGATTTTTTTCTTCCTATTTTTCAGCATCCTAAACTCACCCACTGTAACCGCTAGATGGCGCACTGTTTGTGTTGATTGTTTTCCTTTTGTCCAGAACACCAAAACACGCGCACGCCAACACACACACGCGCACAGAGAAACACAACGGTAAACAAATACTGAATTCCAGTCTGGGCCGAACTTTTCCGATTTTTCCGCCGTATTTTGGGGCAGGCTATAGCCAACCGATCCGTGCCACGATCCGAATCCGATCCACGCCAAAACGAAAATTAAATAGCCGCCGTTGCCGTTCGTGGCTCGTTTGCTGCTTCGCTGCGCGCTGCCCAGCGGCGAACACCGAACGAAAGAGAGGAGGAGCGGATCCAAAGCCAAAGCGTACAGAGCAATAAAAATAAAAGCAGAGCAACGCCGCAGCCAAAACAACAACAAATGTTTGGCGCGCTTTGGCGCTCCTTTGCATATGCCTGCGTGCGTGCGTGCTCTTAGGCGAAAGAGAAAGGCCAAATAAAAGAGAGCGATGTGCGTGAGTGCGTGAGTGTGTGGGCTGACTTTTTCTTGAGGTGAAAAAGAAGAGATCAGAGTGCCGATACCGGAAGGAAGACCGTTAATCGTTACGTATACATGATACGTTTATGGTTAAGGTTGGCATTACGTATACGTTAACAATATTTGGCAAAGTAAATAAATAAATAAGATTGTAATAAAATAATTAATGGTTGTATGTAAAAACAGTATTTACTTAATTAAATATACCTATAACATTATGTTAAGAACCCTGGGTATTTTTAAAGCACGTTCGACCCAATAATCACTGTAATTCATACCCTTTATTAAGCACCTAACATATTAAATGCCAATTCTCTTGCCAAAAACAGCTGAGTAAACAGTAAGTTAGATCTCCTCTAACCATTTTTCGTGGACTTATAAGACTAAGATTTAGTCCCATGTGCTCAGTCTTCTAGAGAGTGAAAGTCCACAATGGTGTCTCCGAAATATATTTTGCTGTTCCTGACCCTCTATTACTTCCTGGATGGCGTCCGAGCGGTTACCTGCGATGTGGCACCCACCAATACCGCCTGCATTGACTGCCGAGTATATCCCACGCACATTGAGTGTTTGCACAAACTTTATACCCCAGTGGCTGCTGCTGCTCCGCTGACAGTGGCCCCAACCAGGAGATCCCGCATTGCTCGAGTTCGCAGCTTTTTCGGCAGCTTCATTACGCGATTGAGGAGTAAAAGTTGGTTTTAAAAAAGAAACAAATAAATTTACAACACTTTTTACATTTTTAATTATGAGAAAGAGGCTTAAAGAATGGATTAATATTTGCTTTATAAAACACGTGAAACCCTTGACTTTAGTCGGATTTTTGTATGTATCCAAGACATCTGAATAAACATTTTTTAAATTGAACTAAAGACAGCTACTATGTTGTATATGTATATACATATATGCGATGATTTTCTCCATGTGTTTAAAGTTGTTACGAGAACTCTATGGATCTTAGCGACATTTGGATTTATATAACTTAAACTTAGAATGAAATCAAGAAAATATTTGTAATGCCAGCAAAGAAATATAACTGAAACACTTGAATTTTTATAAATATGTAGTAATAATAAGCAATAGCAGAACTATATCTGAAGTTCCACTTATTCTTCAAGCTCCCATAACCCAATCTGAATAAAGATTTAAGAATACATCGCATCTTGATTTAAGTTTGTATTTATTATTCTTCCTGTTAAGATCCTGATTCAGTGTTAACCCGAATTCCTGTTGACCCTAATCGTCCGCCTGCTTTTAAATGTAAAATTCTTAACCCTAAACTTCTTCTTATTTCCAGTCACGGGGGCCGCTGTGGTGTTGGTGGAGGTGACGGGGGGAGCCACGGTGGTGGTGACGGGGGAGGTGACGGGGGGAGCCACTGTGGTGGTGCAATCTGGAGAATTGGTGGTGTCTGTGGAGCAATCGATGCAACTAGGGTTCGTGGGTTCGTCTTCGCAGGTGACAGCCAGGACGGCACTCAGGCAGCAGAAAATGGCCGCGATAAGGATGAGATACTTGGATGTCAGCATCATGATCTCTGCTTCTCTCGCTTCAAATTTACAATATGTCTCCCTGATCCGTCGGTTGTCTTATTTATACCAACTCCTAGGCCCAAAGGAAATTCAACTTGTTTTATCAGATGTTACGATTTTTGCGAGTGGCGAAATTGGCAGTAGACGCAGATCAAATTGTTGACTGACTGTCGCTTGTTTAATTAATAGCTAATCATAATTGTTAACAAAACATTCGCAGATGTCGCAAATAAAATATTGAAATAAAAATTAAACGAAATATTAAGTCAAATAATGAAATAAGTAAGCAGAGCTTTGGTGATTCATATTCATATTCATATTCACATTCCTTTTTTAATTTGTCAAGCTTCGCTAATTTGTTTAATAAAAACGAAAACGATATAAATATATTCGTTGATGAGATGGTAAATAAAATGAGACAAATTGTTGTATAAATTAACAGTAATTAAATTAGCAAACATTCGCAGAAAGTGTTTGGATAGTATTAAATAAATATAATAAATTCGTACAATTTTTATCAGCAAAGAAGCAGGAGTATAGGAGGCACTAGTGGTCCTAATTTTGCTCTTCTGGAGTCGGATAGAAATACTCACTAGTCTTATATTATGCAAATACGAGAATACACAAATGTTGGACTCATACTTCTCAAAAAGAATATCCCGATATCTGTGCTTAATAGCAAAACAAATATTTTTGATGTGTTCCTCTGAAATTAAATGTTTTCTATATATTATATATAGTCTATAGAGTCGATATCTTGAGAGCACGCTAGCATTGATTTTATATACAGGCGGTGTGAGACTCTAAAATTCTACACTGATTTTTTTATTACTCTTTGTAATGCATATATATTAAATAAAATTATATTAATATTATATACAGGATTATGAAAAATTTCAAGACTCTAATATGTACGTCCTTCACAGCACTATTTGCCATTAGCAGCGAACTAATTCCGGCAATATGGCAAGGCCTAGTCCAGTGCCAGGTGGCAGCCCTGGCACCGTCCCTGCGAATAGCGCGAAGAAGAGCAAGAAGAACCGAGCAACGCAATGGCAATTCCTCTTTCCCCGGTCGTTCGTGGGCATTTTGCGAGAAAACTTTTCGCCGCATTTAAAAACGGACGCATCAAAATATGCAATCAGCGTAAAGTTTGGATATAAGGTAAACGAACGCAGCGCCGGCCGCTGGTCATCCATAAACATGTTTAACCTCAAAATGACACCGACAACCTTGTCGGAAATTGAAAATAAAATTATTTAACTCGGACGTACGAGACTTTCGGGCGTGTGGTGTGTGTGATGTAATCGTTTGGCCAGAATGGCGGCGGCTGACTGCCGCTTTTTCGGACGCAAATCTTATTACCATAGGTTTGTTTACGTCTACGCCAAGCTTGTGGTCTGGAATATAAATAAAAACGCCGACTTAACCTCATTTAGGGACCCAAATTGGTGTTTATAAGTTGGAATATTTTGTGTGTAAAAAAGCTTGGACACCACCAAAGCCGTACCATATGGGCGAACACCGTGGGTGCGAGTGGGATAACCAGTGTGTCCGCTACGGTTGGAAGTCAGTGGTGCTAAGATTTCAAGCTAAAATTGTGTGGAATATAATATATGTATATTTGAATACTTGGTAAATTAAAAAGGTAAATTAACTAATGAGGAACATACTAGTTAATTTATGCATTTAAATGAATAACTGTTATTTAGTGTTCGATTTTAAAGCCGGGAAAATCGCACCCTTACTGTGATATTTAAAATGAAAATTCTGCTCATGAAAATCTTAAAAATTTTGATTAGTTATCACATTAAAAATATTAGTCAATATTTGTTTAAAATTGAAGAAATATTTCACCAAACTCTGTATTTTTGCCATCGCGATTGGAATCAAACGGGGTGTTGCCACCCCTTAGAAATCAACAAAAACAATGGTTTTTGTATTAAGAAGTGACTAATATCTTGTAATTTGGAACTGTAACTTATTCCTGAATAGTGTTAGGCGTGTTTATATCGAGAGCAAGCATTTTTCTTGGTATTTAAGGATTTAAATACACACAACCAAGATGTGGCAACGCCGCTAGTCGCACTCTCCCTCTCCCACGGTTTTCGGTCTCTGAGCACATGTTGAGCGGTGAAGACAATTGTTGCTCAATTTTCGTGGCTTTTGTTTATGTGTTTACGTACGACCTCTCCTTTTGCCAGGGCCAGTGAGTGATGAACAACCAGGGCTATGGCGGCATCCAGTGGATACACCACCACCCCGCCGCGGGCGACTCTTCCGAGGCGGACATCCTGGAGCACGACGACGCCGACGGCGATGATATAGTGAGCGGAGCGGAAGCTGATCCCGATGGGGATGGGGATGGGGATGCTGACCTGGACCATATGGCCGCTGAGAAACTGATCTTTATGGCGCGCGACGGCCAGCTGGGCGAGATTATCGCCGCCAACGAAGGGGCTGTCCTGGTCACCGCCGATGGCACTACGGTGGCCTATGCGGAACCCTTTGACGACGACGCCCAAGTGGTCACCGAGGAGGTCATCACCGACGACTGGGTGGAACATCAAGGAGCCGAGCGGTAAGTGAAGGTTCTGGTCGCTGGATGCGGTTTGCAACACAGGATTTTGTTGGTTTTGGTCTACATTTCTGCTCATTTTACAGCGTGGAAATCGCAGCTGAGCAGATAGCTGGCATCAGTAGCTCTCAGGAACTATTGGACATGGAGCAGGATGAGTACACGGCCCTGCGACCGTATCCCTGCGACTTTTGCAGCCGACGCTTTCGGAAGAAGGCCAGCTTGAACAACCATATGCTGGCCCACCAAAACGACAGACCTCATCTCTGCAAGTTGTGCGGAGCGCGCTTCTCACGCCGGGCGGAGCTCATTAGCCACTTTAAGGCCCATGCCGAAGCCCAGGATGCAGCGGATGCCGAGGAAGCAGCCGCCGCCGCCGCTGTTTCGGCCTCTTCCTCCATTAAATTCGAGCACCAGGGCCAGAGGCAAATGGATGATCATTACTACGAGCAAGAGTGGCCAATGTATCAGCAGCAGCAGCAGCATGAACAGGAGCAAGTGCAACATGAGCAGATGCTACAGCAACAGCAGCACCATCAGCAACTAGTCTGCAACAGCGAGGTTCAGTTTGTAGCCAGCTACACAGCAGCAGTGGCTCCTCCTCCTGCTCCATCGCGCGGCAGAATTAGCAGGCTGAAGCCCAAGGAGGAGAGCAGCCAGTTCATCGTTATTACCGATAAGCCGGTGGCCAACGAGGCGCGGGATTATATGAACAGTGAGCCGGCGGTTCAACCAGTGGTGCCATCATCGCAGCATATGCCCATTGATCCTCCGCCTCCGCCACAGCCAAACTTCCCGGTGCTGGACGACAGCAAGCCCTTTGTGTGTCAGCAGTGCGGATTGGCCTTTGCACGGGAGAAGGCTCTAGTCTCACACACTAAGGTAATAAGGGATTTCAAGGCTTCAAAACCTTCGCTCCTAGTGACTTTTCTACCTGACACATATTCCCGCTTCTAGCAAAACCAGTTTGCCCAAAAAAATCAACCACTAATTTATAACATTTGGTTTCTAGAACCATCGAGTGGATTCTCCCTTCGAGTGCAACCAGTGTCAGGAGATGTTCTGGGACAACAGCAGCCTGCAGGACCACCAAAAGACTCATCAGTTTGAGGAGAGCAACTCGGAGTATGATCCCGCCTCTGGCGATGATAGCGCCAGCGAAACGACGGAGCCGGAGGAGCAGCTCTACGGGGAATTCTACTGCAATGAGTGTGGGATCTCTTTCCATCGCCAGGATCTTCTGCGGCGTCATGCCAAGCAGCATTTCAAGCAGCAGGATCATCAGACGGCAACAGGAGATGGAAGCTGTTCTGATATCACTGCTAGCGGGGATCATGCGGCGCATGCCAAAGATGGTAACGGCGGCCACTGTTGTCATACGTGTGGTAAATCATTTCCCAGCTCTTCGGAGTTGCTTGCCCATGCCGAAATCCATGCAAGGTTTCCCCCCTTCAAGTGAGTCTCAGAGTTGACTCCTCCTATCGACACATTTTCAATAGAATTACTTTTACAGATGCGTCCTTTGCGGCATAAGTTTCTACGAGGAGCAGGCCATCAAGCGGCACCTGCACACCCGCCATCCCAACGAACTGAAGGCCAACTCCTGCGTGCTCTGCGGCAAGGAGTGTCGCGATCGGAAGGCCCTGATCAAGCATGCCTGGGACCATTCTCGCGAGAAGTGCCACTCGTGCTCCAAATGCGGAAAGAACTTTCACAACAAGGCACGACTGAAGCGGCATATGGCCTCTCATCGGGACAAATCGGTGGTGTGCGAGGTGTGCCAAGAGGAGTTCCCCGACGGACGGACGCTGTCCAACCACCGGCACTCGCACAGCACCACATCCCCGGGCAAACTCTTCCCCTGCCATGAATGCGGCAAGACATTCGGATCACGCAGCTCCCAGCAGATCCATGTGCGCATCCACACGGGTGAGCGGCCCTACGGCTGTCGCTACTGCTGGAAGGCCTTCGCCGATGGCGGAACGTTGCGAAAGCACGAACGGATCCATACGGGCGAGAAGCCCTACGCCTGCTCCGTCTGTCCGCGTGCCTTTAATCAGCGTGTGGTGCTCCGCGAGCACATCCGCTCCCACCACTCGGGGCTGGATGCGGCACGGAATACGTACCACTGCACAGTCTGCTCTGAAGATCTGGCCTCGTCCAACGATCTAATTCAGCACCTCATCCAGCACAGTGACTCAAACACCGCCAAGCAGCGTCAACCAGTCGTAAGTTCACTTTTAACATTTATTTGCAGTCACGCTTCAGATATCTAATTCTGTCACCTTTTTCTAGACGGGACCTCGAAAATACAAGCGTCGACGCAAGCTGCAGCCTCACGAGATCGCGCACATGCGGGCGGAGCACAAGGATGCCAACGGCGACGAGGAGGATGAGGTCCTCGGGGGCGAAGGCGATGGAGATGAGTATGCCAGTGATATCGACATCTGCGACTTTGACGTGGAGAATGTAGACGATATTTTTGAAATGGCCGAATCGTCGCCCAAAAAGGAGAAGCGCAAGCGGGCATCGGCGGGAGCCACGAAGGCAGAACCCAAACCTATTTCCAACGGCAATGGATCAGTGGTGAAGCCTGTCCAGGAGAAGAACAAGGTCAAGCTGCGATATGACTCCACCAGCAGCCAGCAATCAGATCGCATCTGGGAGGAGAAGTTCATGCAGGACAGTCAGGTGGCGCTATTCCAAATCGATTCGCTGGTGGTGGTCAACGACACCCATCTGCAGCCCGCGAGCTCAGCGGCAATGCCTAAGACGAGAGGTGGCGCTAAGCAGCAACAGGGAAAAGCAGGGCAGACCAAGCAGCCCGTTGAAAGAGCAGGCAACTCTAATCCTTCCGCTGCTACCTCAGTCTCTACAACATTCGCCTCCACCTCCACCTACACTTCCACTTCCAGCAGTCGCAGCAGGAAGAGGACGGGCACCGTGAAGGCGGCCGCCAACAAAGCACCACCTGCCAGCAGCAGCTCCTCGCGACCCCGGATGATTCACACTGAGAAGGCCAAGGTGCCGACAAGGGGAGTTGCCGGCGGAGATTTGGCCAGCAGCGGTGCCAAGAAGACTCGGTCCAAGACCTACATCACCCGCACGGAGACAAGCAATCTAACCAGTCTGGACAAGTCGCGTAGCAGAGCCTCCAACATCGTGGACGACTACGAGATCATTTCGCCAGCCACCCATCCTCCGAACCAGATCAGCTCAAGTCCCCTGCACATCAAGCAGGAACAGGAACAGCAGCACCGTGTCCAGATGATATACGACGACAATCTCCTAATAGACGCCGCTCTGATGCGTGAAAAGACTTACGAGAAGTTTAACCCGAGCATTGTGAATGATCTGGAGGAGATTTGGCGCTCGCCGCTCAAGCACGAGCGAAATACTCGCCTGCGATTCACCAGCGAGTCCTCGACCACGCCACAGTTTCTGCCCGAGGAAGAGCAGAATCTGATCAAGATCGAGCCCACGTCCCCGGATTTGCGGGAGATGTTAGAGAGTCAAAGTCAGAGGGTCAGAGTACCAAGTGGAAACACACCGTCGCCCTCTTCTTGCACCGCCGCCAGAACTTCTCGTCATCGTCCGATCACTGCCAATGGACCACGGGCAGGGAGCAAGAGATCCGGAGCAAAATCCTCGCCTGCCTCCGGAGTAGCGGCCAAAAAAGTGAGTACTGCTGCCAGTAAGGTCAGCAGCAGCAGCTCGTCCTCGTACCTCAATTACGGGGTGGATGCCTACAATGTGAATGTACCTGCCAGCGCCAGCACTGCCGATGTGGGCAGCGGATTTTTCTCCATCTCGGAGGTAGTATCAGCGGCCGATGCCGCTGATGCGGCGGCCAAGGCGGCGGCGGCCGGGAAACCGGAGCGGAAAACGCGCAGTTTCGAGTGTGAAATGTGCTCGGCCATCTTTTATGATCGAGCCCAACTACTGGACCATATGCACATCCACATCTAGCTGGATGGAAGAAGCTACCTAAACCACTTGCCCCGAAGCAACCGATGGCGTTTTGGGTTTCATACATCTTTCCCCAAGGGAAGCAGGAGCCTTGTATTTTTGAAACCGCTTATCCTATAATATATACAAAACAATTTCGATAGGAAATTGCCTAGATGTTACCTCAACCTCATGGTATCGTCGTGCATCGAAAAGCAGATATAGATCGTTGATTTATGCGTTATTTAAAAATTGAACATGCATAAAAACTATTGTAGAAAGAGAGCTTAGTTCGTAAGGCTTTTAAGTTTGTACCTCAGAGCTTTTGTTTTGAAGAATTGATTGGTATGCTGGAAATAAATACATCATTAAATGGTTTTCATTGCCTTAAAAGTTGGCTTGTCCCTGTAATGGATCTCATCTGAGATTGGGTCTTGTTTCGACGAACTGCCTTGATATGAGATGATGATAATATGATGTAGTGTTTGTTGGAGATTGTTTTGAAATCAGTCTCTGGAAATCATTCATTTGAAGTTACAGTCTGTATTTCTAAATATAGTTCCAGGTTTATGTTATAAAATACGGGCACTTAGTAGTATTTAAACAAAACCTACACATCGCCGGGAACCAGTACAGTTTTGCTTTGCGGATATAGCCCATCGGGCTCCGAGCTTCATCGGTAGTGCCCAACCCTGGCTCGAACATTTATATAAGGTGACTTGGAAATAGTTTTTAAGATCGAAGATATCTTAAATAGGAATGGTATTTAATAAGATTTATTTCGATCTAATGTTTAAGCATGTTTCCCACAAAACCAATTGCAAATGCAACTTAGAGATAGTCTTTCATTTTTAAAATAGATATGAATAATGAGCTTGCACATAGGAAAGTAAAGTCAGATCATATCAAACAAATACCATCAAACATGTGCTCTATGTGGCTCTGATAAGAGGTGATTTCCCCCATAAGCCAGATGTGTTTG
Organism: Drosophila pectinifera; assembly: GCA_008042775.1. Classification (NCBI taxonomy): domain Eukaryota; kingdom Metazoa; phylum Arthropoda; class Insecta; order Diptera; family Drosophilidae; genus Drosophila; species Drosophila pectinifera. The sequence goes on along the minus strand of VNKC01001515.1, from coordinate 396,104 downwards.
TTGTTTGCGTTTGCTTTGAAGCCATGATTATATATATAAACTTGTTTATAGTATATATATAAAACCGAGACCGGAGAGTGTGGTTTGCTTTTCTGTTTGGACAGCCTGTGTTTAGAAAACCGCAAGGGCTCTGTCAACTTGAAAAGACCAAAGTTCCTTAAGAGCGTACTCACGTTTAATAAATCAATTAATTAGCGAATCCGGGATTTGTGACCCGAAATAGAATATTCATTAAATGGTTTTGTTTGTTCGAATTATTGAATACACATACGATGGCAATGGTAATTAAAATAAAACGTTTACATCTTTAAATAGAACCCAATCTCTGAAAGGTGTTGGACCTGTTGTTACCCAGCAATGAATTAAGTGGGCGTTAGGAAATCCCTCATCGGTTTAGCAAGCGATATTATGCCTTTATTTATATAGTTCACATGGAAATAGCAATTTGCTAAATGACTCATAAAAACTATATTAGAATTGCTGCATTTTTGCAGAGAGCGATAGTTGCTCGTACATTTACTGGGTAACTAGCCCAATATACCTCTCTGGTGCTGACATCTGCTATTTGTACTTTTCCATCGTATCTCTCCCACAGAGATGGCAGGTAGGCGAATGTATATAATGGGTTCCATCAGCGGGCGTTCAAATCAGTTCTCTCACAGTTGTCGAGACAGCAACATGAACGGAGTAAAGTCGTTGTACCTTCTGGGCCTGGTGCTCCTCAGCTTGGCTGCCAATGCTGAACACATTGTCGGAGGAGTGTCACCGTTGGAGGGAACGGCTAAGGAGGAGGCTCTCAAGCTCTTGGACGACTCTCTTGCCACGTTGGCCACCGGAGATGGGCCCAGCTACAAGTGAGTGGAAGTGCGAATTTCTCACTGAATTCGAAAACTAATTTGAGATTCTGCCATCCAGGGCCATTAATGTAAAGTATGTGACGGGCCAGACGGTGGCTGGACGCCTCAATACCTACGAGGTGGAGCTGAAGAATGGAGATGACAAGAAGGACTGCACCGTGAAGATCTGGACTCAGCCCTGGTTGGAGAAGGACGGCACCAACATCAAAATCAAGTGCGGCGACGAAGGTGAACTGGACCGCACCTGGTAACATGGAAACCCCCTTAGCCGGCATACGAAACATTAGCAAGAGTCTCCTCCAAGCAATGTGAAAACATGTCCCTTGGAAACTTCTAATAAAAAGCAAAACCTCTGAGAAAACAATTCCATACTCAAGACATCTTATTTTTAATATACATACCAGCTGTATATTAAAGATGCTTAATGTAAATGTGTCATAGAGGGTACTCCGAACAAAGTAAGACTCAGTAACCAGCAATACTGTTTCTTATTTCCATGGATCTATCTCTGAATATTTATTTGTAAATATACGAACTCTCCCAGGTAGTACCTTATTGTTAACTGATCAGGTAAACAAACTTATTAGAAGAGAAGGCGCGTCATATTAATCAAATAGAAAATAAACTATTTATAATGCGCCGCGAGTTCCTTATTAGGTAGTTCTGTAGTCTAGACATCTTAATTTTTACTGTATATACCAGCTGTTTATAAAAGGTGCTTGTCGTTATCGTGTCATAGGAGGTACTCCGACCAAAGTAAGCCTCTACATTCGTAGGAACCAGTACACTAATTTCCATGGATCTAGTTCTGAATATCTACTTGTAACTATACTGAACTCTTTCCATGTGAAACCGTAGAGGATAACTGGTTTGGTAATCGATTTTTTTAAATGAAGAGGCGCATATTCATAAAATAGAACATATAATAATAATAATGCGCCGCGAATTCGGTATTTGATAACCAGTTTCGTTAAAAAACCTGTTTACTTCTATATCTCAGCTAGCAAATAGGTTACTCTTTCTCTCACAACTATTGTTTGAATAATTAAATAAAAAAAAATAAAATCTCTTTGTGCTAATAATATATTCCTTTGTTAAATGTTAGAGCTTACAGATAACAGTTTGTAAATGATTTGTAATTAAAAACAAAACAAACAAGATTGTACTTCACACGATTTAAAATGAAAGTATATATAAGTATAATATATAATATATACGTATAAGTCTTATTAAAGCGGTCTCCTTTAAAAGCAGAATCTAAGGTGAGTTAAGAGTTCAGTTGAGTTTAATAATTAATCTGTATTATATTTCTGATGGCCCCACTAGGATCCCATGTAAGCAGACTAGAGGGAGATGATTTAAAGGCTGCTAAGGAGCTTGTGAACAGATCCCTGGACAAACTACCTGGTCCCAAGTATCAGTACGTAATTAATGGTGTTATTTTCATTCTAACTAGTACAAATAAAGTCAAGCTGACACACAAAAACCCTTACTAATATTATTAAATCCTCAATATCGATACTACACTTTCTCATTGAAATTCGTACAGGAATACGTTTTAAATGCTACATTTTGTACTTCATGTTTACTGTATTTCGCACTCTCTGTATGGATATGTAATATATATATATATACGTTTTACTTATCAAGTGGTTGCCCCAGCCAAAATTGAATCAGTTTATTCACGAACGTCGAACGAGTGACATCATGTCACTGACTTGAACGTTCCGAATTCGTATTACCTTGGCCTGTTGGTTTATTCGGAGTTCTCCTGTTTTGACCATGAGTGACGGAGAAATTTTGCTTGGAGGGATCAGAGAGCTGAAGGACAAGGACAGGCAGGAGGCCCTAGATCTCCTGGATGCCAGTCTCGCCCACTTGGCGGTAGGAGATGCCCCCAGCTACAAGTGAGTTCAGTTTAAAAACATTCCATTGAATAGAAAAATCAATATACGTTTTCCGTTCCCCAGGGTTATTAAAGTAACCTCTGTGACGGGTCAGGTAGTGGCTGGAACTCTGAACAGGTACAAGGTGGAGCTGGACAATGGATCCGACAGGAAGCAGTGCTCCGTAGAGATCTGGACTCGGCCTTGGCTGAAGGAGAACGGCACTAATATCAAGATCAAGTGCGCCGGAGAAGACGACGAGCTAGATCGCACTTGGTAACAATTCTTTTATATTTTTGGACTTACAAAGCTTGTATTTATATATTTGAAGTGTAATAAAAATGAGTGTATATTTATAAATAAGCATTAAAAAAGATTCCTAAGAATTTGAGCTATTTTAAATAGGTAGTACCTAAGAAATCGCCTGTTTGTATTACTCAAGGAAAACTGATATATAAAGTTCTACCTGAGTTCTTGAAAATGTATATTTGCTTTGAAAGAATCAGTGTTTAGGGAGGAATTATACTCATTTCTGTGAAAAATGTCAAGTTATCTCAGTTTATTTCTTTGTAAACAGAGTGAACCCTTCGCAGTATTGATAGCTTATCAGGTAAATGTTGCTTCCATAATAATGGTATGTAGGGTACGCGGACGGGTCTATCCCTCTCCCGCTATTGTTCGAATTTAAATATGTATATGTTGACGTCAGTTTGCTCTGTGGTTCATTATTTTCTGATGCTGAATACGCTTTGTTCTCTTCACATCAACAAGTGCATTTTTCACAACAATATGGGTAATCTATATATTCAGTTGTATTGTCATTATTGCTTATCGTATGTACACAAACAATGCAATTGTTATTGCCATTTACGAACTGAGTAATACATTTAACTTAAGTAGCATGTTTGCCGATATCTAAGCACATTCGTATTTAATTCTTCAGCCGGGGAAGTCGGCTGAATATTTTACTAGAAAAATACCAGATAAATAGTAGTTCGTTAAATAGAATTCGTGATCGGAAAATTGTCGGTGGGAGTTTTACAATAGTGTTAGATAACTGCTTTGGTTCTCGGTCTCGACCTTTTTATTGCGGAGTGAAAATGTCTCAGGTGCGTTGAATTATTATGTTATGAAATATTACCAATTAAAACCAAAGCCTAAATGAAAATTACAAGGGAATTAAACAAACTGTTGTTGTGAAATCTGAAGGTTTTTTTTTCATCACATATTATTTATGTCAAGCTTACAATGAGTAATAAAGCTAAAATTTTCCTTATCAGCGAGTGTTACAAAAATTTCACAAGACTTTAGCTGATAACTCTTAGTTAAAAATAAACACAAATACCATTTGGGTGAGGCAATTTATTAGCCATGGATGCTGATTATTTCTCAATGACCGTCTGCCAGAATATCAATAAAAAACAAGAATAATAAGAAGAAAATCGCTTGTAAATATGTAAAAGAGCCGAAAGTAATAAATTTGAAATCAAATCAGAGTTCGAGTTTTAGGGTCAGGGTTTCTCAGGCGATCCACGACCGGCCGGATGGCGGTAATCTTGGGTCCCTATAAAAGAGGGATCTCGGGCATTCAGGGTACTCAGTTTGAAACGAGCATTTGACGAAAGCACCATGAAAGCGATCTTTGTTCTGTGCCTGATTCTGGCCGTCGCCTACTCTGACGTGAGTTGGGACTACCTTTTGTTCCTACATTTTGTAAATATTGATTGAGGTCCCATTTGTAATGACAGGTTCCCGGTGCCCCAAGGACCCTAGAGGGAGACGAGCTGAACACTGCTAAGGAGCTTTTGACCAACACACTCGCCAAACTGGCCACAGGAGATGGTCCTAACTACCGGTAAGCTTTCATTAAGCTCTCATTCTTAAACTATTTGTTCAAGGTAGGGAAATCGTCACCTTGGCTCAATTTTAAACTCTGCGAACATTTCTGATTATTTTATATATATTTGTATATTTATTTATAATTTAATTTAATATATATGTTTCAGAGTCGTGAATGTGAAGTCTGCAACTAGGCAGGTGGTGGCTGGCAGTCTCCACAAATATGTTGTGGACGTTTCCGACGGCTCTGTTACTGAGGAGTGCAATGTTGCAATCTGGGAACAGCCCTGGCTGAATGAGAACGGCACCAACGTCAAGATCACGTGCAAGGATGTCCTTAAACTCGACCGCACCTGGTAGATTATGAGTAAACTGACCGATTTTCGACGTTATTTCGATTAAAAAGTGATGTGAAACTCGAGCATTATAATTTATTATTACTATTATTACTCTGGGATTTCTAAAAAAAAAAAATATTTGCTTAAGCCCTAAGCAGTGCGGTACTGTAGAATATTATTATAAGATTTTTAAACTTAATTATGGGTACAGTTATCACTTTATTTTATTATTGGGACAACGAGCTAAGGGATGATCAATTCTCTTTATCGAAAGAGGCATTTTCTTGTTGGTTTTATTTATAAATATTCTGGATTGTCTTTGCTGTTTGTATAATGAAGCATCGGTTTCTCGAAACATATATAAATATTCTTTGTTCTTTGTCCCCTTGTGTGGACCCAACTGCCGATGATTCATTTTCGGAACTCCTGACCTGCGCAATCCACTAAAATTAAGTAATCTATATAGCCGCAAAACATGTTTCAAAATTAATGAACTTGAAGTTAAATAAAGATGCTCGATGGACGAGGGGCTCAGAAAGTCGGGTTCAGGTTTGAGTGCACGATTTGCTCTCTTTCTCTAGCGATCGAGATATACGTAGACATATTCTATCCGAACACTCGGATATCGTCAGACTTTGCTATATAAAAGGTCTCTCGGCACTCAGTTTTTTCAGTTTAAAACAGGTGTTTATGAAGAATGCAGTCTATGAAAGTGATTTTCATTTTGGTGCTGACTGTGGCAGCGGCCTCCGCTCTAGTAAGAAGCGATGGATATTCGTTGAATAAAATGAAGCATCAAATTGTAAAACATAAAGCAAATTTTAATTAAATGTAATAACATTTTAGCGCTCTCTGCGACTCGGTGCCCCCAGGGCACTGGAGGGAGATGAACTGGAGACAGCCAAGGTTCTATTGACAGGCACCCTCGAAGAACTGGCCGCCGGAGAGGGTCCCAAATACGAGTAGGATATTATATATTTAATATAAATTAAGGAATTCTAATAAATATTTTGCCCCCTCGTTTCAGAGTTGTCAAGGTAATTTCTGCAACTAAGAAAGTGGTGTCCGGTTCTCTAGACACGTTCGTTGTGGAACTGTCCAATGGATCCGAAAACAAGGATTGCAAGGTGGAGATCTGGAGCCAGCCCTGGCTGAAGATTCAGGGAACCGGAACCAACGTCAAGATCTCTTGCCAGGATGATGAAGTTATAGAACGTACCTGGTAGATTCCTTTGAAAGAGTACTACCATCGAATAATAAATTGTGATTATATAAACAAAGTGAACTTTAAAACTTGTTATTGCGAAAAAAGCATATATACTTGTGTGAATCCCAGAATAGATTGTGTTAATATAACTCAAACTGACTTTGCCTTGTGATAACTGAAACTCGGATTGACTTGGAGTAACCAGTTTGAGAGTTAAGCGAGAATATTTGCGGCTTATACTTTTAAAAAGGTCAGCGCAGAGTTCAAAATAAATAAAGTTTTATCGTTTTCGCATTGAGAGCATTAGGCAGACTTTGTAATAAGCAAATAGCAAACTTAAGTCGTAAATAGTACATTTTTTATGAGCGATCAGAGTTCATTTTATAACCAGTAACCTTCTTAACTACAACTGAAAAATTAAGGCCTCTTTGCAAAAAAATAACAAAATCAAGTTATAATACTAAATCAAATACCTAAAACATAGAGCCTAATACTGAAATGGTGCGTGATTGCCGCATAAGTCTAGGAAAAACTAGGGTTTTATTACTTAATTGACACCTATGTAAATATTAGCTTTTGTTTGCCAGTTTCTCGATTTGTGGAAGACTGCTTGAAGTGTTTTAAAGATTCAGAACAGCATCATTCGTTAGGCAACCCAGACCTTTGTGGTTTAAGTTTTTATTTAAAAATGTTTAAAAAACTGCCATAAAGAAAGCCATAATGCGACCTTAAAGTATGGAATAGACCATAGAAATGGGACTCTAATGTGTATACAAAAATTAGATTTCAAGAAATAAGAATCCAATATAATTTAAAGATTTCGAAGACTAACTAGACTAGTATTATTATGTAATTTATATTAAAAACAGCTTATAAGCTTCAATGTCTGTCTTCTTAAAACCCTAACAGGATGGGGTGTTCATAACATTGATGGGGGAGCTTGATATTCTCCATATATAAATAGGATGGAGATTTAAAATTGTTCTTTAAATATCCCGACCTGAAGGAGAGTTCTTAGCGTGGAATAATGTTCAGCTTTCAAATTTTATTGACGAAGGTAAGACACATTATACTTTTGTAATATATAACACTTTTTTTTTGTTAAATGCTTTTCGCATTTTGAATACATTTCATGGAATATTGGTGCCAGGTGAAATGTGTCCTGATCAACCGCGCCTGTTGGCGTTCCTGTTGGTGCTCCTGTTCCTGTTCCTGTTGGAGTTCCTGTTCCTGTTCCTGTTCCCGTTCCTGTTCCCGTTCCTGTTCCCGTTCCTGCGGTTCCTTCTCGGTCGTTGTCTGCGTCGCTGGCGTCTATTCCTGTTTTGATTTCTCCTCCTGCCACCCCCGGTGCCCCCACCGCTGCTGTTGCTGCCGCCATCATCACTGCCTGTGTCAGGAGAGTTGGAATCGGGGGATCCGGCGGTGGGGTCCGATGGCGACGAGGACGGGGGGCTGCCTCCGGTCGAGGGGGAGGTGCCTCCATCCGTGGGAGGAGTGCCGCCGTCAGTGGGAGGGGTACCACCATCCGTGGGAGGAGTGCCGCCATCGGTGGGCGTTGAGGGGTCATCGGTGGGCGTCGAGGGATCATCGGTGGGCGTTGTGGGGTCTTCCTCGGCCCTCGTGTAGCTGGAGAGGCACAGGACGAAGAGGGCGAGGCCCAGGAGAAGAGTTGCAGATCTCATGCTTGCAGTCGGCTCAAACGGATCGGTTTGCTTGATGATCTCCGTTGGGAGCCATCTCTTTTATACTGCTTTCACTTCACGGGATTCACGAGTTAAACAGCTGTCCAAATACCACACATTTTGAATATAATGCCATTATTTGGCCTATTCTTTGGTCTTCAAGACGTTTTTGGCCATATATTGGCAATATTATTCGTGTTTGACGGGGCAAAGTTCTGCCCCAACATCAGAATCGGATTCAGCAGAAAGCTGATTGCTGGGAAACACACAACTCGCTTGAATAATTTGTATTGCCTTTCTCTAGGCGCTAATGAATAATAAATATAAATATAATATATGAGTGTAGGAGTAACTTAAAGGTAGTGTCATCATAATTTAAATAAATTAAATAATAATATCAATAAATATATATTGATAATGTAATACATTTGTAGTATGCTTCAGAGCTTCCTTTATGTTTTCTTGTTACTTTTGGCAACAAAGGTTAAATAAGGACTTGAAAAACCTTACGATCTTCAATTGTAATATAATATATTATGATATGATATTTCTTATAAACAAACTTATATATCAATAGTAATGTGGGTTTACTATACCTTAAAAAAATGATAATAAATAAAGCGAAAAAAGTTTTCTAAAAAACAACTTATCTTTAAATTTTATCTCATGCTAGTGTCTACTCCTAACCCCTATAAATCCCATCTCTCGTCTTAAGTAAATAAAGCCAGATGTTTTTTTTTAACCGATCTCTATGCGAATTCTCTACAAACAATCTTTGTGAAAATTCTCCGCAAACAATTCAAGGAAATAAAGCAAAATTCATAAGAAACACCTGCGTAAATTTGCCAATAATTTGTGGATGCGAAATGGCGCGTGGAATCGAAGGGGTATAAAAAGCTCTCCAGGAACAGAAAGCCCATTCAATCCCGAACTCCCGAACTCCCGACTAGCAATTCGCAACTAAAAGCACCATGAGAGCAGCCACTATCTTCTTCGCAGTCCTCGTCCTGGTAGCCTGTCTCCTGAGGAGCAGCGAGGCGGTGACCTGCACTGCTGATGCCACCGTACCAGGTTGTGTCGACTGCACGTCTGGCACCAACGCCACGACGGACGCGGAGTGCATCGCGGAGGCGGAGGCGGCGGCGGCGGCCACAACGGCGGCTCCCACAACGGCGGCTCCCGCAACGACAGCTGCAACCTCAGTCGCGGAGACAACTGTCGCGACCGTCACTGGAGGCAACAGGAAGATCGTCCGCCTCACCAACTTCCGGTACACTAACACCCGTCGCGTTCGGATCAACCGGAACACGGGCACCACGGCTACTAATCGCAGAAACCGCCAAACTAACGTCAGGCGGGTCAACGTGAACAACCGCAGGCGCAATGGCAATGTCCGCGTCATAGTCGGCTAAGGAGGAGCGGCTAATAAACCACAGAGCTTTGAAAAGAAAGATAAACAAATTGTTTTCATCTGGGGAGTATTTTGGATGACTGAAAAAAGAATTTTGACACGAAATTAGGGTGAAGCTGATCTTATTTCAATCGATTATTAAATTTGTATTAGCTATTATTTAGTAGATGTTTCAAGAAATATTAGTTTGATTCTTTTTCATATCAAAAACATAATATTGAGCATTAAGCATCAAACATCATATCTAAGCTGAAGCTTTTAAAGAATGAAATCAAATGAGTAGATGGAATTTTATAAGATAATATTGACTCATTTGTATTTTCGAATCCTGAAATAATATTAAATCAATTAATTCCAGCTTCTCAAAACTAGAAGGAAATTGACTATCAGTTTGTAAGAATTTTAATTGATGTAGGCGCTATATTAAAATTAAGTCTTAAAGTTAGACTAATTTTCCTATTAAATATTAACTCCCACAAAAGCCGGGAAATTCACGAAATATATTACTATATTTTCTATTAAACATATATATTTACTATTAAACATCTTTACTAATCAATGAACATATGCCATATGAAAGTTATTTATTTTAGAAATTGCCTCCAAAATATGGCTTGGTTTTTTGACTTTAACACATTCGTTGCGCAATTTTTGTGGCACGTTAAAAAATTGCGACTTATTTGGGCAACACCCTGGCCATGTTAAGATGAACATTTGAAGTTCTCTTTTAACTATTAGCTCTCTTCAGCAGTTTTTTTCTAAGCCGATCGCTGGCGAATTCTCCGCAAACAGTGAATAATAATAATAAATTGCCAAAACTAAAAACAGCTGTGTCAACTATCCGCGAGAATCGAACCTCTATAAGTACCATACCTACCGCAGGTATAGCATTTAATCAACAATCTTCATCAGTGGCACGATGGGGCAGGAGCCCCCTCATCTCCTGTCTCCTGAGGAGCAGCGAGGCGATTGAATGAGCGGGCATTGGGGACGGTCCCTGGTTACCTGGCATAATGTTAATAATATATTCCTAATGTCTTTGCAAAGATTTACTATAAAATAAATATTTTCGCTGCTTACTTATTTATATATGCGGTTTTATTAACAATACTATTTCCTTGACAAGTGTTTATGTACAGTCAAGTGTCCTTAAGTCCAGTTCAATTATTAAAAAGAAGATAAGACAACACACTCACATAAAAAATGTATTAATTGACTTAATAGAAGAAAACCCAACATAATATAATGCAAACAGCTGCGACATCAATTCACGCGTCTCGAACCAGTATAAAGCCGTTCAGGCGTCCCATATTAGCTTCAATCAAGGACGACCAGGTCGGAAGTAATGTCCATATACAGAGTCCTCATCCTGACAGCCTGTGGCTTGAGGATCAGCGAGGCTGTGACCTGTTCGATTCCACTTTCACCGGCTCCAACTGTGAGAGTGTTCCCGAGGTTAATGAATACTTAATTCCCCTTTCCCGTGGAATAAAGTCAAGCGGGTTTTGTTGATGCTCTAATTAGTTTAAATAAATTTCCAGGCAGCGCTCAAATGTTTAGATATTATATATATCAAATATTTTTTAAGCACCCAAAGCCCAGCATGTCCTTCCTTAATAAGGTTTTACAGAAATATACATATCTAATAATTGATAATCCGGGTCGAGAGCGAGAGCGAAAAAAGTAGGCAATAAAACATTTGTCGTTGCAAGGGCTCTAAAAATTGTTTGTGTGCAACAGACACACATTAATTAAGACCCGATTCGATGTGTGATGAATAAACATTAGATTTAGTTATTTATTTTGAAGTTTTTAATAGCAATAACAAGTTGGACACACACTTTGGTGGGTGATCTTAGCCAACAAGGACGCGGACCCTGCCGTTGCCATTGCGTCGTCGGACATTGCCGCGCCTGGCGTTGTTGCCGTTCCTCCTGTTGGCGTTCCTCCGGTTGGCGTTCCTTCGGTTGCGATTGGTGTTGGTAGAGCGCCTGTTGGTGGATCTGCTGCGGGTTGTGGCGCCTGTGCCGGACGTGCCCCCGATGCGGACGGTCCTCCTGGCCGTGTACGTCAAGTTGGAGACACGCACGTTCTTCGCGTTGGACCCAGATATGGAGCCTGATGAGATCGTTGCAGCGGTTGTGGACGTGGTGTCTGTGGAAGCCTCCGTTGTTGAGGTGGACGCTGCCGTTGCCGCCTCCGCCTCCGCGATGCACTCCGCGTCCGTCGTGGCGTTGGTGCCAGACGTGCAGTCGACGCAACCGGCTACGTTGGGATCAGCAGTGCAGGTCACCGCCTCGCTGCTCCTCAGGAGACAGGCTACCAGGACGAGGACTGCGGAGAAGATAGTGGCTGGGCGCATGGTTGGATTTGGTTTGCTGGTTGGAAGCTGGTTGATTGATGCTGGCTTCGGATGCCCGAGGGGCTTTTATAGTGGTTCGATCCGTGTCATACTTACTCAGCTGTTTCTATCGAATCTTGGTTTATTCTCCTTAGTTGTTTGTCAAGAATTCGCGAACTATCGGCTTGGGAAGATAGTAGACTTGCACTGAGGGAAAACTTTATAACTGACATTAAATAAGGACTCAGAATTAGTATTACTTAGTGCTCCCTAACACTTAGCACTTAAAACAAAAACTCTTGCAGTCATTATAATTGTAATTGCATAAGGACTAAAAGGTTATTAAATAAAAATAATTTAAGGACAACTTAAATTATAAACATGTAAAGGGCATCGACAATTCGTTTATTTTATTATAATATAACTGTAGTATTTTAGTTTAACAAAAAAGGCTAATTTCATAAGGACTTAATGATTATTAAAAAAAATTATTTAGGGACTTAAATTAAATTATACACATGTAAAGAGCACCAGCAACCAAACATATATTTATACTGATACTTATTCAAGTAGCAGATTGCTTTGCTTATGTTTAAAGTTAAATATTTCAAGGTCACCACCTTGTTAAATTCTTTAATTTTATTATAATAACTGGCCCGTGTTTTTCCTCAGTGTTTTTGTGCTCCTAAAAGATTTTAGTCATAGACTATCGAATGTCATTAACAGTAGCCTTGTAGGCTGTTTATTATTGACTCAGAATCCACAAAGATGCTCAATGCCATTTCTACTAGTATTTAAACTCCCAGGGTGAAGGTTTAATTATAAGATTAGTCAATGCTTATTAGGATTAGAATAATCTAGGCCAATAAAGAAAACGTGTGGGGGCTCGAAGAGATTTTCTATTCACTAAGGTGGGAAGATCTCTAGAATGAAATATGAGAAACTTATTCTATTATTCGATGCATACCGCTTTTTTGGAATCATTTACTTAACTATTTTAATTATTGCCTCCTGAATTTGACTAAAGTGTTCAATGTGAAATTATTCTATCATCTTCACGGCTATCCACTATAAATGAAAATACCAAGTTCCCACAACGAGCAGTAGAGAGAGGACTTGACTTCCTTGATCAGTCATCTATGAAACTTGAACACTTTGGTGAAGACGGTTGGGTTGGCCAATTGCCTGAAGAGTAATATGACAGTTGAGAGCATGAAGTGCGAGGAATCACTGGCCAAAGGACATACGAGCGGGTAACCATCGTCAGAGGAGCCGGAAGTGGGTGGCATGCCACCGTTTCAACTCCGGCTGACAGATCCCTTACTCCACGACCGCCTTGGACATGCTGCCATTGAGATCGAGTTCCCTATTTAAGGGATCTAGATCGTCTCCAGATTGATGGCTCGAATAATGGAGTTCATTGGGAGTGGCCTTCTGCAGAACATACCAAGGATTATTGACTGACCAGGCCGTGAGCACCGTATGGAACCCCGAACCCGGGAGTAGACCAGGAGCAGACTAAGGATCCATCAACAAGGAATTTTCAGAATTTTGTTTTGTTTTGCAATGCAGTGAAAAGGGGTTTATTTATTTTAAATAATTGAATAAGCGTAATTTCTGAGCAATCGGTTTGACATCATGAGTGGTAGAGAGAGAGAGAGAGAGTCCCTAACCGGAACGGTTCCTTCTCTGATTTTGGGCCCTCTGCCTTCGGTTAGCCCTCCTCCTGGCAGCCCGCCTCCTGGCAGCGCGCCTCCTGGCAGCCCGCCTCCTCCGCCTGGCCCTCCTTCTGGCAGCCGCCCGATTGTTGTTTCCAGTGGTTCCTGTTGGCGACGATATGGGTTCAGAAGTGGTTGGGCTAGCCGGAGTCACGGCAGCGGGGGTGTTCGCTGCGGTAGTGGCTCCTCCCGGGGGCGGGGCTGCCGTAGTATCGGCGCCGGTATCAGGTGCCGGGGTGGTGGTCGCTGCTGCGGCTTCAGCGACACATTCCGCATCCGCTGCGTTTGCGGCGTCGGTACAGTCGACGCAACCTGCTACGGTGGCATCAGCGGTACAGGTCACCGCCTCGCTGGTCCTCAGGAGACAGGCTGCCACGAGGAGGAGTCCACTCAAGATGCTAATGACTTTCATAGCTCGATTGATGATACTATGAACAGTTGGGTCGGGCTTTTATAGTGCTGACTCCGGGCGGCAAAGGTGCCTGGCAAGTTTACCCAACTGGTGCCATCGGAATAACTATTTGCCAATGACCATTGTTTGGCCAGAATTTGGCTCAGAGCGTTCGCGAAGATGTCTGGTATTGTTGTCATTAGGTTCGGAGATGTGTATCGATGTTTTTGAGGGGTCTTACCATATACTAGGTAGAACTATACCGATGAAGCACTGGTTCAAGCCGTGCACAAGCTATTGACAAATATGCGCAGCTGTTTCTATCGAATTTTTGATTATTTGCCTCGATTGTTTGCAGAGAATTTACTGTAATCGGTTGGGGACAGAAAACAATGCACGTGCGTGTGTCAAGATTACTTGTATGCTTAAAACTAGTTCACAGTTCAGTTTATTTAAGAACAGAACTGTCTGTTAGTGACTATACAATTGCTATTGTTGTTATTTGAAAACCTTTGAAATGCTGCCTAAAAGTATGTTGTGATAAGTGGACTTTTCATAGCAATACAAATTGTGTTTCGGTGCATACTTTCAGGCAGATTTTGGTATTAAGTTTTTCAATTTAGGTACGTACTTATTAGTACTAATTCTTAATAGTACTAATAAAAGTGAGTGGCGATCTAAACAATACGTAGCTTCCCATTGCCCTCCCAACTTTTTTTCACATAAATTCCACTATCAGAAAACTGATAACCTATAAAACTCAATATTTTTTGGAATGCAATTATCAGTTTACTGAACTAAGTTTTAAACAGGAATCAATTCAATAAAACCAGAGTCTCTGGGTCTTGGAAAAGTGAGAGCCTGGCGGAGTGTCCTGTGTTGCCTAGCCTGATAGGCGATTCCTCCTCCGCCGCCTCCTCCGCCGCCTCCTCCGAGCCCTTTGCTTTTGCTTCCGTCTGTTTCTGGCCCGAGTCCTCTGCCTCTGTTCTCTGGCTCCCTGTTGCCTGGCCGCCTCCAAATCTTCAGCAGTGAATCCCGATGACGCTTCGGTTGTCGAGGTGGAGTTGGAGCTCGAACTAGCACTCTCCGAAGTGGTTGAGATTCCAGAAGAGGACGTGGAACTTGAGTCGGTGGTGCTCGAGGTCGGCTCCTGGCCATCTGCCCAGGAGGCCAGACCGAAGAGGACCAGCAGGAACCAGCTCCATAAGAACACAGCTCTCATCTTCAGAAGAAGGCTATTCCGCACAATAAGCCCCAAGTCCACATGCAGCGCTTCTTATAGCTCCAAGAGCTCTGTTTACACTCACACCTTCCCTAATTAGACCCGAATTTATGCAGCTTGACTTTTTGTTAGCCATATAATGCATTTTATTTGTTATTGGCAGACGAATTCAGGCCCAGACTCTACAGCAAATAAATGTGTTTTCCTTAATAGACTTTAATTTGAGTTGCGAATTGAGTTGAAAGTAAAAACATTTTGAGTGAATTTTGCGAGTGTTAATGATAGCAGGCTCGCGTGAGAGTTTAGCCCCATTTTATTGTTATTTTAATAATTATCATGACGTCACATTTTACATCGAAGCGAAGCGAGAACAATAAGCTTAGCGAGGGAGTATTTTGATATTCACATTTCGCAGCTTTTATATATATTTTGAGCCCGCTGAGCAGCCCCGACTTTGGCTGGGTTCAGTTTGCGCCGATCGGCGATCTGATTGAGCCATGGATTTATCCAGCTGCCTGTTGGTGATTATGGGATTTATTTCCATAGCTGAATATGCGGTGAGTTCTTGATGAAATTTACTTTTGATTTAATTTAAGTTCAACGTTCCTCTTCAGTTCTCAATTTGTGTTCCGCCCAATCACTGTATCGAAGATGTGAGTATGCCTTCAGCCTAGTTTGTTTTATAGTAAACAGCAATTCAAACTAATTTTAAATACATATTATAGTACCGATATTTATACTAATATTACACACTCCTATCACACTCCTTTATGTATTAATCCTTCAGTCTTCAGACACTTTTCACATGATTTATGTTCTTTTGTTTAAGTTTAAGTAAACTTTTGAATAATTTAAGCACAACATGGTATAATTTAATCATTTTAATAAACACATTTTAAATTATGAACTAAGTATCCACTTTTATGGACTTGTCCACCTCATCATTACTTTATAATAGTCCCAAAATAATCAGATTTTCCTGTTTCTCCCCCAGATGGAGGACAGCGATGCCCAGGAGCGTTTCGACTATGTCCTGGGCAAATATGGAGAGCTGGATATGAAAATTACCGGGAAGCCGGTTGGGTGAGATGAGAATTTCAGCCACTAATTGGCTTTTCATTTGCATTTTTATTTTCCGCTTTCCATTTCCCCCCGCCGGCAGCTTGCACGGCAAGGTGGTTACGCACGGCGAGGCCGAGGAGCAGCACTTGGTGTTCCAGTACGTGGACAACACGCTCCATGACATCATTCAGACCTGTGCGTTTGTGGTGGCCACCGCTCCCGGCGAGTGCGAGGGCATTCGCACCTACTGTTCCGGCTTCCTGGGCCGTACGCCACGCCCCTTGCTGGAGCGGCAGCCCCTTGCCGTCTGCGAGGATGGAGTGCGGGTGGCAGAGGAAGAGCCGGAAACGGAAACGGAGGCAGAAGCGGAGGCGGCCCCGGAAGGAGACCCAACAGACACAGATCCCCAGAAGGCGCCCGATGGGGCACCCTCGGAGTCGGAGAAGCCCAGCTCCAAATTGAGGGAGTTTCACTGATCGGAGATGTCTCCCTGGAGTTATCTACATAGCGTATTTTTATATTATATATTTTTATATTGCACTCAAGCTTAAGCTCTTAATGAGCCTCTACTCAATTGATTACTTAATATATTTGTTTGTAATATTTTTATTGAGTAACGCTTACTTGTTTCATAACAAAACATTAACCCTACTCAAAGTAACACTATTTAAACAAACATTTTACACACTGTCTCATAAATAAAATGATCATATTGTACAGGTACTTGTGGTGTTATTCAGTTCTCTCAAAAATATAGCTAATAAATTCAAGAATAATAAGAAAAACAATTTGTTTTTATTGTAAATTTAAATATTCATTAAGGCATTATGCATTGGTTGCTTAAAATGTTGAATAATAGGCAAGGTATAAAAATTGCGTATACGACCAGTTGGCCTCCGCGGATTGTTTTACCTTGCCCTTAATGCAAGAATAGTGGTAATAATGGTGTAATAAATAAATATTAAATACTACAAATAGTGGTTAGTACTGGCAATCAAACTAATATATTTAAATACAATTAATCTTTGCACTAACTCGTGTTTTATGGCTTTTAATCAAGCCCAAGAGTATGCTTTGCTCTAATTAACTACTAACATTTCCCCTTGGCCGTTCAATGTCACGGCTTCACAGCGATTGAGTTAGGAAGCTCTGGCAGCAACAACTATGCGGCTTTTAGCTCAACAACTGACGGCCAACCGACTAGACCAGGCCAAGTTTGGCGCCTGCGCCGAGCCCACAGAGCACAGTGGCTATGGAAGTGTTATAAAACGACTAAGAACAATAATTAAATAAAATAAGCATGCTCATATTTTTCGAATACAAATAGGAGGATTTTTTCAGGAATTACTTAAAAAATATCTTTAAAATTATTTTTAACAGTTACCTGAAATTAATTTAATCCCCAGAAAATTTTAAAATTTATTTCCTTAGTTTGAAGAATACCATTTTTTTAAATACATTTTTTATGCATAATTCTGGCTTACTAAAGTTATAAGAAACACGGTACTCCGTGCGAAAATCCTCTCTTCGTGAGAGAGAGAGAGCGGGAGCGAGCATAGCTTGCGCCAAATAACAGTAAACAAAGCCCAGCTGCTGCTGCCGGCGTCGCCGTCGGCGTCTCTGCCCATCGTCGCCGCGGCGGTAACTCGCGGCCTGAACCAGAACCGAAACTCAGTTGTTAACTGGGCGCCAAGGCGAACTGGAGCAGCGAAACCAAAGCGCGGGAACCGAATAAAAAGCTCTGCAGCCCCCAAAAACAAAGCTGGAGGGTGCTGCTCCAAGAGCGAGATAGCCAGACACAGAGAGCGCCGAGAGAGCACTAAAAAAGAGAGCGGAAAGAGTAGCGGTCTTCATTGGATTTGGCATTTCCCGCACCCAGAATTGCCTCCGTGCAAGCGCTCAGTGCTAAAGTTGTCGTCGTGCTGCGAAGCTCGTGTGGGCAAGGCAAGGCCGCCGTTCATCGAGATACGCCCACCCACCGCCGCCGCCCACTGTCGCCCCCAGAGCCACGCCTCCCGCCCGCCACGCTGCCAGCAGCTGTGAGAGAGAGTGAAGTGCGTGCCGTCGCCAACGCCGCCAACGCCGCCGCCGCCGGTTGTAAAAAACTCGCAGGACATCGCAGGCCCCACAATATACAAGATTTGTATATACTTTTTGCATAATACGCCACGAAATCGAACGGAAAAACGAATCAGTTGAGTGGCGCGTAAATATTGCGAGTACTTCGAGTATTACCAGTGTCGCCGATAGTGCAGGGAACCGCAATTTGCCTTTGTTGTAATTGTAGTTTCAATTCAGAATCCAAACCCAGGTCCAAATCCAAAACCTCCCCTCGAAAGAGCCCCGCCTCCCCACTCCGCACCCCGCGCGTATCAGCGAAGCGCCAGCGCGTGTTATCAGCAAACGAAACGCGACAAAAACACAGAACCCGCAAAAACACAAAAAGCTAAAAAGAAATATAAATAACAAAAAAATAAAGAAGAGAAAAAATACACAAATAAAACGGAATGAAAAGAAAATGCTGTGAATGTGAATGCATTTGTGTTTAGGTGAGTAGTTGTACTATTGTGTTCGTGTTTGTACACAGAGAACAATAGTGGGCAAAGAAAAGTGTTTATTAAAGAAGGTACGAAAAAAATGTATGCAAAACAAGCAAAAAACACTTAAAACTATAATTGAGTGCCTAACAAATGGGTATTAATTATATTATGCAGTTATAGTCCGTTAAGAGCACTTGAAAGCTTAATTCCTCTTTGAATTATCAATAAGTTAAGAGATATTAAACCAATAAAAGTTGAGAGTTAGTCCTTATATAGACATTGGTCTCGTAACTATTTAAATAAACATGATTTCTGTGCATACAAAAGTTGATTTGAAAGAGTAATAATTCTTGACTTAAGCTGTGTCATTATTTTGGTTAACAATTATTTATTTAAGTCTCTTTTTGTGAGAATAATAGATTGCCTGCAAATATAATGCATTTAATTCTCAATCATATGAAGTTTCTATATGTTAAATAATATTTAAACGACAATTATTATATTTCAAGAGAGACCCAACCATTCTTAGATTCCTAATTCATTGCCTATTTTCTCAGTGCCGGTCTCCAAGTGTATATGTGTGCCTCCAGCTCAGCTGAGTGCTGAGTAAACAAACCAACCAAAGCCAAACAGAGACCCAAACACAAATACTACCGCACCGCAAACACACGCACACACACTCTGGCATACACACAATTATTAGCGTTCCCCCAAAATCTCCCAGAAATGTGCGAATTATAAAATATTTTACCCTTGAATGTCATAAGTATTAGTGTTAGAGGTGGGGAATGTGGGGCTATAGAGCTCTACTTTTTAGCAACTTTTGTACACCCGACGGAAGCTGAGATCAAGAGGTATACTCGATTTTAGGCAAAGCTTCTCCTAAAAGTATTGAAAATAAGAATTCCCTGTAAAAAATTAACTGAATTCGTGTATTGTCAATTAGATCATTAGGAGAGAATAGAAGCATAGAAAGAAAGAAGTATATTATCTAAAAAATCGCATAGGTTTACAATACAGTTTATTTTTAATAGAAATAATATAATAATAATATATATTATAAAAGAACATAAATTTAAAGATACACCTAGCACAAAAGGCAACAGAAACACATTTTCTTATTGGTCAATTTTATGAGAAGAAACCGAAACAATTTAAAAATAAAAAATGCGGGATCTCTTCCCATAATAGTATTCCCTATTTATATTATCTTTTTTAACAATATTCACTGAGTATTTGGAGATCGGTACATTGGGTTTGAAAGCAGCTACTCGATTCTTGGTCGGATCGCCCCATGGGGAATCGTAAGCAAGAACTTTCCTGTGACGTGCGATGCCTAACGCAAATTATTCGAGAGCTGCTTTGGTGTACTTTTGCCGCTTTCCCCGATTTTCTCGCTTTTCTCGCGCGCAATTTTCTTCTCGGCCGCCCTTTTGGAGACCCGCCAAAGTGTCTGTGAAATCCATTAGGTTTTGTTTTCGTTTTTTCCTGTATTTTTTTATGAACAACATTGACTTTGTCAACGGTTCGTTCAGCCGACATCCCTGGGACCGCCACGCACTTTTCCCAAACAGCAACTGTCTCAGCAAGTCTTTTATTTTATTTTAATGCCCTCACTTTGGCCACTCCACGGCAGCTTCCCTTCTGGGGGAGATTTTTGAGAACAAAAAAAAATGTTGTCAAATTTATTGACTCACTTTTGTTGCTGCTGTATTGTATTGTATTATCCGGCTTTATCCGTCCGCTGACGTCTCTTTGTTGGCCAAATTCGTCACACCGAACGAACGTGACCACGTTGCCGCCGAGACAAGTTATTTCAAATTGAACAGGAGGCTTTAAGGGTCATAAACTCGGCTCTTGACAACTTTCGAGAACTCCAATTAGGTTAATTATCGACCTGGCATAGTGATATGTGGGTGCGTGTTCGGGGGTTCGGTGTTAAGAGCTCTTTTTCGATTATTAAGAGGCTATTTAGGTTTTATTATATTGAAGATAAGGCTCAAGAGAAGAGATATTAACTGAGGAATTGAGGGCAATGCTCACGAGAACTCATATTAACTGAGAAACACATATTAAGATCGATTTTTAGAACCTCTCCATTTATAAAAGTTACATTTTCTATATAGCTATATAATTTAAAGGATGGCTAATAACATTTTTTATTGAATCCACTTCTACCAGCTATATTTAAATGGAATTATCCTCGAGCTAAATTTAGTATTAAAATTATTGATACACAAAATTAAGTACAAATGTGTTTAAAATCCTTTGAAACCTATTTAACAGGTTAGAAAATCTTCCATTATATAATTGTAATGCGATGTTGACTGCTATATTTTATAAAATTCTTTACATTTTTAAAGATAATATAGAGAACATTAGAGGTATCTAAGCTGTTAAGGTCTTTTAACGCCTTATTACTGCTTCTGATAACTATCTTCAAATAAATCTTTAAGTATATAACCTACAAAAGTCTAAGATAAATCGAAATAAATACAAAATTTCTCTGTTAGCCCCGAATATCGTGAAATAATAAGATTTCCTCGTTTATCCCTTAGAATCACCGAGATCGATTTATTTTACATTTGCCTTTGCTCAACCCTCGTCCCGAGATTATTAGGGATCCCGTTCGCTAAACTGTATTAGCTAAATGCTCGTGGAGGACCCAAAGTAAATGTGAGCGGAGGACCCCACTAAAAGCTTTCCAAGTGCCGCCTCGCCACCACACCTGTCCTTAGTTTTCCGGCAATCTCGTGGGATTCCCCTGCTTTGTTTTCTGTGTGTTTGCGTTTGGTTGTTTTTTCGGGACGTTAAGGCGCGGGTAAGGTTAAGGTCGCGCGGATTTAGAGTATAGTGTATATGGAGTCCCGATTTTTGGGGGACCGCGCATATAAATAGGTTGCGTTCTCACCGATTACCCTTCGTATGCAATTTCCTCGGTGTTTGTTTGCTCTTCCCAGTTTCGTCCTGCTTTTCTTTCTCTTCCTCTTGTGCCTCTTGTTCTTGGGTCCGGCACGTGCCGTTGCTTCTAGAAAATGCGGGGAAAAGTGCGGGTGGGGGGGCGGCGAATGGAGAGTTTTCCGAATAGCCCACACTTTGCTTTTGGCCATGTTTATGGCGTCTGCCGCTGACTGACGTTCATTGGCTTTTGTGCGGATATTTGTATTTGTTATTGTTCCTCGTGTCCTTCGTCCTGCGTCCTGTGTGCTGCGTGCCTCCTCCATGCTACGTCCGCCATCATTGGCCATAAAACGGTGTCTCCGAGCACATTTCGCTGGTCGCGTCGGCATCTGCGGCTGTGGCTATAACCTTGTCCCAATCCTGCCGCCTCCCTCGGCCATATCCTTCCATGCCGAGCCACAAATCCCCGGCAACCTTTGGCCCATTTTCACAAGTTTATTTTGTTCCACAAATTCTTCGACATTCTTTGCATTTCATCCTGCTCCCGCTGGCTGCTTTCTAGGAAGAAGGAGAAAGAGTCCTTCTTGCCTAACTTCATTTCATCAATTCATCAGCAATTCATTTATTTAAACGCCGCGCGCGCCTCGGAGAAATTCATTTTTGTTTATTGATTCATTTGGCCGAGACAGAGAAGGAGACAGAGGGATGTCTTAGGAAACGGCAAGAAGGACACATGCCTGAAGCTGGAACTGACACTAATTCGATTTGTTGCTTTCAAAATTAGGTCCAGTTATAAATCCAAGTCTACTTAATTACATTTGGCCGCTCACTTGGGGCAATTTATGTCTCCGAAGACCAATTATGAGGCCTCCTCTTAAATCGAGCAGCAGGAGTGGCCGCCATAAAAGTCCTTTAATAAATTGGAAATGTATCTTCCATAATATGTATCTAAGGCTTCTATTAAGATCTCAGACTTCCTTTGGTAGGTTTATGATGAGGCGGGATATTTATATGTCTTTAATAGATGTGATTCTTAAATTTGGATAAATGAATGCATAAAATGATGGTAATAATAACTAAATAACATAATATATCTTGTGATCTCTAACTCCTCAAAAATTCAAGCTTTCTACAAACAATAAGCAATGCTTTCTCATATCTCATCTCTCAAATTGAAGCCTGAAACTAATTAAAATTGTTTTCCATTTTCTTGACAGGTGAAAAACTCCCTGAAATCACAAACAACAAGAAATTGGTAAGCCACGTTACGTATACGCAGCGTAGACCTTTAAAATTGTTAACAAACTAAGTACACAAACTCGGTAGAAAGAAAATAGTAAAGACTGAGATCTATTTATACCTGCCACTCCAAATGAAAGTTGAAAACTTTAGACACAGCTGCGAGTTGTTGCAAAACACTATTCGTTACGAAAGAAGGATGGCACGAGCACGTTCCCGGCTCGCTTTTATTTTTATAAATTTTATAATAAAGATTTTTTTAAAGAAATCTGGTTCCGCTGCAGCTGTCATCAGACTTTTAGCTGCTGTTTCCAGAAGGAAGCGCTACCGATGATGACAAAAAAGCAACCTTTATAGAACGAAATTGGAGGGAAAACTTCATCGTTAGCCGTTTTGTTCTCTGCTTATCCGTCTTAGCCACTTTGAGTCGCGCTTCAGCCGCCACTCGGCGCTATTTTTTCGCAAAGTTTTTGGCCACGTTTACTTGGCCCGCGCCCCGTTTCCTAAGCGGCTGCGGCTTTTTGCCGGAAATAACACACGAAGCCAGCAGAGATAAAGGGTGTGTGTGCAGAGCAAAAAACTTAAAAAAATGATTTAGAAATGTAATTTATTTCTGACATATTATAAATGGGCATTGAACCTAACGTGCCTAAACTTTCGGGGTTAAACGTTATGAACATTGAGGAATAAATAAATAAATAAAAATATATTACATGATTATTTAGTGGTATTTAGTATTTAGCTCAATGGTACTTAAAAGATCCTTCCCTGGTGACGAATAATAATTTTAAAACGCGCCTAAAAGTATGCTGTAGTATTTACCTGGGTAATTCGTAGTAAAAATATTAGTGCATACGTTAAGGCCTACTCCAAAGAGATATCGTATCGCCTGATTATTTTTTGCCTAGATTTTCTCTCAGTGCAGCCTGTCTGTGGACCCGAGCTCGGGTTTTTGCCCGCTCCCATGGCGAAAATTATTGTCTGAGGTTGTGTCGCTGTCCCTACCAACGCATAAATTTGGCTGTCCCACATGTACCGCCTTTGCCGCTCGCCTCTCGCCTCTCGCCTTTCGCCTTCGCCTTTCTCCTTTCGCCCCGTTTTTTTTCTCCACTTTTCTCCTTATTTTTTTCTACTTTTCCCTATGTGCTCGCGTATCCCGTTACCGCTCTTTGTACTTTTTTGCCTTTGTTTTTCCAGCTATTGTTGGGTCGCTGCCTTTTAGTTTTTGCAACGCTTTCCTGTCCTATTTTTAGCACAACACTTTTATTTTGGTTGATAATTCTTATTCTGGTGTTTGCGCGGGGCCAAAGTCGACCGTTGAGGTTGTGGGCCAAACCCGAATTGTTTGCAAAATAAGAATTTCCAATTAAATGCTTACGGCTTTGCTTTGCGCTCTCGACTCCGGTGGTATCGATTATATAATAATAAACTGGCCTGGCCACGTGGCGCCTGAACTTGCCACGTAATTACACTTTCATGTGGACACAAGTGACACAGTCGCCCCCGAAGGCAATTAGAAATAATTTTAATAACATAGATTACGCATACGCCGCGTGTGACACTGGACAGTAAGTGAAATAGGTCATGGCACGTTAGCTGGCAGAAACCTCGAGATTAGATTTGGTTCAAGTTTAATTAATTGGATATTTATTTGGTGGTATTATAAATCGTCGAGTGGTTGTGCCTTCTATACTACACACAATTTTAGATTGAAGTGATGTAACTCAAAGTGAATGTCATTGACTACAATTTGATAAAGCTTGTTTTGCTAATTTTAAACTTGTTTAAAGCTACCAAAATAAGGCAATTGTACTTGATTAGTATTCTAAACAAATTTTTGCCGTGAATTTATATTTATGAATGCATTTAATTGCTTTGCGGTATAATTATTTTGTATAGTATGCAAAATTAAATTTTTGGTTATGATTGAAGTTATGATTGGATTTATTTGCTTACAAAGCAAATTAAGATATATGGAAAAGTTTTTTCTAATAATTATGTGTTAATTATTTATGGTGCCTAAAAATTCTTATTACTCAAATACTCCCATAACTAAGTCTGCATTATCATTCCAAAATATTATATTCTCACCCCCAAAAACTGTTCAGAACAGCGAATTTAAGCAACGGCTTTAAAAGCAGGTTTTAATTAAACTGAGAGTTCAGTTAATCTTGGAAATTATTCACTTTGATGCCCACACACACATCTGCGCTCGACCAGGGACTCAATTACTTAGGCTGACTTTTGAGGGTCTCGTAGGGCTGCCAAATGGTTAGCCCCGTTTTTGGAGGAGAGTTAAGAGGAGCTGGAGCCCCTTTCGGGCACCCAGTTCGCCAGTGACCGAGCAGCGTCGGCATAATTAAATTATTCCACAACAATTGCCGCTGGAACAAGAGTCGCTCGTTGAGTTAATTTGCGACAAGTCGAGGTGGCGATGCCGACGACTTTACCAAGTTTTTCGCTGCCCGTTGGTCTGACTGTTGGTCATTTGCCGGGGCGAGAGCGGTGGCTGAAAAGGATTAATTAGGATTAAAAGTGTGTCGAGTGGCCGACAAAAGCCCAGAACGGTTAGCCCTCTCAACTACAGAGAGACCAGTTCTTGCGGTGGCCCCAAAAGAGCGGAAAACTCTTGAGGCAGTGCTGTCAGTTTGTCCTTTTTTTGAGGGGAGTTTATCTGGAATCGGTCATAAAATCATCATCATATCATTCTGTATTCTATATTCCAATTAATCCCTTGTAGAATAAGGATAAGAACGAAATGCTTGAACATATTCTAATAAGAAAGAAATCAAAAACAAAAGTTCACTACTTAATTTTAAGCTGCTGTCTTTAGGATCTTAGGTCTCTATAAAATGAATAATTCATAGAAATGCTGACCATTTCCCAAGGTGGTCCTTTTTTAGCCATTTTCTTTGATCGATCTGCCGTGTTTTTTTAATTAGTTTCTTGGCAGCACTGCTCGGGGGAAAATAACGAAAAGTACAAAAATAAAAGTGGCTAAAAGATGCTTGCCGACGGTTGGCGGCTGGTAATCGTGCGGCATAAATAAGTCAACCAGAGTTGGCCAACAACTTCAACTTGGTTGCCCAATGGTGACGATAATGATGACGATGGCGATGATGATGATTGCTCATTTCGTGCATTGCGCATTTAATTAACATAATTCGATTTAATTCTTGACTCCCGTAAGCCGCTGCCGGTTTTTGTTTCGCCCTGGCATTTAAATGAATTTAACATAAATTTCAATTTATTCCACAGGCTCGATTACTTTTTGTTTGGCTTGTTGATCTTCTGCCAGAGTCGAGAGCGACAATAAATTAAATGCCAATTTCAAAATTGGCTTAACTCGAACCCAACCCGCCCGAACCCGTTCCTGGTTAGCCGGAGCTCGTCCTCCCTAACTGAATTTAATTGGACCCAACAGCAACGCCCGGCCATCGTGTTTAAGTTTTTGACCTGGCTCCGAGGGTATCTGTGTGAAAATTCGAGTGCATGTCAAAGCTGAAACTGGAATTGGATTCAATTGTGATTCGCTGAATCGCACTGGAATAATTCAATAGCAATAAATAAATAAGTTGAGCTGTCAAATCCACTGCCATCTGCCCTTTCCCACGGCCAAGTATTGATCCCTTTTGCCGCTTCCAAAACAACGGTTGGATAGTATTTACCACGAACTAGAATGTCCCAACAATGCCTCATCACTAATCTAATGAAATCATTTTCATTTTCATTTCCATTTTGCTGACATTAAAGTTTTTAAAGCCCCCCCGAAAAATGTCTGTCCTGGGCCAAACCCTTTTAAGCCCTCGACCTTTTTTGCCAGAACTGCCTGCGGACACTATGAACTGCCAGTGATATTAGGTAATGTCCTGCTGCGGTCGTCCATGCGGAATTGTTATTATTTAAATGGCCTATTCATTCCGGTTTCCCCTCTGGTATGCAGGGTACAGTGGGTGTACTTGGTACTCCATGATTAAATGGACGATTATAATTTCGTAGTGACTAATATATTCCTTATATCATGTTCTAGGGCAAACACAACATTAGGTCCCAACTTGCTCTAGCTTAGTTGTCTCGGCCCAAATGTTCTCCCAGCATCATAGGGTATCAAACCTATTTAACCGGCTCTCTCTGTCCAAACTGCAGAACGCATTTGTTTGGCCAACAAACTGAGTGGAAAAAACTTTTAACTAAAACGAGAGGAGGACCGAAGTATACCCAAACATGTTAGCCACCCACCACACACGTTTTCAGAAAGAGATGATGCTGAGCTGCAAAACGGTGGATTGTACGCGCACTATACAAGTTGAAAATTGTGAAACGTAAGCAAATTGTATGAGCCAAGAGATGCGAGCTGATAATAATGTCCTTAGAGAGGCGGGGAGCCTTCATGTTCATGGGAAAATTTCCGGCTTTTAAGCCACGGTTTCGGGGGCGAAAGTGCCCGACTTCCAAGCAAATGCACACGAATATGTATGAATATTTCATTTGGCAAATGTAACTAAATACATAAGCCAGGCCGCAGGACATGTCTCTCGCATCTTCGTTCCGCCATCAAATCGGCAAAAGGACATGTGTAAAGTGTCGATGTGGGTGAGACAGTGCGAGGGCTTGGCGTGTGTGTGTGTTTATGCGAGCTGCGGTTTTGCAATTGAAGAGGAGTCCTTCTCCTTTCCCAGCTTTGCCACAGAGATGTCACTAAATAACGATATTTTTATAGGATATCGATATTGGTTCTATATTATACAAACGTGAAATTTGTTAATATATCATATTATTGACAGATTTAAATATATTCCGCTAATGTACATTCGAGTACAAATAAACTATACTTTTGCTTTGTACAACCTATGAACTTTTTTAAAATGATTTCGATAATATATCGATATTATAGATATTTAAACTTATTACTTAAATAAATATTTATCGACTTTATCGGTCTGTATGTATACAAATATCGATAAATATACTATACAATTGTCCTCTGCAATCTAAGACCGTTTTAAAAATGTATTCGATAAAATATTTATAATATCGATGGTGGAAAGGTAAAATAGATATATCAACTTGTTTTTATAACCAATATTTATATATTTATATATTATATATTTATATTGATTATTTATATTATTATATCGATATTATATTATTTTGATTTGTTAAAAGCAATCGATATCTTTACCATGCCAAAAACCATAGTTTCAGCGATAATTTCGATATCAACAACTATATGTTGGTCGATATACCGATATGAAAGATTCTTTCCTGGCAAACAACCCTAGCATCGACTCGAGTTGAGCTGAGTCTTCTGCCGCCTAAGTGCCTTCTCCTTGGGCTGCCATAAACGATTCCCGCTGTTTATGCTGAAAATCTATGCCACATTAGTTCGTTGCCATCCTCGTTCATGTTTGTTGTCGTTGTCGTTGTCGTTTTGTTTCGAGGGTCATGTTTTTGCCTTTGCCCCCGTTGTTGCGCTTTTGTTTGGCCCATGTGCTTGGCTTTTTGTGCCTTTTGCCGCTGAAGAGCGCTTGAGGTTGCCAGCCAGAGTGAGCAGGAAGCCAGGCAGACAGACAGACAGACAGACAGACAGTCAGTGAAACGGGGCGACATATAGTCAGAACGGGGCTGAAATAAAGGGATACACACTAACCAAAAAAGGAGAATGAATGCGACCTAAATCAGTCCATTTCGTACTTAATTACTGTGTTTATGCAAAGCCCATTTGGCCAAATAGTCCTTAAACCCAAGGGCGTTTCCAGCAATTCCCCGACTGCGAGAGTGGGCCAAATTTTGTTGTTCAAGAATTATACATAATATGTAATAAAATCTAAGAGAAAGAATATTACTGCTCTTTAACCTGAAGTATGTAATTTATTTTTACAAGTCTATAAATGGTTTTTATTAGTACTAAAAAATATAAATATTTGTGTTTCCTGAAGCCCATTCAAAGTCTTTCCAACTAGTATTAATAATACTAAGAATTTGATAATTTGTTGCTCAAAAGGAGCTAGCTTTTTCCAAGTGCAGTCACAGTTATAAGCAGATACGTTTTCGTGGACACAAATGGGACAAAAGAGCATCGGCGTAAGCGGAGGCGGCCATAAACATGTTCCCAACAACATGCAACAATGTTCATGTAATTATGCGGCTGAGCCCGAGCCCCAGCCAGGAGTCCTTGTCGTCAGGCAGCTCATGTTGATGCTTAACTCCGCTCCGGTTTATATCCTGCAGGCTGCAAGTGGCTCCAAGTTGAGTTGAGTTATTATCTCGACCGGGCAGGTGTGAGTGTGTGTGGTGCCCTGGACACCTGAACACCCCAAGCTCACATAGCAGCATAGTAGTAGCAGCTTGGAAACTTTGAGCTAATTAATAACCCTAATTAAGTTGACTTAATCTAAATTGCCAGTTTTTATATTGTTGTTTGAGCAGAGAGACTGAGGTGCCACAATGTGCGATTAATGTCGGCTAGCCTCTCTTAACAAATCTTAAAAAGCAATTTAAAGCAAGCCATATGCAAATGAAGAACAAAGCACACACAGAATGTGTGGAGAATGAATATGTTCTGTGGAACCCCATAAATTTGCGATAAGTATTCAAAGCCATCGTTATTTCATTGCCGACTGCAAATCATGGGACTCTTACTCTATCGAGGACTTGCTCTCGCTGAGGACTGCTCTTGTGCCAGGACTGCACACGTTGCGTATGAGCAATTAAACGGAAAACCGTTCCA
Source organism: Drosophila pectinifera (assembly GCA_008042775.1). Taxonomy (NCBI): domain Eukaryota; kingdom Metazoa; phylum Arthropoda; class Insecta; order Diptera; family Drosophilidae; genus Drosophila; species Drosophila pectinifera. The sequence continues at coordinate 366,740 of VNKC01001515.1, read as the reverse complement.
CATCACGTATGCGCCATGTGACACTAGTTTTTCGTGTTTAATTACGGCTTTTATGGCCCCGAATGGGCTCGAGAACCGATTCGCGACCACATTAAACCAACAAAAGATGACTAACGGCCAGTTCTTGGAGGACGCGTCCCATAAAACGAAATTAATTACTGCCGGGAAAACGGAGAACAGGAACTTTCTTTTGGGGAGAAGGGCAAAAAGTATGCCTGAAGTATTGGTTAAACTTTAAGGCACCGGACAAGTTCAAGGTGCGTGGCCAAGAAGGGGACAAGGAGTATCATAAAAGCGAAAGAAATATTGCCTTTACTTGAGCATTCATACAGAAAGTACACCCACGGCAACGGGAGCAGCAACAAAAACAGCAACAGCAGCAGAAACAAACATAAGCAACAATAAACGTGTGCATAAATTTCGTGTCGAGCTGCGATGTGCACGCCATGCGGGGCGGGGGCCGCAAGGGGGTCTCGAAGGGGGTGGATAACCGGAAGGGGGGCTAAAAAAAGGAATGGCGTCAGCCAACATTTGAATAGCACGCACACACGCACGCGTTTCGTCGTCTTTCTATACAGTCGACACTCTCTATAGCAGTCGTAAAAAGGATATAGCCTTAGCTATCTTGGGATATGGAAAAGAAAGCTAAAGAGAAATAGTTCTGGTGAGAATTCTTTACCTCGCAATCCTAATTAAACGATCTTAAAGAGAAATAGTTATTATAAAAAAGCAAAAAGCCACTTGCAATATAAATAAAATATATTTAAAAAGAATCACTGTCTTGCCTGCCTTTGGAACCAATTCCTGGTGAGGTCTTCTCGACTAGCAAAGCAATATTTCTTGTGTTTAAGCCAGTTTCTAATATAGAAAAACATGATTGATCTGCACTGCACTTTCCTGATACTTTCAAGGAGTGCCAACTGTAGCACAATAGTGGTATATTTTGTTTACGTGCTGTTTGCTTTTCCATTTTACTTTGCGCTTGTTATCGTCACTTCTGGGTTCAATCAATCTTCCTTCTGCGGCAGCAACTCCAGCACGCACCGCCAGCTGAGTGCCACTCTCAGTCTGAGTCTGAAATTCGGTCGCAAGGGGGGAGGCCACGCGGCGTATGTGTAATGTGTGGATATTTGATACACATCTTGTCACTTTAAAGGCAGAACCCGCGACCTTTGCTTGCCCCAAGCAGGGCAAACAAGAGATACTAATCTATTAGCTGCTAATCGTTTATCCATATGTAAATTGACTGCCCAAAGGCCAATCATCATTGGCGGAGCACAGGACAAGCGCAAATATTGAACTTGTGTAGGTGGAAGGAAGTCATTGCCGGGACAAGGATAAGCGTTTCCTTTTCTTCCATTTCCCGCAGATATGTGTGAGACACAGGACTCCATTGCCAAGAAATGTGCACGGCGAAAACATGGGGTAATTTTTGGTTTCTGGACATAATATTAAATATTACATTATATATATTATATTATATATTAAATATGAAAGACTCTTTAAATGCTTACGAAATTAAAAGCCTCACACAACAGTCCTTTGATTTTGACTAAAATGATATAAATCCAAGTATTTTTAAGTTATATTTATAACAACATTAGCACAAATATAAATAAAAGAGGTTAACAAACATTTGGTGTTGAAAATCCAATGATTATTATTAGTATTATTAATTTATATATATTCTTGACTGTAAAACATTCTCTTATTCTCTAATTTTAATTGCTTAATGAAATACTTGAATACATTTTCCTCTGTGTGAAAAGGCATTCCTAGAGCTCGACTCCGCCGCTTATCCATGTTGCTAGCCAATAAAACCAATACTCCCCCAACCGCCTATAATGCCGGCAATCAATCTGTGACCCGCCACAAGATAATGGAACGTAAATCAAAAAAATTGCACACACTCAAGGCGAGCTGATTTTTCAAAGCGAACAATTCACTAGTAGTTTTTTTGCGCTACCCTATCGCCAAGTTCCAGAGCCCCGCTCGGAGAAAATAATGACCGAAACATGGAAAAACTAAGCCACTCAACTCGACAAATGGCGGTGTTTTAATATTCACTATTATGCTTTTTGAGCCATGGTGAAGGGAGAATTGTGTGGGCTTTTGGAGCGTAAAAATTGAAATGCGTTTTGGCATAGAAGCCATTATATTTCATTCATAGATGATAATGCCAAGGAAGCGGAGAGCGGCCTCCCATAAATAGTTGTCGTTGCGGTTGGCCAACGGGGCGTATGAATAATATTTCTGCGGCCATATGTACCCAAAGTACGAAGCCAAGGAAGCGTAAAGGCTATTTCTGGACTCTGGCCGACCGCAGTTATTAGTTTAGAAGGAAGGAGACATAACGCTTGGCGAATTTTCTATAGAAAAATATGTTTTCATTCCAAGAAGGGATTCTTACGGAAAAGCCCTTTAAATCGGCACTCCGCATGTGCAGCATCGATGGGAAAACCGGATACGGATGCCTGGGGGAAATGCAAACAACCGAGAGCAGCAGATTGTAACATTGTCGGCTGCCAACAATAACATTTGCATTTGGGAAATGCATCCTGGAAAACAAGCGACTCGAAATTACATTGAACATCGGAGGGAAGTGCCTGCCGCTGGCAACTGGCTGGAAATGAAATCAATTTATGCCACAATCAATTCAAAAGTTGTGTGTATTTTGCGTACTGATTTGCGACACGTCGGGCATTTTAATTGGGTTTTCTTATCGCCACGCGAATAGAATAATTTCAATACAAGAACGGTGGCCAAAGTGAGGCAGTCGGGAGCTGGAAAATGCACGATAAATATGCAAAACGCGAACGTTTCATATTTTTCAGGAGCAGGAACACCGAGCTCCTGTCCGGATTCTGGCACGCCGGCCAATGTGACAGAAGAGTGACAGCCCTGTGGCATCTGATTGATATGCAGATGGTGCGTATACGTGTTCGCATATATGTATGTAATATTTCCCGCTCTGAAAAAACGAAAAGGAAGCGACAACGACAGGGACAGCCAAGGGATAGAACTAACATAAACGCTTGACATGACAGCGGTTGAAGATAGTGAGACGGATGTGGCAAAAGCAGGAAAGTCCCCATCTCAACCGAACGAATCACATTCCGTTGATGGGGGAATTCGTGTGATTTATGCAAAATTATGTAATCGACCGACGGCGACTTCATTAGCAGCACATTCCGCCTTAAATACTATAATTGAGCCGGGTCATGCGCATCTCATAGGCAAATAGTTTGACGCTAAAAATTAGCAACCATTTAGCGACTCGCACCTCATATGATCAGCATAAAAAAAACTATAAAATCATGTTCAGTATTTATCACAAAGGTTATGCGCTTACATAATCGAGAATCGAGTGAGGCCCAGTGGGAAATTATTATTGCACACATTCTGCGTCACTCTCCCCCTAGCCGAGCTCGCAACGCGGCGTATGCGTAATTTGCTCGGGGCCTCAGCGACAGGTGTGAAAGATAGTTTTCCAGGAGAAAGAGCACAAAGGCAATGCAGTTCGTAAATAGTTTTAGTAGCTGCAATATGAACCAGGGGACTTTTCTATTGATAATCATATAGGAAAGATAGTTTTCGCTTTACATTTTAAGTACTAAATATATGTATTTGGTTTTTTAAAGCTTAAACCCTGCGTTGCTTGGCGAACCGGTTAAGGCCACAAAGTGTGTGAACAGAGCTCAATTCAGTCAGCTTAAAAGCACATCCGCTGAGCACTCTGAGTGGCAATTCATCATCAATAAACGCACAAGTTCATTTGGAGCTCTAAATTGTGAAAACACCTTCAGAGAAAGCACTCTGCGACTGTCAGTTGCCTTCCAATGTCGTTAATCTCTCAGCTTTTTCACCTGCTCTCGGCAAACGGCAAACATACACCTGCCTTACAAGCCACACTACCGAATCCAACCAACTTATGGCTGACTGCCATAGCTATTGTTGCACCTCAGCCAAGGATGTCTGCGAAGGAGCCAGATTGCAGCTCGTCCCGGAGTGAAATATTCGTACTTTTTATTCCGCTGACATTTGACAATTTATTTGCCAAACTTTGTTGGCACAAATTGCTCTGATGTTTTGGCAATTCGTCAAGCGAATTTGGCCCATGTTTGCATGTTTCTTGGCTCAAGATGCACTTCGTTTTCCCGGCAAGGCATTCGAGGGGGCATTAACACATCAGTGTTAAAATTTAACGACCTATCCGGTCGGCACTCTCCAAGTACGGGGCCAGTGCGGCCATAAAAACCGAGGAATGGCGGTCGGAAGTTGTAAAATATCCGCCGCCATGTGCGAGGAAACGGAAGTACGACATTTGTATGGACAGCGCCGCAAGGGAGAAGCGAGCCTGGGAACTGTTTGTCTGCTCGCCTGGCCTTATAAAAAATTATACGTCCGAGCATCAACATTTTTATCGTCCTTAGGTTTCAGGCTCAAAATATAATGGAAACGTTGCAAGTCACCCACGCTCCCGGCTTAGGTGCAGTTTATATCGGTTCCTTCGCATCCCCATGCCCAGCATCATCATCATCGTCATCATCTCTGGTTATCCGCAACGATGATGAAGAGCGGGGATACTTGGGCATTACCCTCCTCCTCGGCATGTCTCCTGCTTATCGATTCGGTCGGTCTGCCTGCATGTTTGTCTATTTGGCCATTCTGCAATATTTATACAAGTTGCAAGACCGAACTGTAAGTCACTTTCGGCAGACACCTGCGGACTACGTGCTGGACATTTGAATGCGACAAATATTGGCTTTTATTGAGTGCCCCTGGAAAAGCAGTATTTTCTGTACGAAATGACTCTTATTTGATCAATCTGTATTTGTAGGAAACTCTTTTAGAGTGGAATGCATTTACCCCTGGTATAAACTCTTGTTATTTAAAATTTAAAATGATTAAAGTCTCTGTAAACTGATGCGTAATCTTCCTACAGCAAATATAGATCAAACTTAAAATATAAATGTATATCAATGCTCAAGGAATATCAGTACTTACTTTTATTTGATTAATATGTATTTGCAGGAAACTCTCTTGTTTCCTTCCTAAATTCTATCTATCTAGTTTCTATCTCCTGGTGACACTTATTATATTAAATTTAGAATACTAAATCTATGCTTAAACTGGGCTGCTTTATTTTATATCCAAGGCACTTATTGTTATGAAATTCCTTGACCTTTGTCTTGTCAATTCTGAAAATGAAATGTATTATGCTCATTTTCTTTAAAATGTTCTCGCTGTCAGCTTGCAAATTCGAAATTGCTCTTCACAAACTTGACACTCGCGCCAAAATAAATTCATAAACATAAAAGCACAACTATATGTACTCGCCTGGCTGTGCATATTTACAAAGCCCCCATGGCAAACTTACTCGGAATGCAAGGATAATTTATACCGTAGAAGGAACTTTGTTGGGGGGTAAATACCTTCGTCGGGGCTGTCAGGTGGAGGCACTTTGCAACAAATAACAAAAAAGCTAACTCTGTTGCATAAATGTGCATTAATGGAACGTGAGTCTGGGAATCCTTGGCATTCCTCAAATATTCATAAGGCAAACGTCGAGTAATAAGATGGAAGCTTGCATTGCTAAAGCTCTGCAGCTCGGCAGCTCTGCAGCCTGATGAGCTTGTCAGAAGAGGGGAGTCCCTCAGTCACCTGGGAGTCAGGCGGACTTGCGAGCCTGGCTCCTGGCCGGAGCCAGGGAAACCGCAGGATATCCATCAACATCAACAAGTGCTGTGGAAGCTCTAGTAGTTTCTCCTGATTAAATTTCGCAGCCAAGGCGGCATGCAAAGCTGGAGCAATCCGAGAACTTTTGCACTTCCACCGGGCAAAACAAACGAATCCGAGGACTCATACGCCCCGTGGTCCGTGGTCCTTGCTTTATGGCACTGCCCCTGTCCCTGACGTTTTATTTCTATTTTTTTCGATGAAACTGCGCGTGGCTTACGCGACTCCGGCTGGTTCGTGTTTCAGCCGTAACCAGCAGCTGTTGTTACAGCTCCTGGCCCGGGTGCGGGTGAGTCCTCGCTCCCGTGCCTGCCCTCGTCCTGTTACTCGTTTTGTTTCCGGATTGCCATTGTAAAACTTTTGCGCCAGTTGTGCAATACATAAGTTGAGCCATTTTAAAGCGAAGGTTGTTACAACTTGAACACCGAGTTGGTAATGGATAGGATGCTCCCCGCACTCCGGCAAATAAGAAATCATGTAATCAGGGAGCTGCCTTCCCACTAGTGTCTGCTGGCAAACTTTGATGACGGAATTTCTAATAAATTTTTTATTAAAAAGTGAACATACTTTTATATGGAAATGTCAGGTACTTTACTTTATTTCGAGCCATCAGTTCAGAGAGGATTAGTAATTGGTTTTTGGGGCTGTTTTTTGTGGCCTCAAATATACGCAAGATTTCTTTTATATAAATCTTCACTGGTGTCTTGTGTAAGTCTTAATAATCTTTAACGCTCCTTAGCTCCCCTTTCTCGAGGGACCCTCCTCTTCTTGGTTATTTTTATTGAGCTTATTCAATACCGCCATAATATTTGCAGTCGGTAAAGCTCACATATCGAAGTATATGACGCGAAATAAATATATCTTTAATGGCTGTCAATACAGCCCCGAACCCTGTCTACGCTTCCAGGCAATTGAGTCGCAGGGAGCCACAGTCAACATGGGCTTTGGTTAAACTCAACTCAAAGAACTATATGTAAGCACAGAGAAATTATTATTCAACGAGAAAGTGTAAGAAGAAAATGTATTATTTTTTTATTTATATATACGTATCTTAATAGCACTCCCCTTGAAATAATAACGAACCAACTACTAAAGACTTACACTCTTGTTCTTTAAGATATAAAGACTACTTATTTTTTGCCATTTAAATGCTAGAGGTTAAGGTTAATTTCTTTAACATTTATAAGCAATTCTCCCAGTGCATGTATGTGGTAAAAGTGCATGGATCAAGGGCGTCCAAGTTGATTGCAATTAAATGGTCTGGACCGGGGCGAAGTCAGCCTCAATTAGCTCGCATCAAGTGCAAATGAAAGTCAACTTGCGGTGAGCTCGGCCAAATGGATTTTTGGCTTTAAGCGAAATTAATTCGCTTAGGAACTTTCGCCTCGGCGAACCGAGAAGGCAACTTCGACGTGTCCGTTGTTAATATAAATTTATTTGGAATTTACGCTTTCAAAAGTTCTCCCTTGATAAATGACCACCCAGGGCGATCTCTTGCCGCCGTCATAAACTATTCCTTTGATGAATGGCGGCGACTGGATGGCAAAGCCGAGGCGAAGGACCTCCGAGAAGGAAGAGGATGAACCATCAACATGCAACAGGAAATTCGCAAAAACTTTTCACTCAGCCGAAGTTTACCGAGGGATTGTTTATGCTGTAGATTTGCTGTTCTCACTTTTTAATTTATTTATTAAAATATGTTTTGCCTTATTTGCTTAAAGGCTAAAGACTCCAAAGACACTGCCAAGTTTCGGCTGTCAAAGTTTCTTTGCGGCTTTAGAAAACATGTGAAAAGTTTGGATTTATATTCAATTGAGGTGAATATTAAGGAGGATTTAAAAGAAATTCTACAGGCAAATATGGAAAAAGTATGCAACACCTTACCAACTATTCTGAAAGAGTTCCTCCCTATATTTAAGCAAAACTATTTTATATTAAAATAGTTATTGGCTTGTTCTAACTACATTCCTTGGCCCACAGGAAACTGTAGTTGATTTAATTACCTAAAGTCCCAGAGCGGACTTAATTAAAGCGGACTGAGGCCATTACAATTATGCCATTGTCACGCCCCTCCGACATCCCATTCGAGTTCACAACTAATGCTAATAAGCAGCCCCCACCGCCGACGGACTGACTGACGCATTAAAACGTGGTCAAGAGCGCCTGGTAAATTATCCGCGGGTCGGCGGAGCCTCCCCCGGGACGGGGACCACAACAATGCTGCTTGTTGACCCAGTTAGATGGTTAAGGCTTGATAAGGTCCCCAGGAAACCTGAAAAGCCGGGAAACCAACGCGAACAGACAGCGGGCGAGGCGGAGCCATATAAAAAGGCGATAATAACAGTGCCAGCAGCGTGCGGGTCATGAAAACTTAAACAGATGAATGCAAATCCACTTGACTTGATTGAAATCATAAAACGGGAGCCGGCAGCCAAAGAACACAGAATTGCCGCTGCCAAAGCCGCTAAGGGCCAAGGCACAAACTGACGACATAAAACTAAACGCAAGAGGCGGCAAACCAGGCGGTTCTCGAACACATCAATCATAAGCGTCACCCAAGGATACAGTACAGAGAGCAATCAGCTTACGGTGCACTGCTAAAAAAGGGAGTTCTTAATATTCTGTTAAATATTCTGAGCTGTTAAACTACTGAGGCAAAACAAATTTTTTTGTAAGAAACTAACCATGAAATATAAATGAATTTAGAAGAACACATTTTATATTTAAGATTAAGTTATCTTACTGTCTTACTGAAAGAATCGCACAGTTAAAATGTACTTTTACCAGTTATTGAAGACAAATTAGTATATATAATTTACTTATATATATATCGATAATATTTCTTCGTCAAATAACCATTTTTCTCAGTGCCCAACAGTTGACACAATGCTCATACGCACTGTTGCCGCCACCAAAGGATACAGTACAGATGGCAATTAGGCTTCGGTTCACTGGTAAAAAAGCGAGTTTCTTAATATTCTGTTAAATATTTTGAGTTGTAAAAGCACTAGGAGAAGACTAATTAATAAGTTTATCAAGATATTAACCTTGAAATTAGAAGGAACACATTATATATGTAAGATTTAGTTAACTTACTGTCTTACTTAAAGAATCTTGTACTTAAAATGTATTTTTACCAGCTATTGAAGACAAATTAATACATATAATTCACTTAATACCTTTGTTAATTATATTTCTTGGTCTTATAACCATTTTTTCCAGTGCCTAGCTAGTTGACACAATGCTCTTACGCACTGTGGCCGCCACACATTTCTGTAGCATACTTTTCGGGCGGCAAAGTTTGTGTGCAAATGATTTTCATAAATGAAATTTATGTAAGCAAAAATTGTTTCGCCGCTTGGTGCAAAGAGCATAAAGCAGCTCACTTAATGCCCTGCCAGGGAATATGGGGCGTGGGACGCGTATGAAGTACAGCGACGGGCGGGGCCACGCCCCCCGGGAAATGGTTTGGGGCCGGGGATGGGGCGTGCCAAAAAGGGGTTGGATGACAAACGTGCCATGGCTGCATGATAAATAGCTGGACGGGGCAAACAAACTAACTGACGGCGGCACAGGACACACGTAGTCTGGAGCGGCCGGTCCTCGGGGATCCTGCGGGCAGCCACTGCTGAGCCACTGCCAACTGAGTGACATACCGACTGCGGACTGCGGACTCCTCTGCACATTTGGGGCCGGACATAAATTCCGAATGCCAATTGGTCTGGCCCAATATGAAATTACACAATTGTTTATTCAACACGCCACCGGGCACCAGCCACCAGCCACCAGGGTCCTCGGTAGCTAAGTCAACTCTGTGGGACCCTGCGACATTTGCTGTTTGGAGGCGTATTTATGCTAATTAGGCCCACAATTAACTGGTCAGTGGCAGCGACAGGTCGGTAAATTATTTTACTTCAGCGAAACTGCATTATTCCGCCAAGCAAGAAAATAAAATTAACACACAAATTTGGCTTCGCTTGCTGGGCTCTCTGCCCCTCTCCCTGCTAATGGCCAACAGGCAGCCATAATAGTCTGAGCATTTATTCCGCTATTAATCTCAATCAAATTTAATGTCGGCCAAAACTCCCGGGATGCTTTCACTCGCATCGGGGCCCTTTTGTTTGCTTATTCGGTTAATCTGCGGCTCCTTACATTTATTGGCAGCGCTTTAGTCTTGCTTTGTCAGTGCCGAATGCCCACAATATGGCCAATTAATAAATTGCCCGGCAAACAGGTTAGATTGGCTATTAACTTCACTTCAGCACAAGAATTATCATTCTTAGGCATGTGTATTGTTTATAAGAACCCTAGCCAAGGTGTTTATTTATTATTTACTAACGTGTAAAAGATAATTTATCTATAGCCACTTGGAAATGGAGTTAATGTCTCTAATCATTGCTGGAGTTTTAGGCAAAACTTCTCCTTCACCTCCAAAACTAACCCAAGGAAGGTAGCTGTTCCCTCGAAGGTGTCCCTGATTTTTTAAGGCCAACCCAGAACATCAAATGGCTGGAGAATCATTTGGCATTCATGCAAATTTCACTTTGAGCTTTTCCAAGAAAAGCCCAGAGATACACGCTCCCACACGCTCGCCGGGACTGCGAGATACACGCGCACTGACTGCGGAAAATACTTTCTCCTTGAATATTGGCCAGAGGGGTTCTTTCGATTCGTTTTGGTTCCCAGAAATGGCTGCCTCGAGACTGGCGGACCATTAAATTAACCTTGACTGGGTATCGTCCTTGCCTGGTGGCCCTGGACACCTTTCTCGCTGGATTCGCTGGCCATCAGCTGCTGGTCCATGCTGTTGAATGTCCAATTACTGTTAACATGCATAAATCACATCTGTCAATTATATTCGGGGCTCTGCCTCTATCTATTACACACCCACACACACTCACACACACTCCGTGCATGTGCCACTAATGTGTTTCGCAGGCGGCAGCTGCGACACTTGAGCCTGGGAGCCCAACTAACGTTTAATTAATTAATTCGCTTGTTATTCCCGCTACGTGCGGCACGAACATGTTTTTGTAAAACATTTATGCCTTGCTAACAACTAGGGAAGAGTTTTCCCCTGCTCTCCCCTTATCCAGCCAGATGCCTTCGGTTAAATAAAATAAAATAAAAATACATTCGCGGTTCATAGAATAAAAACCATTCCGAAATATTGTCAAGAAACCAAAGACATATTTTTTTCCAATTCAAGAAATTACATTAAATAACAGAAAATGTATATGATATTTACAAGATCTTGGATCACAAAAAGTCTATATTATTTTGACCGCTGCTGTGTGGCCATATTTATTCGAAAGCTAGCACAGCACGTATTGTATCTGTTTGGACTCCTTGGCAGCAGCCAACAGAGGCGATACTTTTTTGCAGCTACCATAAATTCTGCTCTCGCACTGAGTGCTTGACAAAAATCATAAAAAATGGTGCCATTGCATTTATCGTATTTTCAACAATATTTTTTCTCTCAGAAAGCAATCTTCAATGTGAATTTCTCCGTGTAGCTTTTTTTCAGAGTCTCGATTCGTTTTCAGTCTCGATATTTGCTCTTCTTTTGATAATACTAGTTACATCGCCCAGGCGAATTTAATTGCATTTTTAAACATGGTCCGCAGGGTGAATTGGATTCAGCTGCCATGGAAAATGGCAGGGTTTTCCATGTCCTGCATCTGAAGGGTGCTGGGAAATGGGGGAAAACATTTAAAGCTATTTTATATAGGGGACTTTGCAGCCACTCTATTTTCATTAACTTACTAACAAGAGGGGCTTAAAATCTAAATAAAGGCGATTTAAGGAAATAAATGAATGAATATAAAGGCAGAAATTAAATATATGCCACATAATATTCTTTCTTTTGATTGTTTGTAATTTAAAAAGTATACAAAAAATAAATTTTCATAATTCTCAACGTTGCAACTCAAAAGGTTTACTTTTAATCTTTTCCATTTACATAAAAGCTTTTATTGACAATGCCACATATGAATCAGTTTCAAGTAAATGCAGTTCTTTCATTTTACAATGAAAAATGTACCAGAACCCGGAATCCTTTCAGTAAATGAAAGCGAGTCCCCAAAAGACCAAATGCATATGTGATGAGCAAGCCGCTTGACTGCGATTCCATAAATACGAAATTATTGAGCTCCGTTGTTGTTGCTGCAGTTGCCAATCGAAATCGCATTAAAAATCTCATCGATTCCGATCGAATGGCAACTGGCAACTGGCGGGAATTTAAATGGCCCGGAGAGCGCCAGGAAGTAATAAAAAAGTTTCATTAAATGAGTGCTCGCAGTTAATGCCAAGCGGCTTATCTGCCGCGTAATACAGCTTCGTGCCCGGCAGCGGATGAATGTATCTCTTCCCGCAACACAACACAATTTCTCAGTGTGTAATAAGCCCCCGATTGGGTGTGTGTGTGTTAGACTGCTGGGAGAAAGCAATTTACATTTACAACGAGATCATTATAAGCATTTTAGCGACAATTCGCAGTCATTATTGGCATAAAATTAGCCGGTTTAAGTCCCTGTTAAATGACAAATCGATAAGTGGAGCAGTTCCACCACAACTCACGCAAACTCTGAGGACCGAGCTTCCCAAAACCAAGCACTTCAATATGAAAGTGCAGTGCCATTGCCTTTTTCTGGCCCAAACAGAGTGGCTGCTGACTAAGCCGATGAAGCCATCTGCAAACAGCCAGAGAGGTTGGCAGCTGGAGGAAATATCAGTTGCAACTCACTGGGAGAAAATTATTGAGAAAGAACTGAGAGAAAAGAGTACTAGTTTGTATAGAAACATTTTAAATATTTGTACAGCTGAGTAAGCAGAAATCTCTGGAGTTTAGTTACTTGAATTATTCTTTTAAACATTCCAAAATTTATTTACAATAAACAAGTGAAAGATAGTGCTTATATATGCCAATTTTAAGTGACTTATTTGCAAAGTTATCTGGAAAACTGAAATTTATCAGTAGTAAACTGAATAAGTCTTCATATTTCTGCAATTTTTATAATCAAATGGTTGAAACCAAGAGCCTAACTGTACGACTTTAGCCTCTGTTTGCCAGACACTAACTAACTAACAGGCAGCCCCAGTGTTTAATTAATGAAACACAACAGACGGCTGCCACTTAAAAGCTGCGATAATCCCCACGAGAGAGCGTGAAGCTGAAAGTTTTCGACGGCATTTAGTGGCTGTAGCTCAGGTGGAAAAGGCTTTTCAAACTTTCGGCTCCGACCTGACCTTTCGGGGGCGGGCATTTCATTATGTTGCCAGTTGCCACCAAGGTGGCAGCCAGCTGCATAAAATTAAGCATTTATGGGTGCCGCAAGTGTGCGTCGCAGTTGGCCGACGATTGCCAACCAGGCACCCCACGGCGTATGAGCAATGCCGCAAATCGCAAGAATGTATTATTCAAATGGAGGGAGGCGGGCAAGGAGCGGCAGAGGGTGAGGCAAAGACTTTAATTAGTTTTCAGCACTGCGGTCGAACAACAATTTCTGCGGTCCCGCTTTGTCCTGCTTTGTGTCCTTTTCACGTCCTGACCGCAGTTGTTGCGGTTCCCAAGCACGGACTCGCTAATGGCATTTCAATGTCCATCGCCCCGCAGTTGAGTCACTGCGGCATTGATTGAATGATTGCATCGAGCTGTTTGGATATGAATACCTTGCTCCTTTGCTTTCCCAAGAAATGCGATATGTATGCATTTTATGGGAGAACTACATTTAGAGGTAAAAGAAGATTAAGTTAAGGGTTTAAAACAGTTTAAGCTCTGAGTTCTTTACAAGAATTTATTATAATAAAGAGTCTTAACTTACAGATCATAAATTTCTTATATTTCTGTAGGAATCTGTACTCAAAGCCTTGAGACTGTTTACTTTATATTTAAATAAGATTTTAGCTAAATTACCCATCACAGAATCACAGACCAATTTGATTCCATTTGAATACCTCCGAAAATCGAATTAATTGCCGTCTTGGCTCAGCCAAAAGCCGTCGCCCGCTGACCACAGACAATGGCCAGGAATAGGGCTCAAGTCAGCTGTGAAAACGCAGGATAATCAGATCCCCAGGATGCACTCACACGCACTGGCGACACACACACGCTCTGCTGCCTTCGGATGCACTCGACTCGGCTTAGATTTAATTTCACCTTCGACTACGCCCTGTGATTCACATGACTCGCTTGCTGCTCTCTTATTTTTTGGGCCCAAGATTCAAGCAAGGATTCGGATGTAGTTACCGAAAGGAAAAAGGATTTTCTGGTAAGCCTCGGCTGATGTCATTTCCAGCTTAGCTACATGACAGTAGCATTTTGTCATTTTGTCATTTTGTCAGCCATGGAAATCAGGGGAAGCCCTTACTCGACTCGATTGTTTCTGCTGAGTCAGTGAGTGGCTTCGGCTTAGGGTCCTTGAATTATTTGCACAAAATTCGACATATAAAAGAGCAAAGCTCGGCCAACAAAATAAATGAACATGAGCAACGCGTACTATATATGGGGGCGAAAAAAAGTCCAAGTAGTAATTCGTTCCATGTGAAAAATGACAACCGTCGGCCGGCTGGGCTGTGATTTGCTTTAGCCAGCGAAGGATTCAGCCGGGCTGGCAGCAAGTCCTTGCCCTCGGTGAGTGTCGATATCGGGACTACGGGTGTGGGCTGAATAGTAATGAGTCAGAGCGAATTGACATCGAGCGTTTCTTGTGTGCCTGACGGCTAGCAATTAATGTGCTTTATGTCCTGTCATATTTTCCTTGCAGGGCAGGCCAACGCAGGCAGGTCCTGCCAGACAGACGTTCCTTTATTCGTTTCCAGTTGAGTTGGCTGCTCAGCCCGCCTTTGATTTGGACATTGACATTGCCGGCTTTAATGTATTTTTGGTTTTGTGTTTTGGGGCAAAATTCGAAGCGAAACTTTTCGGCTGAGCGAAAGTTTCTGTAATATCCTTCGCTCCACTCACTAATCGAATTAAAGTCGCATTTCCAGCTCCCTTCGGCTGGGCGTGGGCTGCTCAAACTTTTAACTGCACCATAAAACAATTTATTATTCAATATTTGTTGGCCAAAAAGTTTTAATTGCAAAGTTTTGCCGCCAAGCCGCAAAAATTCGGCGAGGCGAAGCCCCAAAGAATTAACATTCATCCCGGCCGCGGCCACGAAAATTAGCTAATTAAAGTGCCGAGAATATCCGAATGACAGGCGGTTCTCGGGGCGCACAGCAAGTGCGCTTAATCAATCAGTGCAATCAAGCATAAATTGTCTTGAAACAAAGCCCGGGCTAAATATTGTGATGCCATTAAGAGCCACTGTCAATAGCGAGGGGTCCGGCTGGCGAGGTGCTGGGCCACCGGAAGTGGATCCCGGAGCGGTGGCAGCGGAAACGGAAGCAGCTGCAGGAAGAGAGACAGAAAGCGAGAACGAGCCACCGAGGAGTGGAGTCTCCAGGCATAACACAAAAGCCAAAGCCAATGCCACTTAAGCTTCTGCAAACACAAATGCCTGGCAGCCAGAGTGTTGGTCCTCCGCCTATGCCGCGTCCTTCGGTTTTCCGTCGCTCAGTTCATCTCCCACTTCATGTGACAGTCAACAGTGGGCACTCGATACAGCGAATCAAAAGGAAGCCTAAGTTGGTCCCACATTTTATGTTAATTTCGGAGGTACAAACTAGGTATGCATTCAAAATGTGGACCCTAATGAACGGACTGCATGTGGACTCTTATAAAGTAATAGCAAAATGTGTTACTTAGTGTGCGCACAATATGCGCTGTTAGGAATCTTTGAGATCTTGTTATATTTTATTTATTTTCTATCAATCGAGTTTTAAATTTACTGCTTAACAAGGCATATTTAGCTTTATACAGATAGTTTACTGCTAATTTGGAGGCTTGAAAACAAGTTTTAAAAATAAAACAGCAGCTGTTGCGCGCACAGAAAGCGCTATTATGCTCGAAGAAGAATTATATTGGAAAACTTCCCAAGATATTCATGGTTTTCCATTTATAAATTTAATCTTATTAATACCTATCTTCGAATTTAATCAATTTCTTTAACTTCTATATAACTTCTTCTTGTATAACTGTGTTCCCTGTGCTCTGGGCCCACTGTAGAGCTCATCGAAGCAAAGGGAACGAGCCCATCTTCAGCGGCCTCTCATGGTGTGTTATCAAATTATGCAGGAACGTTATTATTGCGGCTTGTTTCGTAGAATATTTCGTGTGTTTTCGATGGCGAAATTGAATAACAAACACGCCGCACGAATCGCCCGCCGGGGGCGTCAGACAAAGTGGTATTAAATTGCCACTTGAAGCTCAAAACCTCAGCGTGTGAGTGTGTGCGGGGGTGTGTGTGTCACTGTCTGTCGCTGTGTGTGTGTGAGCGGTTGACACATGAGAGAAATGAAATCAATTTCACTTCAATTCCTCACATGAAACGTGGGAAATCATATTTAAATAGCTTAAATTGGTAACTAGATGCGGTGAGGCAGTTGAGTTTTGACCTGATCTTGGCTAGGATTAGCGCCTCCTTGAATTGCTTTGCTATCTGACCTCTCACCTAATTGATTAGGCTTCAGTCTTAGAGAAATTGGCCTAAACCCTTGCGGTATTTTGAGAAATATTTGGAAATTAAGCTCCTCTTTTTTCGAGAGTGTATACCCGAAACGCTTTCCACAAAGGAAAAGCAATTTCGAGAGTTAACAAATCACTACTCTCCGATGGCACGTCCGTAGGACCTCAGCCGGTTGCGGCTTTGTCATTCCCGGCGAGCCTGTGAAAGGCCTCGGCGCCAAAGTGGGGTCGCTGCCAAAAGGCCAGGACACAATGCAGCCGGGACCTAAATGGTGGCAGGACGTCGCATTCACTTTGCCGGGGCTGCTGAGCGGCTGACTCGCCGCTGCATTATCCTGTCAGCGGGTAACTATTTTCAGTCAACATTGTTGACATTTATGCGCCTTGTTGGCCTTGTTGGCCAGCCGGTGGAGCAGCAGGAGCAGGAGCAGGCGCAGCCGGAGCTGGCAGTCAAGAGGTCCTGTCGGGGCGGCTTACCCGGCGAGTAGCAAGGATTGCAGTGCAAAGGAGTAGAATGCTGAAAGTTAAGTGGTAAATTGGTTATTGTGTTGCATTAATGGACGGACACTGGACAAGAGCCCCTGCACACAAAGCCCTTGGGCGTTCACTCAGAGTAGGTTTTGGTTTTTTGGTTTTTCGGGCACAGAAAGAAAAGTCGTACATTTTGATGAATTTATATAAGAATAAGAATGATATTAGTAATATCAATAATAATGATAAAGAGTAAACAAGTCATGATTGAGTTGACTTTATCATCAAACTTAATATAAAGCATTAAGAAATAATTAAAACTTCTCTTATTTATAAACATGTTGTTAAGTGCTTAGGAAATTTTCTTGAAGGTAGAACTTCATCATTAAAAATAATTAAAATTAATTATTAATAATTAAAACTTCTCTTGCTTATAAACATGTTGTTAAGTGCTTGTCTTGAAGGTACAACTTCATCATTTTAAATTTATTAGAATCGTTAAAGTATTTATTGGATTTATGGGATATCTTTTGACTTTCAATTGGGGAATGTTATACATTTATTTCCTTTCAAAAATTCATATTTTTCCTTTGTGTAAGCTGGTTCTGACTGCGGTCATGCTTCTGCTCCTGACTCCTTGACTTGGCCAGCATCCTCTGTTGAATCTTTTAATTAAGGCAGATGCCTTGGAGCAGCAACGCTTACTTTGTCTTCCCTCGTACTTTGTTTCGGGGCCGACGAAAGTTTTTCAATTATTTTGCTATGACTAGATTTCAGCAGCAGAACTGCTGAAGAGCTGAAAAGAGCCCCAGATCTCGTTCTTTTGGATGCGACAAGTATTAATGATGCAGTCGCAGTCGGGGAAAGTTGAGAGAGAGTCCAAAAGCTTTTCGTTGATTTGAATTCGCTCGCTCTCTCTCCTGATGATGATGACACATTATGTTGAAGATGCATTTATGCGGCTTACCACAAGCCATGCAGCTTGCATTCCGGTTTGAGCAAGGAATTTTTGTCCACTTGACCGAGTCCATTCATCATTTTGTACGAAATTGCATTTTAAATGA
Organism: Drosophila pectinifera; assembly: GCA_008042775.1. Classification (NCBI taxonomy): domain Eukaryota; kingdom Metazoa; phylum Arthropoda; class Insecta; order Diptera; family Drosophilidae; genus Drosophila; species Drosophila pectinifera. Next base: position 348,896 of record VNKC01001515.1, on the reverse strand, counting down.
ATTTCTTGGTCTTGGCTTGTTGAAATGACCAACGGCAAATCAATCGACCGCCAGGAATTCTTGTGCAAGGCTTTAAAAGGATTTACTTTTCCAGAGAATCAATATTGCTTTTAATTGCAAAACAAATAACGAATAAATATGGAGAAGAATTCCAATGTAGATTCTGATTTTAGCTTCTGACTAGCTTAGTCCTTTTGTGGCAAATATTTGGCCACTGCAACTGACACATGCTGCCCCAATCAATCCGAAGGCAAATAGATTCCTCGACTCTCGATTGCAGTTTAAACCAATAAATAACAGAATTCTGACATTGGCAATAAGAGGCAACATGGGGCCACTGGACAGCATATTCCCATTTGCATGCCCAGGGCAAACATTCCCATTTCAACGGAGACATTCCACAGGAACACAATAAATGACAGTAAGGTCAGAGGTTGAGCTTGAGGCACTCTCCCTCACTCTCCCTGTGATGTCGTTTCATTTGTGGCAGGCAGGTAAACATTGCGACTAATGCCTGGGCCAACTTTGATTGTTGGCTTACAAGCCGGATCTTCCTCTGACATGTTGCATGTATTACACATCTCCTTCCTGCAAAATTCACTTGGACATCAAGTTGTAAGGAATAATTATTAGGCAACAAGTATTCTTTGGATATAATTTAAAGAAAAACCAAGGCAAAGGGAGAAAAGTTCAGAGGTGATATATATAGATTTATCCCTTAAAAGTATGAGTAAGGAATATATCCAAACAAAGGTTTTCTAACTGAAAATAAAATCTAAAAGGCTAAAGGACTTGCATAAATAAGATATAAATTTTGTAGTATGGGAAATGCGAATATTAAATAATGAAAATGTATATAAGTTATAAAATTCATGAATTATAAGTTGCGTTCTATGGAGTCACTGTGCTCAGATTCACCTGAGAAATGCAGCTTTCCCCCCTTTAATTTTCCACGAAATATGCACAATTATTATGCAACAAGTATTGTCTGAGGAAATGTTTTCTGCGGTGGGGCAGGTCGGAGGCAGGAGGCTTGTTCATGTGGGAAATGTAAAATTTGAATTACCGCAACATCAACATGCCTTGGAAGGAGGCCGAGGGGTACGAGGAATGTCAACACCAGGCTTTTGCTTCATTTTCCAGCATTAACCTAGCAGGCCCCTCTATTTCAGCTGCAGTTTCGCCTTGGGCGCATTTTCCGCATTTAAGCCAAAAAGGCGAAAAGGTCCTTTGGGAGCCGTCGACGGCAGCAGCCGTTGAAAGCTTATAAAGTGCACCAGCAATGCGGCAGTCCGCAGTCCGTGTGTTTGCCAGTGTGTTTAGGCTGCTACGTGACTGTCCTGCCAATGGCCCCGAGTGCCAGTCGGAACGGAAGACGGCTAAAAGGGGTTAACTCTGAAAGGGGCCAACGGCTAAGCGGCGCTGATGAAGTCGCGTCGAAAATGCAGCGTTGCAATTTGCCAAATTGAAAACATGAACCGAAGGTGCTGACGCAGCCAGCACTCGGCGGCAGGAAAGCTGCAAAGCTGCAGAGCTGCAGAGCTACAAACTAGCCGCAAAGTTAATTTAGCTCGCTCCTTGGACAGCCTCCCGCCTCCTGGTGCATCACCATCTCCCCCCGAGGGCAAAACCGCCATTTCCATTGCACGCACATCATGTAATAGGCACTTCCGCTGGCAAAATGGCAACAAAGCGGCGGTGAGCTTGGGTGTTGGGGGTCCTTCGTGTGTGTGTGCAAGTAATTCCGCAATTTCAAAACGTGCCGGCCAAGTGCCCAGCCACAATGCCAACAACACTCTGAGAAATTTGATTGTAATCGTAATACAACAATATTTAAGTGTTGCCATGCCAAGAAACAATTCCTTCATAAAGTGTCTAGGATACTTATTTATTATTGTTATTAAATTACACATTTTAAACGGCCTTTGAGGGAAGCTTCTGAAATAAATTTCATGTATTTCTAGGGATTATACTGCTTTTTAACCTATTATTTGTATAAACAACTTTCCATATTAAAAGACTTATTTATAAATAGGCTCTAAAGGCTTTGTAAAGGTTTAATCTATTATTAAAACAAGTGTAAAAGCTAGTCCAGTGGGACAGGTTGTAAGATACCCGGCAACCAAAGCATTGTGGGTGAAATTAGAATACACATGGACATGGCTCTTGTACTTTGTCTAAATAAGCTAAGATTCATGAAAAATTTAAATTAAACAGGACGGAAGCAGAAGGAAATGTTTACAAATGATGGAAAATGTAACTAGAAACATGTTGAGCAACACCCATAAAAAGCAGTTGTTGCTAGGATCATGTTAAGCAACATGTTGGTGTTGCCAACTCATATGTAGATGTTGCAGAAGCAAACTGTTTTTTAATAACTCCTATGATAGTCATCCGAATTCACTCAAATTTGTAGAGTACCTCCACACAAATGTATTTATTTTATCTCTATCTACTTCTATTTAATTAAAGTCAAGACTATAGCTACGACTTGCTGGTTTATAGGGTCGAAAATACCCTCCTTCTGCCTGTAATTTACATTCTCGATTGGCACTAAGTTGTAATACCCTTTTACCCTATGGTTATCCATTAAAAAAATGAGTGAAGGTTTAAGAGTTTGTAAAGTTATAATTTCTTCAAGTGCACATTTCCCGTTCATCGTCTATTTATGGCCGCCGTTGAGCTCTGCAGGTGCGCTGGCCAGGTGTTTCATTTGAGTGCAGGTAAAGGGGGCACTCCTTCTTCTCCTCGTCCACTGTCCATCCGTCCAGGGGAAACCGCAAGTCCCGTCCAGTCATTTGCATGCCCCGACTTCGGCTAATGACGTGCGCCGCGCCGCAGACTGCATCCTGCCTCCTGCGTTCTCTGAACTGCAACCTGCGAGCGGGGAGAGCTCACACGTTCGCGGCGCACTTTAATTAAAAATAACTACCGCTGATGGGCGAGAGTACAACGGCTACAGAGGAAAAACTACGACGGAGCAGGGCCAACGTACACATATTTTTTAATTAAGGGAAATATGAGTGGGGCTCTCCACTCCACGAGCCACTGTCTGTGGTGTGCATTTTGTCGATTTGCTTGCTGCAATTTCGGAATAAATACTGGCGGGTTTAATGTGCGCATATTTCGCATGTTAGCGGGACATTACAAACGGGTTTATAATCAAGGGGTTAGACTATGTCAGACTCGCTAATTAGTCCGGGTTCGGGTCCTGGGATCTCGTGCACCCACTGGTGCCACAAAGTATGCTACAATTTGCGCCACAAGAAAAGCAGCCACTGGGGCGGGATTATTCGAAAAGCATGAGAGCTTAGGTGGGGTTTAACATATAAATATATATATTTGATATTCAATTTATTATATTTCTCTATTAAATATTTCTTTTTTATAAAGTAATCTTTATTTTTAAGGGATTATTTTCAGTGAAAACGCCCTCTAAGAAAAGCCTTTAATCTGCCAACATATCCTTGTTATTTTATCAGTAAATATATGCAGCCCACATGAGGCCAGGCTCTACCATTTTGTATATCCTGATGGCGGCGATTTCCGCTGCTCATTTCCGGAACTGGAGTGCGTGACCCGCAGGATAATGCATCCGCATTCCCCCTCTCAGCGCCGTAATATTCCCTTGTCCTTGGCCCTAATTGCTGCTGTCGAAATTAGGGAAAGGACTATCTGACGGCGGCTTCCGAGGGAAGCTGGCGGAGCCGTCAATGCTCAATTTGAAATTATGCAAATGTTGACTTGGTTGAGGGCCAGGATGATGGCATTGTCTAGGTCCTGGTCCAGGACACAGGCAGAGACAACCGCTTTGCGGTAAACTAAACACTTTGCCAAATGCAGAATTTGCATGGGTTTAATTACGACTAATTGTTTGCATTTTGCAGCGCAGTGTTTACATGCAGAACAGGGCGAAATTTCATTTGGCACGGCATGTTCAGAGCGGAGTGCAAATTCACTTAATACATATACATTAATTCAACTTCCTAAATGAAATGTCAATCTAGAAACTGCATATTTCATTTATTATTCAAGGAAATGTATACATCAAGACATTAATGTTTAATTTAATTATACATTATAAATCTCATTGACTCTTGTTCATAAAAATAAGTGAAGTGTCTTACAAGTCTATGTATAATCAACTCAAACCCCTTTTTCCCCTCTTTATACTTTATCAACTTAATTGTTCTCCAGTTTTAAACGCAAATAAGCTTATAATTTGAGCTGCTCGCCGGGTTGGTAACTTAATTTTCGATTTATGGCAAGCGAAGGTCGTCGTCTGGCTAAATAAAAGCGCTAAGAAAAATTTGTTAACCGAAGTGCGCATTAAACTCTTAATCTTTAGTGTTGACATTAAATTTACAGTAGCAACTAAGCTGTGGGTGGGCGAGAACAAAGCAATTTTACAGGCCACCCCCAGGACCAGGCAGGACATGGCAGGACACACCAACGCAAACACCCCACCCCTGGCTTTGGCAGAGTGGAGTTCAGGAATTTATTACCCAATTTGAAATTGCAAACGAGTGCGTGATAAAGTCCTGCTGGATACTGTTGTTGCTCCTGGCCATGTCCTGGGACTTGGTCCTGTGTTTTATTCAAAAACACCATTGTTTATGCCGCAGAGCAGGGTACAAACAAGTGCAGCCTGCATGCAAAGTCACTGCTGGTCAAGGTGCCTTAGTTGGGGCACTGAAAAAAACCAATTTCAACTTGGTTTTAAATTGGCAATTGTCTAGAATGTTATATATTTAAAAATATATAAAATTAGGAATATTTATGGAACTAGATTGCTACAGAATATATTTTACAACTTAAAACTCCATGAATTACTCCCCGTTTCTTTCTGTACAAAATGCCATCTAAGGATATGGACCGAAAATAAACTGAACTGACCATGTTAAGGACAAAACTGTTGGCACACTTTGATGCTGCTTTATGACGGCCAGATGAGATTGGCTTGGGGTTTATATAGTATATCCGTATCCGATGCAAGTTGCAAGTTGCACTTTCAGCTACATCGTTGCACGTGGCAAGCTCCGAAAGTGTTTTCCATGCAAATGTCGAGGGCCATTTCAATGCAAATGCGCACAAATGGTAACGTTGTTTCCCCCCTTCGAACCTTCTACGGTTTTCATTTTAAATATTTCCCTTTTTTTGGTTTGCTCTCGGAAATGTGAATGCAAGCCGCCGCCGCCGAGCTTGGGGTCCTGGCTTTTGCATTTGACGTCAGCTGAAATTACCTTTTGCCCTCCTAACCGACGGTCATAAATTCGTGTCCCATTGAAGCATTTAAATATATTTCCATTTCGCATTCTGGAGCGAGATTTTCAAGAGATTTCCCGCACGAGGGGATCAGCGAATTTATTACCCGCAAATAAATTCCATGTGATACATTCACATTTAGGAATTGAAAAGGCAGCCGAGAAAAGGACCCTTAAGAATTGAATGAGAATCTAGATTTCGGGATTGCCGGCAAGTGTGAAATTTATGTTTGCGGCATTTCCAAGGGATCTATTCTTGGGGAACCAATTATTATATTCTTAGAGCTTAAACTGGATCGATAAGTGAAGCGAGTGCGTAATTTTGTAAAGACTTTAAGCCAACTTCCACCCTGAAAAGTCTCAGGACGCAACTCATTAATTTTTAAGCAACTGATAAGGAGATATGAGCAGCAGGAGGCGCCAGGACCCGCCAGGAATAAGGTCGGCTGGGGCCACGCCCAGCTCATCTAGAATTTCGAAAGCGATTCACTTAATGGCAGCCAGCCATTAGCCTCGAGTGCCTGGCCACAGTCGCGTCTAAACTTTCCATTTGTTCCATTTAAGCCGCCATCAAATAGTAACTTTTACAACGTCTTCTCCTTTCTTTCCAGCCGGCTTTCCCCCTCTCAGTCATAGGGAAAAATCAACGGTTAACCGGCGGAGTGGACGCATTTAAAGACAAACAAAAGTGGAGCAGACGTGCATGAAGCGAAGGCGATGAGTCTGGCCCATCAATTACCTGGCCATTAAAGTAGAGGACTGCAGAGCAACAGGTACGTCAGCCAGTGCTGTCAGTTCGTCTTTTTTCTGCAGATTTTCTATCTAGTTATTATTATTAAAAGGAATATATATGACATGAGTATTTATCAGCAAGTACCCCTAAGTAGTAATAACTTTACTCATTTATTACTATAAAAAAAACCTAACCTAGTCTCTATTTAAATGGGTTTTCATCTCATCAAAATAATCCTTCTAGTATGTTGGAAAAGTATTTCTCTATTTTAATTTAATCTCCTTTTAAAGTTTTCCCGAATTGATTCAGTCCCTCTCTTGAATTCATCTTAATTCTCCGCGAAATGTATCAGTTTTTTAAATATTTCTATCTATTTATTATTATTAAAAGGAATATATATGACATGAGTATTTATCAGGAAGTACTCCTAAGTAGTAATAACCTTTATCATTAATTATTATAAAAAAAACCTAACCTAGTCTCTATTTAAATGTGTTTTTCACCTCATCAAAATAATCCTTCTAGTATCCCGGAAAGGTATTTCTCTATTTTAATTTAATCTGCTTTTAAAGATTTCCCGAATTGAATCAGTCCCTCTTTTGAGTTCATCTTAATTTTCCGCGAAGTGTATCAGTTTTTTAAAGATTTCTATATAGTTATTATTATTAAAAGTAATATTTATAAAACTTAAGTATTTATCAGCAAATACCCCTTAGTATTAATACCTTTTCTCATTCATTATTATACGAATACCCGTTGCTTAATTAAAAACTAACCTAGTCTCTATTTGAATGTGTTTTTCATCTCATCAAAATAATCCTTTTAGTATCCCGAAAAAGTATTTCTCTATTTTAATGGGTTTTCCATTTTCTTTTAAAGTTTTCCCGAATTGAATGAGTCCCTCTTTTGAATTCATCTTAATTCTCGCGATTTTTTCCTTTGCCTCTTTCAAAACAGGTTGCTGGCAGCACTGTGGTCGGGTAAATCCCCGGAATCCTGGTGACCTGGACCCATAAGTGGGCGAGTACGTGACTTAATCAGCGGACGCAGCAGGCGGGCTGAGCCCCGGCTAACGAGGCGCCGAGCCACGTCAAGGAGGAGGAGCAGGAGGAAGAGCTGGCAGAGCTGGAAGAGCTGGATCCTGCCCGCAATGATTTCATGCTCGGCACAGTGAGCAGCAGCAACATGACAGACTGTGGCGGCGCCGCAGCTCCGGTGGAAATAGCCACCACAGCCGCCACAACGTCGGCGACGTCCTCGTCGTCCGCGTCCGCATCCAAACCGCTGACCAATGGCGCCAACAAGGCGGCCACGTCAACAGCAGACGGCGGAGGAGGACCCGGACCCGGTCCCGGACCCGGAGCCACAGCCATCCCCTCCAGCAGCAACAGTAGCCATCACCGGCAGAGCAATAACAATCGGCCTGCGGTCAGTCCCAAGCCAGAGCTCAGGCTAAGATCTCCGGACCTGGGGACACCTGTAGCCTCCACATCCGCCTCTGCCTCTGCCTCGGCCTTGCCATTGCAGGCCAGCATCCAGACCCAGACTTTGGGTCAGCAGGAGAGGCTGGCCAAGACGGCAACCCAGCAGGATGTCGAGGAGGTGGCCAAGCTGTTCGAGGAGAAGCCGGAGGCCTTCGAGAAGTGGCTAACGGAACGGGCTCCGCCGGAAGCACTCAGTCGGCTGCAGGAGTTCATCGAGAGCCGAAAGCCAATCAAGCGACCCTCGGTCACTTCCGATCTATTCCAGCAATGGATGGCCGCCTCGCCCACCGTGCAGCAGGTAATTTAAATTTAAATTTATAGAGGAAAACATAGGAAAAATTCTACAAAACCTATTTATATTCTATACTATTATTATATATCATTATATATATTTTTTGTAGTGTAGAATATGCTTTAAATACCAACTTTTATGACACAACTTTATCCGAAAACACTTAAAACGTCTTAAGTCTTAGCCTCAATCAAGTACGTTTCCTGCCAATCAATATTACCTTAGCCCTAAGCCAAAGAACTTTAATCAAAGTTATTTTAGCACTTGTGTCCTGGCCCAAATTAGTTTTAGTGGCCGAAGCACTGGGGCCTGATATTATGGCCACTGCCCATTTCCCCCAGCCCCTCCTGCCCAACCCGTCCGTCCAATCTCTTACGTCCTGGCCCGCAGGACAGCCGCCAAACAAAGGCGTTGGGAAAGTGCAAGTGCAAATGCAGAGCGCCAAGTGGCAGTGGCAATTGCAGTTGGCAGCGGCTTTTAGCCATCCTTTCTGCCACTCTCGCGCACACAGACACACACACACAGGACACTAGTCAGGACTTTATTTGCCCAGCTCCTGCCACTGTTTGAGCTACTATTTGTATTTGCGCTGCTTTGTTTCGTCCTGTCTTGTTGTACTTTTGGCACTGCTGCTGCTGCTGCTGCTTTTATTTAACTTTGTTCGCTTTCTCGCCGGGCGAATTAACTAAATTGATATTTTCACAAATTCCTGCTTGTCTTGTCGGGGGCTGCGTGTGATGTTCGCTAATTGGAAACACCCACACGGCCAGACAGCCACCAGGACTCGTTTTGCCAATCGAAGTGGCACATTTCCACATTGCTGGCCTCTAAGGGCCTCGGCTTATATTTAATTGAAGGCAGTAAAAATTAAATTACACCCGCAAATCGACGCCTACACATATACATTTTATATTTATCGACAGCCACCGCCGGCGAGTATTTTTCAATTTACTTTTATTTCGTTATTTCGTTATTTCGGAGAAACATAAAACAAAATGCGGCACAGACTATCCAAGGCCTGACCTTTGACGTTGAATACATTTCGCAAATTGAAAGTCCGTGTGTGGGATTTAATAAAAGTAAATTGGAAAACGATGGCCTTTGATTTGTTGTAGATTCAGGAAGCATAAAGAGCCCTCAAGCTCAACCACACGAAATGCTGCACCGCGATGTATGCTTTAAAGGGGAAAGTGTTCTGTAAACTTAAATACAAATTTCTATCAAATTCCCTACTTACAAAGAAATATTAAAGAATGCAGCTTTTAAGAAATATTTATAGTTCTTAATTATGATGATCTACTTGCAAGAAATATATAGTTATATTCCCTAAGACATACGATTTTCCATATATACTTTTATACCCAACTCAAAAGTGTCTGTGAACTGGCAAATTCATTTATTAACTTGTTTATTCGATTGCTCGTGTTAATGGCCCTCAGATAGGTGCTTGAACTCGAGGACTAAATTGAACTCCTTTGACCCACTCGTTGCCCGTGCCAACAACTGTCATCGAGACTGAGTTTTTCTATGTTTACGAGTATTTCTCTGAAAAATCGTTCCAAATTATATTAGTTGCCGTGCATCCCCTGGCGTACGACAACTTGGAGTGCTCCTCGACTGCAATTGGTTGCGGAAAAACACAGAAAAATACCAACAAGAAGGGCGCTTCAGCTCCGCATAGAAATCGGCCCTCACCTGGCCCACTTGTGAATCAAAACTAAAAGTCAGTGGAAAGGCATGTGTGCTTTGTTTGTTTGCTCGGGGAAGGAAAGGCGGGCAGGGGGAGAAACTAGGCCAGGCCAAGTTAAGGGGCTAGCAACTGCCTAGCCTTTGATGCCCTTCACCGACTCAGATAATCGCTTAGTCAGTGCAATTTTCCTCCTAGCAGCAGGTAAACAGCAGGCCACGTGTCCCCGTCTCCCTGCGTTTCCGTTTCCGCTCCGCCTCCATTTTTCGTTGTCGATATTGTCAATTTATTTAAGTGCATGTTACGCAATGCAAGCTGCAGTCCCCATTCGGAGCATTGGCAGTTCCTAGTCTCAGCTGTGTATGGCCTTTGAATGTGTCTGTACTTATCTCAGATGCACAGGGAGAAACTAGGGAACTAGGGATTCTGGGGAAGAGTACATGAAGAATTCCTTTTTTTCAAGTAATAAAACTAGGGAACTAGGGATTCTAGGGAAGAATACTTTAAGAATTCCTTTTTCAAGTAATAAAAATATAAGCGAGAGAGCTTTTAGTTGAGATAATAGATTTCTTTCCTTTAAAAAACAAGTCTCTTTATTAATTTATTTAAGAAAATGTTTTGGCATTAGAGTATTTTTCCAGATAGACTTTTTGTAATTTTAATTCAATTGTATGTAGACTACTCAACAAAATGCCTGGAATTATATATTTTCTTTCAAAATTAAGTTCTTAGAAGATGTAAGATGTTTTTCGGTGTGTTTATATGGCTCCTGATACAGTCCTTAAAATTTACATGCCATGCAGAGCGCTTTTCCCATTAAGAGTCATTTCGTTTTCATGTTTTCACTTTCTTTCTGCACAAAAAAGTAAAAATAAAGAAAGCACCAAATAAAACAATAATAAAAACAGCACGAGTGCTCAACATCGTTTGTGGATTTTATTGTTGTTTCAGGGGAACAACCATCGCCACTGGCTGAAGTTCAAATTTACTTAACGCTCCGACTGACTTGGCTTTGTTTTCATTTTCATGTTCATTTCCATTTCCCATTTCCCAGTTACCAGCTACCAGTTTCCCTTGTTTGTCTGCATTTTATTTAATGAATTTGCATTGCGCCCGCACACAAACACAAGTGTTTTTCTAACTTTCAGTTCAATCCAAACATTGGCGGAGATTATTTAAAGCTTTTACTGGCTTGTCCTTTTTTGAGGTTTCTTGCCAAGGGGAGTTAATCACTTAATTATCCTTATAAATCCTTATAAAGTATAAAGCGGAAGAGCAAAGAAATTAAGGAAAGTGTACATATCACACACATGTTAATGGCATTTATATTCTACTGATTAAAATTTAATGAATCTTTTGAGGATTTAAAATGTGATTCAGATTGAAATATTTCTCAAAGGCGGAGTTAAGAACTTAAATAAAAAATTAACTGTATGAAATACATAAGATAAGTACCTATTCAGAGATAATTATAGGGTTATATAGCACCCTCGAATGTGCTGTTTAATTTAAACAAGATAATCATGATATATAATCATAGGTAAATTTCCCTGTGACAAACAAAGGGGTTTCCATGTTAATTTGATTACCAATTATATACACTCGAGTATATAAAAGCTTTAAAAACAGAAACAAAGCCAACCAGATAGTCCCTGACTAGTGAACTACTTATTTTTGAACACACAGCAGTTATCGATATTCCAGGGCATGTGCCACAGGGAAATGCTGATGGAGTCGAGGGCAGCTCCGCCAGTAAATTGCTTTAATTTGTCAGTAAAAATGATGGGGGATCGGGAACGGTTCTGGGAATGGGCTATGCCCTGTTTCTGGGGCCCAGGATGAGGACATGGCACGCAATATTTCGAGCTCCAGGCTCGGTTAATTGGCCACTCGCACGCACGCAGGCCAGGATACTGGGACAGGGCCTTTTCGGTATTCAATTACCACATGGCCGCTTAAAGGCCCAACTGAACTGCCAACTGCGGCTAATAGTCACCCTTTGAGCCGGACCGGACCACGTTAACTTCCAAACGAAACTGGCTGACGGGTTAAATGGCCAAGCCAGAAATCGAAAAACAGAAAACAGAAAATAATGGGACGTGAGCCAGAGACAATGGCCGCCATTGCCTCAAATGCACTGTTAAATATTTAAAAGGCACTCAGTCTCTCTAGTCCTGTCTTGTCCCATAATAATGGTGGCTAATAAAGCTATTTTTATATGGGAGCTAATTAAATAGCGAAATTATTCGGCGTCTTCGTGCCAAAACAGGAAAATTCAATTACTAAAAGGACACGTTCCTGCACTAAAAGAAACTTCTAACCAGAAAGTTATCAGGTTAGTGTGTATATCTAAAAAATTATAAGTCAAAGTAGAATTTATTTATAAGTTTTTATAAATATTTAAAACCTTCTAAGAAGAACCATTTGGCAAGGCGTTTTTAGCTGAATTTCACTCAATACTTTTAAGTGTGTGCTCTGTTCGAGCTCTGCCTCAATCTAAGCCTTCTATTAACGTTTATGGTCGTCCTGGCCCCTACTTTCGCCTGCAGAAATCACCGAGGAGCCTCTCGAACTCGTCGGCATCATCGCTGCCCGAGTGCCGGCGGCATCTGATGGACCTGGACGAGGGCGAGCTGTTCATGGAACTGATTCGCGACGTGGCCAACGAGCTGGACATCGATGTGCTCTGCCACAAAATCCTGGTGAACGTGGGCCTGCTCACCCACGCGGATCGTGGCTCCCTGTTCCTGGCCAAGGGCACGCCCACCAACAAGTACCTGGTGGCCAAGCTGTTCGATGTCACCCAAAAGACAGGTGAGTTACCAATCGAGCAATCGAGTTACCTGGCGGCGTGCTCCTGGCTCCTGGCTCCTGGTATCTGTGGGTGGGACCCCGGTGGCCTAGGTAATCCCGCTTTAATTAAGGACAACAATGCACAAAGCGAACTACAGCACACAATGGCCCAAGGAACAGCACTGAATGCAGATTGAAGAATGGCAAATGTGCAAATGTGGAAATGTGCAATTGGAAAACGGAAAAAGGGAAAAAGGGAAACCTAAGCCGAGTCAAGTGCTCAGTGGTTCCGACAAGTACTGGGAGGATGCACTGAAGGCCACTGATAGCGGCCAGGAAACATGTTCGAGTGACATGGGAATGCTCTGAATAGATGAGTTCAAAGTAAACACAATGGCTTTGGAATTTGCATTTGAGGCATTTTAATTACTGATTGTTCCTTTTGAGATATAGGGCAGATACAGCCCTATAAACCTATATAACCTGTCCTTAGCAGCCTATTAAATACAGCACTCTAAACAAGATGAAAGACTCTTTTTTAGAGTTAAGGTAATAATAGACTGTTAAACTTTTTATTTGAAGTAGAATTCGATTAAAATGATTAAGTTGACCCTCTTTAGGCTGATTTTTGAAGGGTTTATGGCCCAGTACAAATTGACACTCATTAGCGGCCGGGCAAATAATTTCGAGGGCTGGCCAGGGAAAAAGAAAAGGGGATGGCGAACGCATTAGCGAAATTAAGCCCGAACGGAAGCGGAAGCGGGCATTAAAAGTTTTCGGCAGTCCCCCGACAGGCCATAAAGCTGGAAAAGGTCGCTATCAAATGGTAAATAGATATAGGATGCTGGCCAGGAACGTGCTCCCTGGGATTCTGGGATCCGCCCCCCAAACAACAATCCCGGCCCACACATATTCATATGAAAGTGCGCTACATTCGTAATGAATCTTCGGTGCAGATCCGTGAGTAAAAGCCACCGCTTCCGCTACATAATTCAGTGGGGAAAATGCGAGAAAGATTAGAGCTGGGAAATGTTGGCTGCCGGAGCAGGAGCAGCAGTGGGTGGCTCCAGATACAGATACAGATACGGCTACGGCTACGGCTGAGCAGCGGATGCGGATGCGGATACATGTGAGACGCTGTGTGGGACACTGAGATTATGATTGAGGCGGGACCGGCGAGAGAGCTCATGCAAATTCACATTTGACTTCTTGCCCTCGGATTTTGGATTTCACGGGGCCCTCGCCATTATTTATTTATATATTATTCTCTCTCTTTTTTTGGGCATTTCGGGGAAGGCCCTGTGTATCTTTTGCATGGCAGAGTGAATATTTTGCCTATAAATTTAATATTTATTCAGATGCATGACGCCGGGCCCTTATCTCGGGCCTATCCTAACACGCTTTGCAACGGTTGAGCTAATTTTTGGGCAGTATCTCGGAAAAATAAGAGGGTTCCGAGGGCTTTTAATTTTCAATTGTAGGGAAATCAACAATTTATGGAATTTTGGCTAAGAAATATACTACTATTTGCTTTATATGGTTAAATAAGAATTCCACTCGCTTAAAGAGGCTGCAAGATGATGGTCTCGAAGAATGAAACCACCCTTAAATCAATGGTTTTTTATTCATGCTCCTTGATGGCGATTCCTTCCCCCTGATTGACTCGCGTTTGAATCTCTTCTGATTGCAGCACTCAAGGACGCGGTGACTCGGGCCAGTGCCGAGGAGATAATCATTCCCTTTGGCATCGGCATCGCCGGCATGGTGGCCCAGACAAAGCAGATGATTAACATCAAGGAGGCGTACAAGGATGCGCGCTTCAACTGCGAAATCGATCTGAAGACCGGCTACAAAACCAACGCCATCCTCTGCATGCCCATCTGCAACTACGAGGGCGATATTATAGGCGTGGCGCAAATCATTAACAAAACGAATGGTAAGGATATCTGGCACAGAGTGCCCTAGGAATTTATCCTTGAGTCAGGGAACTGCTAAGAAGAGAAAGCCTTGCCTTCTGTATTTAAAGGATACTTTGTTATCCACAGACACTCTCTTTTATATTAACTATTTGATTTTAATTATAATTTTTCTGCTTCTCAGGCTGCATGGAGTTCGACGAACATGACGTGGAAATCTTCCGTCGCTATCTCACCTTCTGCGGCATTGGCATCCAGAATGCCCAGCTCTTCGAGATGTCCGTCCAGGAGTACCGACGCAACCAGATCCTGCTCAATCTGGCTCGCAGCATCTTCGAGGAGCAGAACAACCTCGAGTGCCTGGTCACCAAAATCATGACGGAGGCCAGGGAGCTCCTCAAGTGCGAACGCTGCTCGGTGTTTCTCGTGGACCTCGACTGTTGCGAGGCGGTGAGTTACTACACTGGGAAAAATAGCTAGCAAGGCCTTAACACTAACCAAAAATATATTACCCAAAAATATATTAACTCAAAATATATTTAAGATAGATATATATGAATTTAAAGCCCCCCTATATGTATAGGAATCTTTCTTTAAATTATTCAGTGTTGAATTCCCCTATTTTTGCCTCTGTAAGGCCTCCATGTCTTCTCTCTTCCGATTTCCCATCGATTGAGGAATTAAAATTAATTTACTGGCATTTTTCAGGCGGTTAAAGGTCCTCGATGCAAATGATTTGCTTGCCTTCGTGGAAGCGATCGCAAATTGTCGCCTCCATATGGCATGAATAAAAAAGTGACGCCCTGCGGTGCCTGCGGTCACTCCTCCGCTCCGCCCCCGTCCGCCCCCGTCCGCCAATATTTCCATTTCCGTATCCGTATCCGTGTTTGTGCCGCCGCTGTCAGTTTCATTAAAATTGTTTAAACGCCACCGCGCGTCGGCCATTTTGTTGTGTGTTTGTCAACTTTTCGCCCGGCGACCCCAAGGAAATTAAAATGTGCAATTTACATTATGTTACTTCGGGTCCGGGGACAGGACTACGAGACCACGTTGCCACGGGAGTTTTTTTATTTCCCAACAAGTGTCAGGCATTCTGGGCGGAATTCTGGCAGCAGCCAAGGGGAAATGTTTACGGGTATTTGTACGTGAAATTCGGATGGGGAAGATTACGCTAGAGTCGGGGCACTTTTCATTACGGCTCAAGTTCCCGCTGATTGCCTGTCATTATTCGGAGGCGGCTGATTCAACTGTCGCGGACCATTATGAATGTCTTGGCAGCACCAGCCGAGCTTGCAGGGAAATTGTAAATAAATCAGCCAAATTTGAACAGGTAAGACTGAAGAACAGAGGATATAATTCACGAGGCAAAACACGTCAGGCCGTAATAACTTATTTTGATGTATCACTTTGTTACTAGGAAGTATTCTACGTTTAGTAACAGATGGATGTTGCTATTGTTTATCAGTAGAAAGGGTTTATTTCCGCATAAAATATTCTTACAATGCTGGTTTAATTAGCATCAATTAAGCTTCAATGCATAATTAATTTTAACAGAATATTTCGATTTCATTTCATTTTTATTCCCATGATTTACTTCTTTGATAAGCAGGTCAATTATTTAATTAATTTGGTACACTAAAAAAAAGGCTTTCTTCATTTAAATCATTTACATTTTTAAACCACTAAAGAAGAGGCATATTCAATAATAAGCCCATGTAATGTAAAGTTACAAGTAATCTGAATTCCAGATTATTTTATAATAATGTATACAGAATCAGATTAAACCCCCAATTAATAGCCTTTTTTCGCTGTAAAATAGCTCAATTTCATGCACTACAATTAATATTTACAATGAAGAAAGCCAGCATTGAAATAATTGAATAATATTTGTTGAACTAAATTGAAGAACACTGCAAATAGGCCATTGAATGGCCGGAATGCAGAATGTGTATTCGGGCAATTATTTATACGCACGAATCGGGCTTCCATTGGGATCCACTTACATGTGTAAAATGCGAACAATAAATACGTGAACAAGGGCAGACAGGCGGACAGGCGGACAGGCGGACAATGGCGTTTTGCATATTCCACCTTGGCCAGCGGGGCGTATGAATAATGTCAAAGGATTCTCCAGTGGGAATTGCACATTAAACTTTTAAATGAAATGGCCCGCAAGAGGACGGCAAGCAGATGTCCTGGCCGCTGGCATTTGGAAGGACATTCTGCTCGGCAGTTTGATGGATGAATGCATTGCATTAAATAACCGCACGCAGCATTAACTCAACTGCAGAATCGATGGAGAATCGAGCGACCTTTCTATAAATTAAACAATAGTCTCCGAAACTATTATTAATAATGTGACATGTGAAGTGCTCTCTTGATTGTTCAATTCGTTAAAATGCCATATACTAATTACCCAGCTGATAATGCAAATGCGCGTCCGGCTAATGGACAATTTGTTAGCCCAAAAAGCTGGCCCAGGGGGCCTGCCGGCCAGGACTCTGAAAACTTGGCTGACATGCCCGTCATGTGCAACATGTCAGCTTAATTATGCTCGGCAGGAGCGGCGGTGCAGCGCAATTTATCAACAAGTTGGCGACCCCCGCTGCCCGTTAGTAGTTCCATTAGTGGCAGCCACTTAATGTCGTCTCCCTCCCATCCACAGAGCCATTTGGAGAAGATAATTGAGAAGCCCAATCAGCCAGCCACCCGCGCCATCAAGTCCGCCGACAGCTTCGAGGAGAAGGTAAGTTCGCCTCGTTTCCGTTTCCGTTCCATTGATTTCGATTGCGGCAAGGAATCCTTGTTTTGGCAGAAAATGCGAAATCGATTCACGGTGCTGTTCGAGCTCGGCGGCGAGTACCAGGCGGCCAATGTCTCCCGGCCTTCAATCAGCGAGCTGAGCACCTCGACTCTGGCCCAGATTGCCCAGTTCGTGGCCACCACGGGGCAGACGGTCAACATCTGCGACGTCCACGAGTGGGTCAGGGAGCACAACCAGATCAGGGCTGAGAGCGAGATCGACAGCACCCAGGCCATCCTCTGCATGCCCATTGTCAATGCCCAGAAGACGGTGATTGGGGTGGCTCAGCTGATCAATAAGGTGAGTCCAAACATAACACGAACTAGGGGATTATTTCACATCAATTTCAAGAGCTTTATATTGTTATTATTAAAATGTATAATTCCTAATGTTTTCAGGCCAAGGGCGTTCCCTTCACCGAGTCGGATGCCTCGATTTTCGAGGCCTTTGCCATCTTCTGCGGCCTGGGCATCCACAACACCCAGATGTACGAGAATGCCTGCAAGTTGATGGCCAAGCAGAAGGTGGCCCTCGAGTGCCTCAGCTACCATGCCACCGCCAGCCAGGATCAGACAGAGAAGCTCACCCAGGATGCGATTGCCGAGGCGGAGTCCTACAACCTGTACAGCTTCACCTTCACGGGTAAGGGCGTCTCATCTTAGAAGCCCTGCTAAACAATTAATTAACTATATAATCCCGTCACAGACTTTGATCTGGTGGACGATGACACCTGCAGGGCAGTGCTGCGCATGTTTATGCAGTGCAACTTGGTCTCGCAGTTCCAAATACCCTATGATGTGAGTTTCTACAGGGATAAGTACCTCTTTCTGTTAAAATATATATTAATATCTGCCCCAGGTCCTCTGCCGTTGGGTGTTGAGTGTCAGGAAGAACTACCGCCCTGTGAAGTACCACAACTGGCGGCATGCCCTCAATGTGGCCCAAACCATGTTTGCCATGCTGAAGACCGGCAAGATGGAGCGCTTCATGACTGACCTGGAGATCCTGGGCCTGCTGGTGGCCTGTCTGTGCCACGACTTGGACCATCGTGGCACCAACAATGCCTTCCAGACCAAAACCGAGTCCCCACTGGCCATCTTGTACACCACCAGCACCATGGAGCATCATCACTTCGATCAGTGCGTGATGATCCTCAATTCGGAGGGAAACAACATATTTCAGGTGAGGTTACTCTATTTTTAAGGGACCTAATATTTAATTAGAAGAGTGGCAACAAAGCTCAGCTTAACCGCGGACAACGCGAACGCTGCGGTTGTTCCTGGACTTCCTGTTTAGGTTTCTCTTGGCCTTCGCAGCCCTGGCCTTGGCAGCCTTGGCCTTCCTGGCCTTAGCCAGGCGCGCCTTCCGGGCCCTGACACTGCGGGAACGGGTGCTCGAGGCCGTGGTGGAGCCGATCTTGATGCGCCGCTGGGCCGTGTAAGACAGGTTGCTGATCCGCACGATCTTGCCAGTGCCCGAGGACGCAGAGGACGAGGATGAGGAGGTTGTGGAAGACTCCGTGGTGGTGGATTCAGTGGTGGTGGTAGTACTGGCGTCGCTTGATTCCGTACTGGTGGTGGTGTCAGCGGCCCAGACCACAGCCAAGACTAGGATTGCGGAAAGCAGAGAGAGAACGGTGGATGCCTTCATGTTGCTGGCCTCAATTGTAAACTGATATGCCTATTGCTGGGCCAGTCGCACTTTTATAGTATATCCACAATCACCCAGCGACCTTCAATTGGCCGAAAAATTACCCAAAAGATCGCTGAAAGTGGGTCCACCTTGACTCGAATACTTGTGAACCTTTGTTTGAGCATCTGTCTTGTACTTAGGTGACGTCATGGGTACAGGTGTTTCTGGGACTTGAAAATAGAATATCTAATAGAATATGTAGCTATTGTTTGAAAGCATTTGTTTACTCCTGCTTTTAGGCCCTGTCACCCGAGGACTACCGCTCGGTCATGAAGACCGTGGAGAGCGCCATTCTGTCCACCGATCTGGCCATGTACTTCAAGAAGCGGAACGCCTTCCTGGAGCTGGTCGAGAACGGGGAGTTCGACTGGCAGGGCGAGGAGAAGAAGGATTGTGAGTGGAGTTGGTCTTAAAGCTTTCCATTTTATTAATATTCTGCCTTTTCCAGTACTTTGTGGCATGATGATGACGGCCTGCGATGTCAGTGCCATTGCCAAGCCCTGGGAAGTGCAGCACAAAGTGGCCAAGTTGGTGGCGGATGAGTTCTTTGACCAGGGAGATCTCGAGAAGCTGCAGCTTAACACCCAGCCGGTGGCCATGATGGACAGGTAAGTCTCTCTACTACTCTATGTCTATGCTTTTTATGCATAATATAACTCCCCTAATTAATAATCATTTTTAAAGGGAGCGCAAGGACGAGCTGCCCAAGATGCAGGTGGGCTTCATCGACGTGATCTGCCTGCCGCTGTACAGAGTCCTCTGCGACACCTTTCCCTGGATCACGCCCCTGTACGAGGGCACCCTGGAGAACCGACGCAACTGGCAGGACCTGGCCGAGAAGGTGGAGATGGGCCTCACCTGGATCGACCACGACACCATTGACAAGCCGGTGGAGGAGTTCGCCGCCTGCGAGGACGAGGAGATCAAGGACATCGAGTTCACGGTGACCACGCTCAACTGCAATCAGCAGTCGCAGTCGCAGCACGGCAGCGAGGACAGCCACACCCCGGAGCACCAGCGGAGCGGCTCCCGGCTGAGCATGAAGAAGACGGGGGCCCTGGGCAAGGCGGTCCGCTCGAAGCTCTCGAAGACGCTCTACAACAGCATGGATGGCTCCAAGCCGAAGACCTCGCTCAAGCTCCTGGAGTCCCACGTCAGCGAGGACATGGACGACAAGAGCCCGACGAGTCCGTCGCAGCCGCAGGCCTCCGGCAGCATGGGCCGCATGTCCGCCTCCTCATCCACCTCGTCCGCCGGCGGGGCCGCCGGACAGGTCCAGGTGGTGGACAAGTCCAAGAAGCGCTCCAAGCTGTGCGCTCTCTTATGACGAAAGCCGTCCAATTAGAATATGGCGACCCCCTCTAGCACGGCGGGCAGTGAGACTGACCACAAGTGCGGAGGGGGGCTGACCGAGTTCTAATTGGCGTCGATTTGGCAAACAAAAATCACACTAACTTGTTGCTCCTACCTGTATCTATTGGCCATGTTCACGAATCCATCCGATGTCTGATGGTTTTTGATGGTAAAATTGTATTTTTTCGAGGGACAAGAGAGGTTTCTTATAATCTATCTGGAGTAATTCAAGATTGTTGGATTCTTTAAAGTTTATTTTTAAAAAAGATGATTACTTTTCAATGGGAATTTAATTTGTTAAAGAAACTATATGTTTATGTTTAAAGGGAAGCTTAAGATATAAAAAAAATTCAACAATTTCTTATCAAACCACAATCTTAATAGAGAGTTAGAAGAAAGAGCAATTTTACCAACCAAAAATTAAAAACATCAGCTTGGATTATCGTGAACAGAGGGTGTATGTATATGTTTGATATATGTTTTAAGTACTATAACTATCCATATACAAAGGACGAGCATTAGGCAGAAGCAAATGCAGTTGCAATATTAAGCATAAGTGAATGTCAAAATATGTGATCTATTTAAGGTCCCGAAGGTGCGAAGCCCACGGGTTGAACCTTTTGTCGGGTACTATCCCCTCTCTCTATATATTTCTATCCCTCTATGAATATATGCCATATACTCTCTATATATAGATGTGTCTGTCGCTTCTAGGTCAACCTAGCCTAACTAAGTAGATCCCCTAACTAGCTAAGAGAGTACGTAGTCACCCTAACCAAATCATGCTAGTCAGAACGTATGAAATACTATAGGAAAAGAACACCCTATTTGAGGGGAACTTGAGAGAGGCTACATAATTCCAGCAGGCATCGGGCATCAGGAATCGGAATCGAAAATAGAGACGACAGTGATCACCACTAGTCCCAGCCTGTGATCGGCTTGAGATCTACTTTATAGCTCTACTAATAAACAAATGACTTCTAAATAATAACTACTGTTTGCACAGAACTAGTGCTGAACGTATTGTATTTACGTAGCAAACTATAGCAATATTATATGATATTTCCCACAAGAAGCCACTCGATTGTGAGCACAGCACAAATATGGATTAATTGAACCCGGAGTAAACAGAAGATGAATGAGAAACAGTTCGTACTCTGTTTGGATTGTATAAATATAAATATTAGCCTAAAGATAGACGACAGCAGTCAATTTTTGAACTCGAACTCAAACAAAATACGAATACGAACTACGAATACGATAAATATTTGGCAAATAATAATCGCACTCGGTTAAATACGATTAATCCGGACCCACACTCTCCTAGTTGTTGCAATGAAGTTTACTTTATCTGTGTGTACGTGTACAAAGCAAACTAAATACTATAGAGCATTAAAGTAAACATAAACTAAATATAATATACATACGGAACCTATATACGGAATATTTACATGTGACTAATGTAACTACAACTGAATTGCTTAGACTTAACGTGTTTAAGGGCATCTCATTATTTTTATTACTGGTCTGCGTGTGCTAATCAAATTTTGGCTACTAAGTGTCCACCAAAAGAGAAAGTTTGCGACTATTTTTCTAGTTACTCTGCCGCTCGCTTGAAAATCAAAAGTCAAGTCCAGACCGATCCAAAAGTCCTCACATCTGTTTAGTTGTAACAATTAATTGTGTACATTTCTTCGGAGTTTCGTTGCTTGTTTCTGTTCCCACAACGATCTAAGAGTATTCACATCTGTTTACCTAACTATGTAAGACTTGCAATTGAATCAAAAATAAAAATCACACCATTGGGAATTACTCTAAACTTTGGGTTTTATTTCTTGGGAATGTTACGTGAGAGTTGAGGTTTAAAATTAATATTTCCTAGTTACTTATTTAATATATAAATGAATTTTATTTTCTGTTTGACATATGTTTTTTAGCTAAATTAAGGAAAAGAATATTTTAACTGTAGTATAGTATATATTTTATTATTTTCTATTTAATTTGCAATTTAGAACTTATGATATTTTTCCTACAATTTTTTTGGTTTTTAATTTAAATTGACTTATTATAACAAAAAATAATAAGCTCTTGTTTTTCTTTTTAATAGTTTATTAATTATATTATTATATTATATTATTTATTTTCAAATTTAAATAAAAAATTTAAATGTCCCAGTTACCTCTTTCCAGTGTTGATAAGTTTACTAATTCTTGAAATGGTTTAAGCCTTCGCTAAGACCCTATCCCCGTTTTAAACCTTTATAGCTTTAAATGCATCTATATGTGTTTTGGTCACACTTGGTCGTATCAGCTGATTTTTTCACAACAAACCAACACGTGAAATATTGAAAACGTAAATAAATTAATATTTTCAAGAGATTTGAGAGAATTTAAAGCGAAAGATGTCTTCGGAAGATGAAGTGTCATCTGCCTCAGAGCCGGAGGAGAGCAGCAGTGAAGATGATACTCAGGTAGAAATGGTTTCATTTAAAATAATTCCTGTAACAGGCTTTAATTTGTATTTTTTGTTGATATACCTAATTAATTCCGAGTATGCCCTTGCAGAATGCCATTCGCCAAGACCTCAAGGGCATGTCATTCGAGGAGATAATGAAACTGAAGGAAGAACTGGGCGCCAAGGTCTACAAGGAAGCGGTGCTTGGGGGAAAAAGTTCGAGAGTCAAGAAGCCCAAGGCCAAGACCGATCTGAAACGCCTCAACAAAAACCGACCCCGTGAGATGTCCTCCCGGCGACAGGTGCCCTTTCTGGGAGCCGAACAGCGAGTGGAGCGCAAGAAGACCACGGAACTGCGGGACCCGCGATTCGACGAGAAATCCGGCTCATATAATGCCGAGACCTTCAAGAAGAACTACCAGTTTGTCACGCAGATCCGAGACAAGGAAGTGGGCCGGCTGAAGAAGCAGCTGGGCGAAGTGCAGGATGACGAGGAGAAGCACAACATAAAGCACACCATGCAGCGCCTAATTAACAAGAATGTGGAGGACAAAAAGTGGCAAAAGAAACAGAAGCAACTCAAAAAGGAGCGGGATAACATTCAGAAGAAACATAACCAAGGAGAGCTGCCTCACTATCTAACAAAGAGTAAGTAATCTAATAATAACTAATAATCACAGTTTAATCAATGTTTCCCCTTTACAGAGGAACGTCGCGCCAAGGAGCTGGTGGCCCAATTCGAGCAGCTGAAAAACTCGGGAAAACTGAACAAACATCTGGAAAAGCGCCGCAAGAAGAACGCTGCCAAGGACCGCAAACGAATTGGCATAGAATAAGTGTCGTCTCTTTAAGTATAAATGTATATTTAACAATTAAACACAGTGCTCATAGCGAACTTAGCCCGTGCGCAACATCTTGGCCTCCCGTTTCTCCTGCAGCTCGCGTCTCTGCTGCTCCACAATGATCTTCCGCTCCTCGAGGAACTCGCCATAGGACGCCGGATCGATATCCCTTACCACCTTGATGCCACAGGTCCGGGCAATGCTAATGAGCATCTCGCACATTTGCTAAAATAAGAGATAATAATAGTTAATAGGCAAGTTTCCTTCGGGGACCTACCTTCATGGTGAGCAGGGCATTTGGCGGATCCTGAATCTTGATGGCGGCTATCTCGTACAAATGCTTGAGCGTGATCATGCCGGCCACCTCCTTGCCGGGCGTCATGGTGCCCCTCTGCAGGCCCGCTGCTTGTTTCAGGAAAAAGGTGGCCGGCGGATGGTGGATGACCAGGTCGTAGCTGCGGTCGCTGTTCACGGAAATCCTGCAGGGTAGTGGAACGCCCTCCTTCATTTCCGCGGTCTTGGCGTTGAAGTCCTTGCAAAAGGCAGCAATATTAATGGCGCGCTGTGGGTCCCGGGACGTAGGAAAGGTATTATTTTGTAAAATACAAAGCCGGCTCACGCACCTGTCCCAACATGGGACCCAGTGGGGGACCTGCAGCGGCCATTCCCGCGGGTATATTCGTCCTCAGCTTGCTCGTGTGCGTCACTCGTTCCACTGTCTTCTTCAGGGACTTCAGTTTACCCGCTGCCTTCGACATTTTTATTGAATTAATTTAATAATAAAACCTATCAACTGTTATGCAAAGCGAAATGTGTTGGTGGGCGGAAGAAGAAGCATTTGTCGAAACAGCTGGCGGCAGTGCAGTCACTATCAATTTAGCTATAAATAGCTAGTTATACCTATTGTTTATAAATTTCAAATAATGAATTATTCACTTTCTTAAATATATTCAAGTATTTAAGCCTACAAAGACGTCAATCCTTTTTCTTCAAAGCAGGCTTTTAAATACCTCTACTATGAAATCAACCAAAAATAATTGAGAGAATTTTAAAACGCTAGCTAAATGTTCCATAGCCAAATTGCCGTTAAAATTGCCGACGTGCCATCACTGCCGCGGCCAAAAGCTGTTTCCCCCGCGCCTATCGGCAGTTATCGATAGCGATAGGTCGTGGGTGACCCAGCAGCCAGCTCGGGACAGTGTACAAAATTGAAATCAGCTGCCAACTGAGAAGTCAGAAATTAAATAACAATAACAAGGACGACCTGCTCCGCTTCCCTCGGCTAGGATTTCATCACAGAGAGAAAGACAGGATGACGCTGCGTGGTTCGTACCGGCTGCTGGCTATCCTGAGACCTTGCACTACCTCCACAAGGCTGATCCAGCGTAGCAGCCACACATCAGCGTCTCAAGAAGGGAGAAGCCAGGGCACTGGCCACGACAGGGGGCGAGATCGTCAGGATGGCGAGCATAAGGACAGCGGACAGTGGACGTTCGGTTGGCGCAGTCTGTTGCGCTTCTTTGTGCCCTTCTCCCTGGGAGCGGTGGCCAGTGCGCTGGTGATCAACCGCGAGGAGCTCACGCCCACGATAGCCGCCGCCAGAGCGATGACCAGCCGGCGGCGGGACTACAACTTCATTGCCGACGTGGTCGCCGGCTGCGCGGACTCCGTGGTCTACATCGAGATTAAGGACACGCGCCACTTCGACTACTTCAGCGGTCAGCCCATCACGGCCTCGAATGGCTCCGGTTTCATCATCGAACAGAACGGACTCATCCTGACCAACGCTCATGTGGTGATCAACAAGCCGCACACGATGGTGCAGGTGCGACTCTCGGACGGCAGGACCTTTCCCGCCACCATCGAGGACGTGGATCAGACCTCCGACCTGGCCACGCTCCGCATTCAGGTGAGAGAGCAGCATTTTGGAAGGCAAGCTAATCAATCATTTAACTCTGTTTTCCAGGTGAACAACCTGTCGGTGATGCGGCTGGGCAAGAGCAGCACCCTGCGATCCGGCGAATGGGTGGTGGCCTTGGGCAGTCCCCTGGCCCTGAGCAATACGGTTACGGCGGGCGTCATCAGTTCCACGCAAAGGGCTTCCCAAGAACTTGGCCTGCGGAACAGGGACATTAACTACCTCCAAACGGATGCTGCGATTACGTTCGGCAACTCCGGCGGGCCCTTGGTCAATCTGGATGGCGAGGCCATTGGCGTCAACTCGATGAAAGTGACTGCCGGCATCAGCTTCGCCATTCCCATCGACTATGTGAAGGTGTTTCTGGAGCGGGCGGCCGAGAAGCGCAAGAAGGGCTCCACTTACAAGACGGGATATCCGGTGAAGCGTTACATGGGCATCACCATGCTGACGCTCACCCCGGACATACTGTTCGAGCTGAAATCCCGTAGCCAGAACATGCCCAGTAACCTCACGCACGGGGTTCTGGTGTGGAAGGTCATTGTGGGGTCACCGGCGCACAGGTGGGTCAATTGATAAGCAATTACGGCTTCTAGAGCTCAAGATCAAAAAGAACATATAAGATATATGTCATATTTTCTTTGCAAAATCTCTAATAAGTATTCCCCGTTTGCAGTGGCGGCCTGCAGCCCGGCGACATAGTGACCCACATCAACAAGAAGGAGATCAAGAACTCCTCGGATGTGTACGATGCCCTGGCCGACAACAGCAAAACCCTGGAAGTAGTCATCCTGCGGGGCGTGAAGCAGATGCGTGTGACCATCACGCCAGAGGATCCTTAATGAATGCAGTCTTTCCACCAACCGATACGCACACACACCTGTTAGCATAGAGCTTTGACCAGATTGTGTTCGCATGATTTGCAATATATATATATATTTGTAACAGAAACGAATGGCGATCGATCCTGGGAAAAATCACAGACAAACCCCATCCCACTCCCAGGCCCAAAACGAGTAACCTGCCTATATTTGTCTCTGGCTAACGAGTAGGGAAATTTGCATAGATCGAGAGCTCGTTATCAGTGGCCATTATTAAAGCGACACGACCATAAGTTAATCTACGCATCGTAAGGCACCAAATGTAAGCATCTCCCCGACTGGGTCGATTGGGTCGTCTGTCCATTTCCGAACATCATCGATTTCTCTTTCATGGAAGGCGCTGTGCGTGTCTCCCCACTCCGTCCGTCCGTTCGATTGTCGTCCCGTCCAACAACGACAAAAATGTATTTACGCTAATTGAAATATCTTGCGTTGCGATCAATCGATGCCATATTTTTTATAGGCCAAACCACGACACGGGCGGCGATGGCGGCGGCGGCAGGCAGGGAGCAACTGCAGCAAAAGCGCCGAAGACCGAAATGCAAATTTCAATAAATTTATGCAACTGTATTCCCAAGCGATTCACTTGGAGGCCAGCTGTTTATACTCTCACCGAAATGGGGGTTGTATTTAATATATATTAAAAAATGTTTAGGGGAGGAGGTTATAGAATATTTTGTTAATTTTAAAACTTTTACATTGAGAGGAACTCTTTTAAAGATTTATAGTAGATATATAATTATAAGAAGGGTACTTATTGGATAGTTCTTCGATCATAGACAGTACAATGGGTGGTGTTCCATTTTACTATATTTGTCTAGCAACAATGTCTTGTGTTTTCCGCTATGTTAGATATATATGTTTTCATACTCGATTTCCCCCCAGAACTTAAAGCATAATTAGATAATGGAATGGATAGGAATATGTCAAGCCTTCTTGAGCAGTATTTTTAAGTCAAATATAAATCCAATGAATTGTTAATCTTAGGCTTTTGTATAACTATTTAAAGTTAATAAACCCTTAACAAATATTCTAAACAATTAAAAAGAGTAAGCCAACTTCGGCTCATGAAATTGCCATTTATTTTGCTTTATTTGTGGGTGACAAGGCAGACGTTGCCGATGATGTTGCTGCTGTGTTGCTGTTGCTGCTGCGCTGTTGCTGCTGCTGCTGTTGCTGCTGTCGTTGCGTGAAAAGTGAAATTCTTGTGATTATTAATTTTGTTTTCGCTTTTGGCGATGCTACGCTTTTTTAGTTTCTGCATATAAATTCGTATATTGATTCCGGCCAACTGGCCAATTGTGGCCGGCGTTGTTTATGTGACAGCGGCCTTTATGACATTGTTGGCACTAAGTTACCTTTATTGCTTATAAGCCGCACGCATAAATGCAGCTTAAAGTTCATAAATTTGCCAATATTCACTCTCGGCCACGGGGTTAAGTAAACGGACGTCGGACGCCGGGACCGACCTCTCCTTTTCGATCGTGTAAGCACTTTATACTTTATTCGCTGGCGCCCCACGCTTATTTGCCTTTTTGCTGGCTTTTGTGCCTTTGCATTTCGCATTTTGCACTTTCTTTCTGCCATTTCCATTTCATTTTCGGGTCTCTCGGCTTTCAAGCCCCGGCTGCCTGCCTCCCGCGCCCTCTCGGCGCGCCGACTAATTGAAATATTTAAAATGCATAAAAGTATCGCATTTAAACTTTGCAATTAGTTTGCGGTGATCGCCGCATTCGCTGTCGCGGGCACGGATATGTCGTTGCCTGCCGGTTGTTTGTTATTTGTTGTCTGCTTTTGTGGCGGCACTCTTAAATTACAAACCTGTGAGAAATTTAGTCGCTGATTTGGTTTTATTGTGACTTACTAGAGGCATACACTAGCCGAAAAGAGGAGTAAGTCGACTAACTGGGAGGGTTTGCTAAGGACTACTTGGTAAAGAGAATTAAGGTACTCGGGCAATATTTTGGAATTAATTATTAGTCATTACTTAAGTCTGGTTCTACTTTTAGAGGGTTTAATGTTTAAGAACACCTTTTTATGGTACTTAAGCTGAGTAATATATAAAGATATTCTTTTGATGCTTCGAAAAAGTTTAATCTTAATTCAAAAGCTATGAAGTTGAGTGATAAAGTATAAAAAGAAATTAAAATAAACTATATGAAATATTAATAAAATAATATCATGGAATACCCAAGTTAAAAACAGGATACTTTATAATTAAAATGGGCTAACTGTAGTTTAAAGGGGACTTAAATAGTACTTACATTAAATTATATATGTATTTATAAATAATACAACTTATAGTACCTACTCTTTCGGTTTTTCCTCATTATTTCTGCTAGAACATTTTGACAAATGGCTGTTTTAACCCAAGAATTCTTAATGCCAATGAGAATACCATTTTAAAAGAATTTTAAATGTACTTCTTTATCTATTACTTTATAATACTTCTTTAATATTATTATCACAATAGCAATAGAACTTCAATCATTATTTCTAGAAGGGCATTTAGGCCACTATTTGATCCTTAATTGCCGCCATAAGATATTACATTTATATTATATTGAATTAAGATCACAAAGTTGTAGTTGCGGTGAGCCGGCAGCCCCATCAGTTTTGTGGCTGTGATCATGTTCACACGCTGCGGCAGTTAGGCAAAAAAAAAAAATAATAATAATAAAAAGCGGCCCAAAGCTAAACAGCTAAAGGCGGTAGGTAAGTGTTCGTGATTTGGCCTGGCTTACACTTTCATAAAAGGCGGCAATTGATGATGGATCGGGCAAGGGTTGCCCCATCAATCGAACACGTTTAACGAGGGTCATTGATTGAGTTATTAAACGTGGCTTTAATTGCAGCGGCTGACATTTCGGTGCAAAAATCGTCGCATTAACCCAGAAATGTCAGCCCGAATGGACGATGCTTTCCTGGCTTTTTAGGCGGCTGGCTGACCCCATCAGACACCTAAATCAAGCGACTTTCTCGTCCGCGCGCTGTTCCCATGAACTGCTCACATTTAAACATATTGGCGGACTGCATGAGGCTGCATAAAGGCAGCACAACAAACACCTACACCTACACCTACAACGGCAACGTGGCCCGGCCAAAAGGCAACTTTTGTAATAGCAACAACGGCAACAAACACATGCTAAACATTAAAGTTCATGACACACAACTGTAAAATGTTTCAGCCCCGAAAACTTTTACCGCCGATAATAAATGGCTGCGACTTTGCGCCCCCAAAAGTTCAAGACATCATCTCGCCGCCATCCGTCCCGCATGTGAAAAGTTCTCCTCAAAAAGAAAAGACGGACAAATGGACAACGGAGCTGGAGCTGAAGCTGGGGCTGGAGCTGGAGCTGAAGCTGGAGCTGGGCAGGAAGTCGGAGGAAGGCTGGCATAGATGAAAACGAAGCCAAGAGCAAGAGATCGGGCTCGGGCCGTTGGCCAATGCCACGGGCCATAAATCACTTTAATATGCCAAAAGTTACATAATAATTCTGCCAGTCGCAAGCAAGCCCGTTGATCATCGCCTTGATAATTGACAACTCTCTGAGCACAGACACTGAGTTTGTTTAATAAAAAAAAAACTGCATGAAATGTGGGTCAATCTGTTCTTATGGGGTATCAGTAATCCATTAATTGAGGTATTCCGTGGGCACATCGTGGGTAATTAAATAGGATATAATTAAGCAAATGGCCAGAGAAGATGTTTTAACATCAAAGTCGGTTTTTATTTATATTACGTAATCATTACGCAATCATTTGAAAAATAGAAAATACTTTTGGTTTTGCCTTTATTTGTCTTGAATTTAATTGGGATTCATTTTGCAAAAAAAAGGAAGTTTTTTGGACTATCAAAAATATATTTTCATGAATTCCTTAGTGTTTTTATTATCTATAAGTTCTAACAAAACTTTAAATAAAATAAAATAAATAGGCCAAATTAAAAATGATATTTGGTACCTTTAAATATAATTTATAAATGATAATTTAATTAGTATAATGTTCAAAAACTAGGCCTAGGCTTATTAAGAAACTATGAATAAAAAAACAACTTAATTAGCTTTAAAGAAAACTCAGAATAAATGAAGCTAAGAATAAAATAAGCTTATATAAAACAATGTTAATACTAATATTTTTATACAAATAATATAATTTACAAAGGGTAATTTAATTATTATAATGATCAGAAACTAGAAACTTTATTAAGTAAACAAGATTAAACTTAATTTTATTAGCTTAAAGGAACCTCCAAATAAGTGAAGTTAATAATAAAATAAGCTTCTATAGCAGAATAATACTAAAAATATTTTTTATACAATTAATATAATTTATAAAGGCTAATTTAATTATTTTAATATTCAGAAACTCGAAACTTTATAAAGTAACCAAGAACTTAATTAGCTTTAAAGGAAACTCAAAATAAGTAAAGTTAAGAATAAAATAAGCTTCTATTAAAGCATAATAATACTAATAATATTTTCTATACATTTAATATAATTTATAAAGGGTCATTTAATTATCATAATATTCAGAAAGAAGACAGGTTTATTAAGAAACTAAGAATAAACTAAATAAATTAATTAACTTGAAAGGAACCTCCAGATATGTGAAGTAAAGAATAAAATAAGCTTCTATAATAGAATAATAAAACTAATATTTTTATAAAATTAATATTGATCTCTTAGATGTTTAAAATTAATACTAAAATAATTTAGGTTATTTTCCAGTGCAAGATATGAAGAAGGAAAATAATATAGCCATTCGCCGTCATCAATCCGTTGTCCAAATTGAAATGTGTTTTAATGTGCCATTTTGTGCGGCGTGCCTAATGCTATTTTTTTTTCTTCTTGCCGTCTGGGGCGCAGGCTCGATGGCATTAAATCAACAGATTCATAAAAATGAAAAACACGAAAAATTATGATGATTACGCGGAAATGTGTGGCAACTGTGTGGCTTTTTGTGGCCACTGGGCTAAAATGCTTTATGAAATTGCACAAGTGTTGGATACTGCTAAATTATGGCGCTCAGGTTTTCCTGCCGTTTCGGCGTGCATTTTTCTTTCTTTATTTTTATTTTTGTATTTTTTGTAGGTCGCCGCAGGGCGCTGTGCGCTGTGCGCTGTGTGCTGTGCAGTTTTCATTAAACGTTTGGGAAACCGCGGTGGAGAGCGCTTTTTGTTTTGTGGGTCAGTTTGCGCTTACACATCTGGCTTTTGCCACTAGTACGGTTTGTAGTGTTGGTCAAATATTTGCGCCAGCGCAAAGAGTCATCATCATTAATAACGGATGGAAATTTCACCTGGTGGAAAAGCGTTTTGCGCTTTGCCGCTAACCGCTCACTCAGCTAGTATTTTCTTTATTTAGGCAAATCCATCAATTACGCAGTGCAGCGCAGCGTCATTTGTTGGCTCGGAAAAACGCTGTCGAGCGTGACGAAAACAAGCTTCTAATCTGAATCCGAATCTGAATCTGAGTTCGCATCCGATCGGGCAGCTTTTCAATTCGATTCGATCTGTCCCCCGGAATTGATTGATTTGTCAGCGGCTGGTCAGTGACAATCCCACAGATCCCAAGATTTATGTCCAGCTTCAATGGCTAAATGTCTTCTGACCATTTTCAGACAAATTATGCATAGGCTGGGAGGCTCAATATCAATGGAACTGGATATGATGTCACCGCCGCGATCGGTCGATAAAATACTGCGCGTAAAATTATTAAATTCATGTTCAGCTTGATTTTACAAAACTGAATAATTCTTTTTGACTTCTATGCCTCATGGCTTATAAAAGGAATGGCGTAATCTTGTTTTTAAATAAGAAACAATATCTTTAGATAATTTAAATAATTATAAGGTGTGTGGGAGGGGAATTTGAGAAGAAATAAATTAGTTTTTGAACAGAACAAAGACTTGACACTCGTATTATTATACAAATCATACCCCTATACCTTTATTATTATAATTTTAGTCCTAAAAGCTCAAATTGATGAATGAAACAATATAATATAAAAGGGAAATCCCCCGTTCTATTAATTATAAACGAGTAAATCGCTTCTCTTAATGAAAGTTTATAGAAATCTCCCACGGATCTTAAAAAGCCATCAATATTTCGTTAGAAAACTCATTGGTAATGCGGCCACAGAGATTACAGAGTAGAAATCCGGGGCACCTGAATCATTTAATTGTTGCGATTTTTCACAAAATTGAAACATCTTCCGGCATGGAGAGCCAAGACAAACGATGTGTGCACCGAAATTAGTTTTTCGCATGTTGCCTGGCCCGAGGCGTGAAAAGATTTTCGCATGCAAGGTGCGGCCACTGTCTACCTGCAGCCACAACTATAAAACAATAAAAGCAACAACTTCAGCAGCTTAGAGCAGCAACAACAGCGACCAGAGCCAGTGGCAGCGCAGCAAGTGTTGCTCTAATTTATAAAATGTTGCTACCGCAAAACTTGGCTCCAAAATCGGGTAAGAGTGATGGTGGAGAAAGTACCCTAAAAATGCAGAAAAGAATAAGCTTTCTTTAAGGGAATTTATATACTCCACCTTTTAAATAAGCAGAGTTCTATTTTGACGAAAATATTAATCAAAAAACTAGAACTATGCTTTTTGTAAGGATATTAAATCAGGGAAAAACAATCTCCCAAAACTACTTAACATAAATTTATAGCTCCATTCAAGAGCAGCAATAAAATATTTTTCAAAAAATTTATTTTGTAATTTTATTATCTTCAAAAAATATCTAAAATGAAGATTCCTCAAATATATCTCAAGGCCAGGGTATTAGCCGCAAATTAATTGCCTTGCGGTTCTCACACACTCACACACAGCCGTCTAGGCCTGGCAGAAATTTCACTTCTATAGAAATTCCGGAGCTCAGAGCCTCGGGGGCTTTTCTTCAACACTTTTTCCCAGTGCCGCCGCCGTTGCTGCCGCTGCCGGCTGTCACTTGCTTTAGTTGCTGATGTTGCTGCTGTGCCGCTGCTGATGTTGCTGATGCTGCTGATGTTGCTGATGTCTTCTGCCTTTGTTTATTACGCATGACACGCCACAGTCGCACTCACACTCGCCCACCCATCATAAGTGCCGTCACATGTTTTAATTAAATGCCAGGCCTTAAAAAGTTTATATTTCTTGTCCATTTAATTGAAATTACAAAACCAACGCGATAATCTCCGCCGGCTGGCTGGCTGGCTGGCTGACTGTCCGCCTGCTTTGTTTTGGCAATAATTTTGGCTTTTACTATTTACCCCAAGATGTTAGCACGTTGACAATGACGCAGAGAGAGAGAGACTTTCACTGCCCCTCCAAAAAATGCGAAGAGTAAGTTTATGATGCGGATTTTATGTTCTATTGATGCCATAAAGAAAGGCCAGTAAAACATATTCCCTGCTCCGGTCGCGTTCGTTGCCTGAGTCTTTTGTTTGGGTGTGAAATGTTTGCCGGCCTTTCGTTCGGTTTTTTTGTTTTAATTTTACTGCGTGGGTTGCTGGTTTTTTTGTGATATTTGGGTCCCATCGAACCACTTTCGTTGCGGCCATCAATCAATTGCCAATTGTTAATGCAAATTGAATGCTGTTTTCATAAACAACATCCAAATACATGCGAAACGTCATTAATTTCAGCGTCCCAGCGGCAGGCAGAAAGCTGAGGCTCTACCAAATCAAGTCGAGCATTTGTCTCATCGCTTAAACATTTCAATTTCACTCGCAGTTCGCAGCCAGCAGCTTGCAGCTCGCACAGTTCGTAGTTTCTTTTATTTATGGCTACTAAATTACGTATCCGTGCTGTGCTCCCGATGCCAATGCCGCTGCCGACCAGGCCGGGCTTTGATTAATGATCTGGCCGGGCACACTGACTCAGAAAAGCAACGGAAATGGGGGGTATGTCGGAGGAACTGGGCCCACTAACGATACAAAATGTACCGCTATCGCCGCACAGTAGTCGCTGTGACACGAAAGTTACCGGGCACACGCTAATCAGGTTAATTGTCTCTCAATTTCCTGCAACTTGCCGCAAATGCATTTCAATGAGCCGCCCATTTGCGAGGGAGGCTGAATAAAGGGTATGGCAACACTGAGGGGAAAAAGGGTATATAAAAATACAATTTTGCCATTTTTTGTACAAGATTAAATATTTATGAAACAGTTTTTAATAAAAGCTCTATTTAGTAATGACCTTTTCCAAGTTAAACTTATAATTTTAACTGAAGAAAGGTCCAGGAGAGGAACCTTAGCAAATGATGAAATCTCTCAACGGATTTCTTCTAATAAAGTATACGTTTGTGTATCAAGTTAAATCACACAGTTAAATCAGGAAAATAATAGGATTTCATTGGTAATATTCACCTTTATTGAAGTTGTCATCGAAGACTCATTGACGACACATTTGTATAAGATTTGTAACAATAAAAAAAATATATAAATAATTATGTTAAACCTTCAAGTATGTTTTTATTCTAAGAGCATATTAAAGCAAACTTTAAATATAAAAATTTATCGCTTTTCATATGTTTCAAATATTATAGAATATTAAAATGGCTTTTAATATGAAAACTTATTGCTTTTGTGATGTTACTAGTATTATAGAATATTAAAACAAGCTTTTAATTTAAAAACTTCTAGCTTTTTTTATGTTTGAAATAATATAACAGTCTCTTAAAGGGTTAAACCTTTCCCATTTCAACTTTAAGGACACCTAAGAACCTTATTTTTTTCTACGTGCAACTATTCTGTTATAGAGGCGTCTGTAGAAAAAGGAAAGTTAACATGTGCCACCACCTATGAATTACGGCAATTTGAAAGCAACTGCAACCACTTCGATGCCGGCAAAAAGTGCATCAACATTAACGAGCTGTTCATATTTCAGTCGTTTATCTCTCTGTCTGTCTGTCTGACTCCCTCCAGACGGTGCACCGTCGAAAATCCTTAAAGAAAAATGCACATATTTAACTAATGATGGCCACTTAACACAAACCCCGCGACAAATCAACAAAAGCCAACAGCAACTTTCCCAGACGGCGTGGGTGCCCGCCAAAAATATTGTGTACGAGTATATAAATATATAAACATAAAAATTATTAAATGCCTGGCTGATTATGCGCAGGCGCAGATGGAGATGCCTCGTTTGGCTGGCTTGCCTCGTGGTGTGTCCGTTTGTCCGTCTGTCCGTTTGTCCGTTTGTCCGTTTGTCCGTTTGTTTGTTTGTTTGCTTGTTTGTTGTTTTGTTGTGCTTGCTGATGATGTTACCTCCCAGCAGCCAAATGCTGATGCTGCAGATGTTGCTGCCGCCTGATGACAACAACAATAATATTGTTAATGATAATGCTTATGAGTTTTCCTTGTAACCGCCGTCGAGTGATAAACATTGGGCATTTGCAATTAGTAAATGTGTCCCAAAAAAAGCCTTACGACATTCAAAAGAGGCTATGAAGTATATATTTTAGCTTTTTAATGTATAAAAAATATTCAAAAGAGTCTCTATAAGTTATTTTCTACATTTCCTTTTTTTACTTGGATTTTGCCAGCTCAGAGCAGCCGACTTTCCATCAGATGACAGAGCCAGCTAATGCACTGACAGTTGCAAATCAAATCGTACATTTGAGTGCATAATCAACATATAAATTATGGACATATCCATTCCCACTCTTCCCCTTTCTCTGGCAGTCGCCGCTGCGATCCATTTCCCGCTCCAGTTTGCTGAACATGTCTTTCCGAGCTTGTTCAGTGAATCATGGCAAACATTTCGCGGAAATCGCAACCAGCTATAGTACAACAATAACAACATGAGTAACAAGCACCTAAGAAAACAGAAAGAAAGGTTTTCGTTGGGGAGAGTTCGAAAATATAGATACTCTAAGCTTAAAACTAAAACTAACTCAGAAATTCAGGGAGTAAAATAAGAAGCATTCAAGAATAATTTAATTAAGTTAAGCAAAGGATTTGCTCTAAGTTGGAAATGCTTTACATTTAGCTCCAATATTCTAATTTATTTACTAAAACCTTTTATTGAAAATGCAGGTTAAATATAGAGTTAATAAGTTAGCTTCTGATACCAATAACCCTCACCTAGGGTATAATAAAACCCAAAGAGTCGTGTACTTTCCAAATGCCTGGATACATTTCATTTCATTGCGACTCATTTCATTTAGCTGGATATCATTGCTCGTCCGTCCCAGTTGGCTGGTTAGTCAGCACTTCGCCTCCGATTTGAGTTGCTGTTCGGTGAGCAGTGGGTTTGAACCCACAAGTAGAACAAGGCTGGGATTCATAGTCATTATCTTTTGATTTAGATTTAACAGCACACTGCACGTGTTGGTTTTGGCCACCAAAGTCTAATAAAGACACATGGCAAATTGAAATGCCAAGAGCCCCAATCCTAATACCAATACCGAACCCAGTCCCAGTCCCAGTCCCAGTCCCGGGCAACTTGTGTGGCTCTGGCCGATTGCAATCACAGTTGGCACAGTTTGTCTTCATCAGCTGCAAAAATAAGTTAATTGCTTGGCCAAGAGACAAAGCTGTAACTGCGGAGCTGGCTTAGTCGCACTCCAGTTGGCCACTTGGCCACTTGGCCACATCACGATCACTTGGCTCCATGACAAGGTCAACAACCTTCTTTCGCCTTGATTAAGACATTTTATGTTTGTCGGTCCAATGGATATGGGGACTGTGAATCGGTTTGGGAATGGAAAAGGTAGGGATGGAAAAATATATAAGATATATCAGTATTTTACCGATATTAAACAGTCTGATGTGTGTCGAATTTATCGATTTCTAACATTGATTTGCGATAACAAAGTGGAAATGCTTTAAGGGTATTTAGTTCCTACATTAAATGTACCAATTATTTTGATATTACATCGATTTTTAATTCGATATATTATTATCAATACAACGACAATTTCAATATATTATCGATACATAGTATAGGCTTCTTTGTATCGATACATGTACATCCCTAAAAAGTTAAATTGGGAATGGGGAATGGAAATGGTGGCCGGAATGCGAATGCCAATGAATGGCTTTCTTTTGTGGGGCGGTTGTCGGGGCTTTGAAATGTCGAACAAATGTTTTAAACTGCGTGAATTGGCATTATTTGTTATTTCTCCCTCATTGTGCTGCTTCTCTCTTTCTCTCTGCGATTACTCCTCCCCCCTGATGTTTTTTTTTGCCCGGCTCTTAACTGGTGAGAATTTGCCTGGCTAACGGACATCAAGCGCGGCTCAGACGGCTCTTGGCTTGGCTTGGCAACAAATTGAAATTACCTCACATAAAAATTGTTTGGTCGAAATTGTGTTTTTTGGGCACTTTGCCTGCAAATGAAGGCGAATTATGTTGTTCGAGACAATTAAGCTGCAACACGCGGAAACAATTTGCTGGCTTTCGGGCCCAAAGCTAGCCGGGCACAATAACAACAACAGCGACAACAACCAATGGGCCACAAAAGCCAATGACGGTTTTTTGGCCAAAACAACACCCCAACAACAGCGCAAATAACAACAACAAGTACGCGCAATTTCAACGCATTGCGCAACATAATTGAAACTGAAATGGAATTGAACAACAACGGGCCACAATTTGCAAAATCGACATTTAAATGTGCATTAACCACATTGACCATATTGCTCTTTCGGCGAGCCTTGGAAAGTGGTTGCCCCTTTACACTTGAATAAAGGTAATTCCAATTGTTTAATTGAGTAAATAATTTCACTTACCTTTTAAGTTTATTTGCTTTATATTGTTGAATGGAAGGAGTTGAAGGAATTATCTGAAAGGTAAGAAAGGCATTAGTATAACAGCTTCAAGAACTTAATCAGGCTAAAACTGGCCATAATTTTCCATAGAAAATATACACATATACATAATATATACATATACAATATTATTTAGGCGTATATTACTTAAAATAATAAATGTATTTTGTAAGGTAAACAAATTAAAGTACTAGGAGGTTTACAGAAAAAAGTTTGTTGCCTAAGTCTTTTGTTTAGCAAGGACTGATTAACTTTGGTCCCCTCGTTTTGTTATAAAATGGAAGCATAAGAGAATTTCATTGAAAAGAATAAAATATATATTTAATAATTCATATAGAAGTATGTCTTATAAAGGAATCATGGTTTACGACTAAATTTAATTGAGTTTCTAAGCTTCTAACAATAAACTTTGTAAAATGTCTGCAGTGAGAATAACCTTAAATATATATTAGCCCCCTTTAAATCAAATTGCAGCTGGCAAAAATCGTGAATAGTTTTCGTTTAGTGTTACTTTGTGGCTCTAAAAGTGAGAGTCATGTAGACACACTCGAGACCTGGGCTAAGTACTTTCGCAGACAGCGCGTTTGGACCCTGTGCTAACAACCTGGCCAAGAAGCGGAGTACCAGGCCTCGGAGAACCAGGACCAGGCCCGGCCCGGCCCGGCCCGGCCCAGCCCTTTTCATGACTTAATCTTATCAGACAAGCACTGGCATTAAAAATGCACTTCAAGGTTCTGCCATGATTATGGCTCTGTGCCTGCGCGCTGCTCATTTCGTTAAATGGTTTCTGTTGGCCCAAGCGCATAATTCATGGTTGCGGGATTACAGGATGAAAGGGGCGACGAACCATTGTGGAAAATCAGCAACGCTTGTTTGCTTGGCTTACAACAAAAAACAACAACACAAAGTGGAAAAAAATGGAAAAAATTAAGTTGTTCTGCGCGGACATCAAGGTCGAGGAGTGAGCGAGCGAGTGAGTGTACAACCTCTTGCCTTGACCTCCGCTCCAAGTTCCCCCGGCTTGACATTAGCTCTGACATTTTCCAACTGCCCACACAGAACGGGCGGGGGAGAGGGGGAGGGGTCATTAATGCCCAAGTTTATGGCAGCTGCCACTGCGTTTCTCTCCGAATAGAAAAGCCAACACATGCCGGCTACTGTGCCGGATTTAAGCCGCTTTGGTTCTCCGTCCCACAAATGCGATTTGGCCCATAAAGTTTTGTATTAGCGGGGCCAACAACAAGTCAATTGGCTTGGCCAGCTAGCTGGCCAGCAGGCTAGCAGGCGGGCGGCATTTGCCAAAATCCCGCACAAATCACATAAATCGCCGCTCAAATCCCGCACCATATTTGGCTAAAATGCCAAACTCACGGCTAATGCTCATAAGTTTCGCCGCGAGCGCTTCAAAGCCGCCTCGCGACCGCCGATTGACAGGCATGAGAATACTTGCGGTCGACAGCAAATCCATTGAGCTATCGGGCCAGCCATTAGCGACATGTGGTTTCTATAATTTTCCGTAATTACATAAATTGGTAAACGGTGATGGGAAGTTCTGGAAAAACGAAACTGCAATCGCCGGGCTCACAGTTTTGCAATGTTAATTGCTGCACTGGAGAAAAGTGACGGGAAAATAGGGAAAATGTTGAGAAGAGGAATTTATAAAATAAATAAAATCTACAATATCTAAGAACAACTTTTTAAAAAGACTGCACATCCCCATTAATTTCCTAAATAAAATAACATTAACAATAAATTTTTAAATAATAATTAGAGAATAGGCAGAAATTTCCTAAAAAGTATATACTAATATA
Source organism: Drosophila pectinifera (assembly GCA_008042775.1). NCBI lineage: Eukaryota > Metazoa > Arthropoda > Insecta > Diptera > Drosophilidae > Drosophila > Drosophila pectinifera. Next base: position 309,216 of record VNKC01001515.1, on the reverse strand, counting down.
TACTTTGCATTTTTTTCTGCCTTGTTTTATAGTTGGCAAAACGTTTAAATTTTAATGCCAGTGAATGTCTATTGTTTTTCCGAATTAATCATCCCAGATGCTGATGAAAACTGGTATTTGCAATGTAATTATAAATATACCAAAAAAGTATATAATAAAGCACAATTATCCACATTCTACTTTATTTTATTACAGAAAATAAGATTGTCTTGAAGCCTTAAAAAGTATCCAATGTTCTCTTAATTCCTCTATAAGACAAACAATTTTCCTAACTGCATGATTGCCCGGTTGAGACTGCTAAATATTTATGTCAGTGAATGCCTATTTCTTTTTAAAATTACTCATCCTTAAAAGCTGATGAAATTAACAAACTGGTATTTGCAATGAAATTGTAAATACCTATAAAACAATTAACTTAATTAATCAAAAATGGTAAATAATGAGGGAGAGTTATCCACATTCCACTTTATTTTATTACAGAAAATAAGATTTTCTTGAAACCTTAAAAAGTATCAATATATTCCCTACTGCTAACTAACTGTCTAATTAAACTGCTAAATATTTATGCCAGTGAATGTCTATTGCCTTTCAGAATTAGTCAGCGAATATTGCTGCTGATATTACAAGCAAAGGGGTATCTCCACTGCGATGACAATCCAATGCCATCCCATCGCATCGATCGCACACTCGCATCCCAGGGATTTCTGGACATGTATCGGTGGTAATAAATTCGATTTAAACGAAGCTCATTCGGGGCTGCACAGTGCGCACACAACTTAATGAAAGTGAGGCGGCTCTCGGCTGCTGGGCCAACAATTTATTAACATATTACCAACAATTGTTGCAATTTGATTTGCTTTATGGCCGCGACGTGCCCGCGATGCGCCGCCAGCGATAAGCAGCATCTACACATCTGCGGAGGAGCCCCGCCTGCGGTGGAGATGCAGATACAGATGCATTTGGGGGATACGAGTTGGATGGGGGAGAGCTCCGGGAGCTCCAGGAGAGGGGCAACTGCCGGGCTTCTGCCCACGATCAAAAAACAAGAAATTTCGCGTTAACTCGCCCTGTGTCTTGTACTGTTGGTACACGGCACCAAAATGAGTATAACTTATAATATTCATTCTTTGCGGGGTAAGAAATTAAAAAACGCGAAAGAGATTTATCCTACAATTAGCTGCTAACAGGCCTTGTTCTAATAGTAATAGTTAAACAAACTTTGTTCAAATTTTCACCGTTTTAACCTTTATTCCAGGCATACAGAAATTCAGTTCATTGTTTCACTGAACCCATTTCTTTCAGTGCGCCATGAGAAGCAGTCGAGTCAGCGGAAAAGGTTACACAATTCATTTCATTTGGTGCAAGGCATAAATCAAGGCAACAACAAGCGGATAACCGGCTGGAGGCATCTTCCATCTCCCATCTCGCATCTTCCACATATATTCCATCTTCCTGCTTGCTGCCGCTTGCTGGGAGGTCGCCGGGGCTGACCAACCGCCTTGTGATATATGATTTCGTTAATTTAGTCCAGACGGACCAAGTTCGTTGCCTAAGTCCTTTGTTTTGCATTCGCACAGAACCTTTTTCGGCCGCGCTTGCATAATCGAACTTGAAACGAAATCACTCACCGACAGTCGAAAATAAATGCGGTTAATTGCACACGCCCGATCGTCCCCGACGTATCCCGGAGATGTGTGAGATGTGCCGGAGGCGGTATATCTCAAGGTTGCAGTGAAAGTGTTTTTACTTTTGTTTGCATTGCATTGCTGCCCACTGTCCATCCGTCCATTCGTCCATCCGTCGCCAGGCTGTTGTGTTTTATGACCTTTTTTTGCCAGCTGGGGCACAGCATTTCGCAGGCTTCCAGACTACGGCGCTCGGCTGACGAATTGCATGCTATAAAAGTGGTCAGCGCCAGTTGTGGCAACGGCAAATAAAACATTGAACAGCAGAGGGCAAGCTAATGGGGTCTTATAGAGAGGGTTTATGTTTCTTAAGACTTTACAAAGATAAATTAGAGCATAAGATATGATTCTTATCGAAGTAGTGAGAAATTGACTCTAGCAGCAGTTTTAAGTTTATCGAGGAAGAACTAGAATATAAGCACTAATTCTTATCGAAATAGTGAGGTTTATGGATGATTATTCTTCCAAAAAATGGAATCTTCTAGCAGTTATAAGTTTATTAAGGAAGAACTAAAATATATAAGCACCAATTCTTATCGAAATAGTGAGGTTTATAGATGATTATTATCCCAAGAAATGGATTTTTCCAGCATTTATAAGTTTGAAAAGAAATATTTTTCCCACAGACAATACTGCCTCTCAGTGTCAAGAACTTATAATTTATATAGAAGAGAAAGATTAAAGAACAAAATATTATTTTTCTATATAGTTTTACATAGATCCCAACTAGAGGTAAGGTAAGTATTTATTACTATTATTTAGCCTATTATTTCAACCGCCATTGTACTTGTGCCTGTGCATATGCGAAGCCAATTAATGGGCGTGAAAGTTTATTATCATTTTGCTCAAGTTTGCCGCAGCTGAGCCAGGCTTTTCAACGGGCTACCCGGCTTTTGGCCTGGCCAGTGGTGTTATCGCATCGCGGGGAGAGAGATACTCGCATCGATATGCCAGTATTTATCACTTTCTGTTTGCTCTGTGTGGCAGCTGCGATAATCGCTGAAATGTGCTGAAAAATTGCAGCATTTTAATTGTTTAAGGCAACACTCGGACTGTGCAACTTTGTTGCCTTTTGCCGTCGAGTGTGCAGACCGCCGGCTGGGCTTTTTGTTTCTCCCATGAAACTTTCAACATCGAGCGCGCGCGTTGCACAATGGCGCTGCAGAAACGCATCATCCAACACATTTGAGGCACTCTGCGCTCTATGGCCAATTATAAGTTCATTTACCTGACAGGCAGCCGAGGCAGCCGAGGCAGCAGTATGCAAAACACAAAAAGCGGGAAGAAACGTGTGCAGGCATGTGGAAAACATCGCCACCGCATGATTATCAGATTTTTAACACTTTCCATTTGGTCGCCGGCTCTGCTGTTGCACGGCAAAAAATGTGGATAATTATTGGAAACGATTATCGACGAAAAAGTGTTAAAAGAAAGGGTCTACTTGCAGGGGAAAGAGTGAACAAGGTGTATGGGAAAAGTTATATTACATGTTCAACTAACCAAGGTGTTGGTTAACTAATTTGAATACTTAAGAAAATGTTTCTGTCTGGGAAAATCGATTTATTTTCTCAGAGAAGCAACTTAAAAGTAGAATATTCTATAGGGAAGAATTCGGTGTTAAAAACTAGGTTTAAAGCCTCGAAAAGTAGGCTTAAATAATTAAGTTTTGCATTAAAAAATTGGCTTTACGATGAAAAATTTAAAGTTAGAAAAATCAAACTTAAAAGACTCACAGTGGTATACGTTGTTCTTATGATAAAAAGTAAAGAGTTTCTACAGAGCTAAGTGTTTGTATTTAAATACAAGCTACTTTTTCACATATTTCAGATTCAGCTCGCATTAAACTTTAAGTATAAGACCTATTTATGTACTACATTTTTGCCCGTGTAGTTTGTTGTCTCTGTTTGCTATTACATTACTGTGGCACTGCCGTGGCGTTGCATTTGATTTGATTAAAAACCGCAGTTATCTGCCTCACTTTGTCGCCGGCCCGATGTTAACATCGACACTTTGTTGCCGCTACGGTCAGCGAGCTCTTGGCTTTGCGACGGACTTTGAAGGCTGTTAGGGGGCTTCGGGGGGACTGGTGGTTAACTGCAATGTAAATTGTAAGCCGCTTGTCCAGCCAACATGTAATCCCCCTGCATTATGCGACACTGGCGTGTGTTTTATTATGGCAAGGTCAGCTCATGGCCGGGCCACCGACAAAAATATTATTAATGGCTTGCGCTTTAATTAGCATTTCAATATTGGAAATCAATTTGCTTATTCAGCGCATCGCAGCATCGATTTAAAATTGCTTTTGGGTCCGAACAATATCAGACAATGGCTTTATACGAGTTTTGCGACACATATCAGATCAGAAATGTATAATGTATAATCTCAGCCTTGCAGTTTAAAGCCAAATTGCAGGCGCTTTTGCCCCAGAGCCAAGTCGTGAGTCAGGCGGCAATTTATTTTCGCCGAATTAAATGCAAATTGACAGTTCCAATTGCATTCTAAAGCAAAAAACACCAAAATACAACAACATACGGCGAGAAAAATCGAAAATTCAAAATCGAAATCCAAATGCAAATCGTGTTTCGTTGTTGTTTTGCAATTAATCAATTAGGCGCAGCCTCGACTTCAGATTCAGTCAGTCACAGCTCAAGCTTCAGGTCTATACACAGGGAGAATTTTAGAGCATAGAATAGTGTAGTAATTTAGGGAGTGAAGTCAGTAAAAGGGAGTTTGAAAGGGGGATATTTTAGGGTTTATTATAGTTAACTTACAAACTCTTTTCATTTCCCCATTGATTTATAATTATTATTTCCGGGAAATACAATGCAAATATTGCTGAATTTGCCACTTGCTGACAACAGAAATAATATTATTTATATATTAAAAGTCATAAAAATATTTATCCATTAAAATCCACTCATCTTAAGACCCAATGAATATTATGCAGACTTTTTCGAGTGCAATGACAGCTCACGGGCCTCAAGATCCAGCTAAAGCCCAGTCAGTGTCAGTGTGTCAGGCATCAGTACTCGTGGTATTCCCTGCAAATCCAGCTCGGATGCGATGGCGTCGGATCCGCTGGATTCGTTGTCACCTCGAGGGAGCCGCAAGAACCCGGGACTTGGCACTCCCAGGCTTTTGGCCTGAGCGGAGCGGAGCCTTGTATGCAAATTCAGCTCTGTTTTTGTGGCGATCTTTGAGGCAATTCTTTTTCTTGGGCTTTTTTGGTTTTTGGTTTTTGTTTTTTGAGCAATTGCCCGCTGTTCTGGCGATATGACGCCGCATGCATAATGAGCCTGTGTATTCAAATGAGAGTTTTACGCTTTGTTTTATTGGCCTTAAATTGCATTTAGCGTCAAATGTCCCGAGCGGCGAACGTAAATAATGCCAAAGAAATACACTCGCGCGTATTTTGCATGCATTTGCGGCATGAATAAATCTTCAAACGACCAATCACTCAACGGCGACGGGAACGCTGCCAAAAGGTGTGTGACTCACCTCGGGAGATCTCTTTTGGCGACTGCTCCCCGTCATCATCATCATCATTATGATTGTCTGTCTAGAGATCTGAAAATATCATAGCTGCGGGGATGAATTTAAACGCTCGCCAATTCGAATTGACGATTTTTGGGGGCAAGTTTTTGTTTTTATTTCGTTGGCCAGATGCTACACTGAACAAATGTAGTTTCAGTTGAAAGATAGCTTTGAAAGAAATAAATCTATTTAATGTGTTTGCTTAGTTTACTCTTACTCTCTTAATAATAGCGAATGGCAGAGTCTAAGCTTAAGAAAATCAATCAGGGAATTTCCTTTTAGGCTAAAGAAGGTATATTATATTTACTATTACTTCCAGTAAAATAAATATATATATTAGAGTGTGACTATGCTATAAAATAATTCCATTCAAATATATTTTCTCAACAGATGACACCGATTAGAAAGGGATATTTCTGAGGCCTTTCCAGCTATTCATTCCTTCCTATTTTATTCAAGGACCTGTCAAGAATAACCCCTTCACAAGTCACTAAGCTTGGTCAATAGTTTTCTTTCTCTGTTTATAATTTCGTTAGATCGTCGTGTGCAATTCTAACTATAGAGTGACCTTGGCCAGTGAGGGGGATACTAGCAATAGTTGGGATTGCACAATTTTTGCATGTACTCGGTAGGCCGGCGGCGGCGACGGCACTTCACACTCGATTGCCAGAAGTAAAAGTTTCGCGTAGTTTGCCTTTCCCACCAGCGATTCGTAATCGAGGGATAATCAACCGGCATGATTATTATTTATGCAAACAGTCAATAAAATGGAAAATATATATCTGGCGTTACAAAGGAGATGGAATTATGGTTCATTTGAGCAGCGGGCGCGTTAATTGGATTACAAAAGTAACGCCCCCCCGCAAAGCTGAAAGCAGAAAGCTGAAAGCTGAAAGCTACGTGCACGAGATGCAGATACCCCCGGAGATACAAAGATACAGATGCAGACCGATACTGATTCGGCCACAGATAGGGGCCAATGTAAACAGATACAGATACGCAGTGCGGCACATTAGCTGCAGTTGCCGCCGCTTTTGCCGTCGCCGAAGCCGAAGCCGATGCTGAGTGTTGAATCATGCAATTCAAATAGACACGAACGAAAAACGAGAAATCATCATTAATATATCAACAGCGTGTGCTTGTATCTTGCAGATACATTCGGCACACAGGCCGCCGCACAGTGGTTGAAATAACTAGGTTTTTGGGTAACATATTGAAAGGGTTATTATACTGGGAAAACAAACAATAGAGGGGTCGTTTTCATTACTACTGGGTTCTGTATTTTTCTCTTGTAGGGCACTAGAATTCCCAATGGGTTCTGGCTGTAAATTAATGGGTTTAAAATTAGATTTTCAAAAATATATAATTTGCAATACATATATTTATATATTATTTATATAATTTAATATAATTTAATATTATGAGTGATGGATGTAAATATTCATATTTTTATGGCTGTCTTTATATGAACTTGTTTGCCTCTAAATCGGAATTAATATATCAACAGCGTGTGCTTGTATCTTGTAGATACATTCGGCTCACAATAATAACTAACTATACTAAGGAAAAAAATAATGGAGGGGGCCAGTAGTGAGTCTGTATTAATATAAAATATTTTTCCCTTAAAGGAAACTAGAATTCCCAACGGGTTCTAGCTGCAAATTAATGACAACCACATCTAAATGGTATTAAATAAACTTTTCTAAAAAATATAATTAAGTATCATTGCAGTATGAGTAATGGAAGTAATTATTAATGTTTTTATATATGTCTTTATGTGAACTTTTGAGCCTCTAAATCAGATTTCTTACCACTGTGAGTAGACACTGCACGCGCGTGCAGTTGAAAGGCTTATGAATGACTTTGATGATTGGGAAAGTGTTTGGCGAATGCGTTTTGCAGGCAGAGTGCCACATGCTAATTGCCGCTTTTTCGCACATTGCCAGCTTCATTTGTATTTGCAGTTGCTCGATTTTGTAATGAGTCATGCGTGCATGTTGGGCAATCCCTCCCCCTGTGCCGTTAATCCATAATTCATGGAAAATAATGATTTAATTAATAATTTTACCAGCCCATCTGCAAGTAACTCTCCGCTGACGTTAACTGTTGTTAAGCGTGTCTGCGTTTTGTATCTTTCAATCTTTCGATTGCTCGCTCGCAACCCTTTTCGGTCACTTAACTTCATTAATTTGCGCCGCAGCGGGTTAATGGTTTTTAAAGGGCTTTAAAAGGCATATGTTTATTTATATATATAAAGGGGGAACCCGGTGAAATTTGATATCCGAAAAGTGCACGCAGTTGTTGAAAAAGTGCACAGCATGTATCGATATGTGCGCAGAAAGAATTCATTTAAGTTGTACAATGAAATATATAAATTATATATATTAAACCATTAAATATATTATAATTTTTATTACTATAGAAAATATTAAAGTTACCATTGAATACTTCACTCTAATTGTTTTAGCTACTGATTTCAAACTCTACGAATATTATTTTTAAAAACCTTTCCTCGCAGTTTTCAGTTAGAAAAATATTTATTTCATTCAATCATTACTGATTTCTTACTCTAAAAATTCTACTTGCATCTAGGAATATTATTTTGAATAAGCTTTCTTTGATTTTAGTTACAACATTGTTTATTTCATTTAATTCTAGCATAAGAAACTTCAAGACTTTGCTTAATTTCTCACTGTGTGACCTTAACCCCTTCCTCTTCAATTGCATAAGCCGCAAGGATCGCAAAAAATGTCCGAAAAATCCACAAAAATTACCCAAGAATGTTGATTAAACGACGCTATATTGAGTTACACTGATAAGTCGGTCCAGGAAATATGTCAACGGAATGCCAGTTTTCGGCAAGAAACCATCGATAAAGCAGATCAGCTTTCCTTGGGGTCGAGGTGCTCCGTGCAGTCAACAATCATCTGCTTTTTTTTATGTTACTCTGGGCGCCCGCTCTTAGAACTTGCCATATGCATATATTCCGATTTGATTTATGGATGGAAACCAGCCACATGGGCAGTGGTCTTCCGGGACTTCGCTCCCTGGATTGGCAATCATCGGCGAGTAAAAACCAATTTATTTTATGCTGGCCCACAGTTCAGGACCCCGCCGCCAGACTTTCAACTTAATATATACGTATTTTAATGCACTTTTTTTCAGCGACGACGGACTGAGCTGTGCATGCTGCAACATAATTAAAAATGCTGCCCCAGCGACACCCGAAAAAATTATCCAGCAGACACACCATTGCACCCATAAATGACGTGCGGCTGCTGCATTATTTGCCTTTCTTTTGGCCAACAGCAGCGGCAGGCAGCCGGCCATGTCGTTAATATTATTCGGCTTGATAAACTTCTGCCACAAGACAATCGAAATTACTCAATCACGTCGAGGAGGCTGGAGACTGTGCACTAAGAGAAATTTATTGTGAAGAAAGTGCGGAGAGAATTTACAGCTCTCTTAAAAAAATAAAGAAGAAGCCAATAACCTTTAAAAGGTTATCAAAGGATACTGAAGGAGATAGATAGAGATGAAGGGATAGATAGTTATCCCCTGAGACTACTATTAATAAAGAGGGTTACTTATGATTTTTTCTATATATTTTAAAGGCTAAAGCCCCTTTCTTTTGGTGTATCTCTAGCTGGGAATTGGGAGAGCTTGCCTTAGTTTTTGGCCAATGTTTCTGCTGCATTTGTTGTTAGTACAACGGGCGTGCGTCAAATGCGGCCCAGAAAGCTGTCAGAGCCGCGCCTTTAATTCCCCCGGGCTACGGGGAATTATGGGCCGGGGGCTCCAGGTTGCTGCTCCTCCGACTCCTCCGAGTCCCTGAGGGAACGGCTCCGGGAGTCAGCTTGTAATTGATGTCAAATGCGGTGGTGCACCCACCTCTCCCGCTTCGTTAAATGCCAAATATAATTTAAGAGGAAGTGAAAACAAGCAAAAGGGTACAAATTACACTGCCTGCAAAGTATAATGATTGATTTGTATCGGCTCCGAACGAGCTATGAAAAATGGCAACCAGCCGATAGAAAAAAATGGCAAAATTTTGCCATTAAACATATGGATGGCGAGATTGTTGGCTGCCAATTTTCTGCGCCCAATTTCGTAAGCGCTTGAAGTTTGATACTCCGTTTTTTTCCCTCAATTTGTGGCTATCTCTGCGGCTATGTTGTTTTTTCGGCATTTCCGCATAATAACAATAATTTGGCGGACTGTTTGCCCAAATCGAGTTAGCATAATAGAGAGAGTGGGAGCTCCATGGCGAATCCAAGGCGTCTTTATTGTGTGGCAGTGGCAGGACACTGGCCAGGCTTTAGGCCAGACTTTGGGCCGCACAATTGCAGTTATTTTTGCCGAATTGCAATTGCATCATAACAATCATCATCGTCGGGCCCTGGCCAAAATTTGCATCATTATGCCGGCGAAAGAGAGAGAGTGGCAGCAAGAAAAATCCACATAGGTGGCTTATTAGCCGAGGATTGCATTTCAGTTTGTTTTTACCCACAAAATAGACTCCCTTTGCGGCTTTTGGGAAAGTCGGTGGCCGGTGGCCGGTGGCCAGTGGCCGATATGCCTGACTAACCTGCAGCCATGTGGCCAAGAGCGAAAGGCGGGAAAGGTGACGACGAATCGGGGGACTTTAGATTTCGGATCTCTCGAATCTCGCGAATCTCGGATATTTGCAACTGCAACGGTCCATGGATTGGCCACGGCTCGGTGGGTTTTAGGAAAGTTGTTTGAAGGTTGTTGGGTCATAACTTCCTTACCATGTACAGGGGTTGAGTCATAGTTATAGAGTTCGAAGACCTCCCTGGCCTGCATATAGCTTCCATGGAACTCTTTTTGATTAGCCCTCGAACTTATGCACTCCGAATTGCACGCGTTCAGCTCATTTATTTCAAATTAAACTCGATTGGACACTGGGAAAAACTCTGTCAACTCTTTCTTAGCGAATATGTTGGCGAAGCCCCTTCTCAGTGCTTTTTTCTGTGTGTGTATCAGTTTTCCCGGGCCTGCGCCCACAACAAAAGCATGTTAGACCTAAGCAAAGTGTAACAAAGCTGCGAGCGTCGAACCCTCATGAGTTTCTAATTGAAATAAATTGCTGCAAACTCCGGCAGCAGCGGCAGCGCCGGCATGCCCTTGAATTAGCTGCTGGCAACTAACTTAAATTCGTTTCAATTGCCTCGTTTATGCAACACGGCATGGGGGGAAGCTGCGCCTCATGACAGCCTGGAATTAATGAGCCATCACTGTTGACCTTGAGCCGCCGCACAGTACCAATCCCGCCTGCATTCGAATGTGTGTCAAATGCAGCATGCAGCATGCAACGGAGGCACTAGCAACACAAGACGTGACTAACCGACTTTCATGTCATAACTTTTGTGAAGTTCAAGTTGGTAAGACGCCACCCTCTCGGGCCTCCGAGCCGCCTCCTTTGTCTAGGAGCCGCTCAATTAAGGCGCATAAATTATGTGGCCGCCAAATTGAAATCGTAAATTAACATTTGCCAGACGCGGCCGTCCCTCTCCGTCCCTCCCTGTCTCTCCCTCTGCCTCTCCGCGGTTGCAATAACTTTTACATTTTGACCAAATATTTTTGCCAATTTTCACTAAGCTCCCAGCCCACGCAGCCGACGCCCGATGGGTGAATGTTGAATGCAGAATTAGAGGTGGTTAGCGGCTAGGGAATTCGATATGTATCTAAAAGAACTATCGAAAAAATCGTATCGAAGCTTTTATTGAATATTTAAAGCAGATATCGATAAGATAATTTATTTATTTATGTATATATGAAGAAAATATTGAAGTTTTGGCACTTCGTATAATCTATATTTCAGATCGAGACTTGACTGCCTAAATAGGGATTGTTAATAGCAAGATATTTCGGTATATCGTTCTAAATCCATAATTCGATAAGCAAAAAATGCAATATATCGAACATATAATATAGTATTGTATAAAAACATAAATATTTTAAGGAATCTTAACACTGTTGGGTAAATAGTTAGTTAGTAAACCTATAAAACTATATAATGTCTGTTAAATAGGGTTGGTTAATGGCAAGATAATTCGGTATATCGTTCTGGAACCATAATTCGATGAACAAAAAATCCAATATATCGATTATATATAGTAGTATTTAAAAAAAATATAAATAATAGATTATAAAGAATCTTAGCACTGTTAGTTGAATAGTTTGTTATTAAACCTATAAAACTATATAATATTTGTATCGATGGCCCTACAGAGTTCTCCGTCCAGGATCGATAATACATTTCTAAATCGATTTGTTTTCTCCCATCCCTATGATGAAAATGCTGGAAGTGAAATAGGCACAACGACAGACAGTCGGAGAGAAGGAAAAATTGTCAACGCCGAGGCCGGGGAAAAACGAAATGAAAATGGTAGCAATTGCCGTGGACATGCAACTTGGCCAAAAGTGACAGTTGCCAGTCAGTCAGCAAAAGCACACCAACTTTGCGCCTGTGTGTGTGTGTATGTGGATGTATGTGCGAGTGTGCATTCCAGACTCGGCTCTCATTCCCTCCGAGAGCTAGTTTGATATTTTTATGTGTGACAGTTGCTTTATGTTACAATTTCCAGCATTACTTTTTATTTCAAGTGCAAAATTTATTGCCATTTGCCAAGGTGCAACAGCAGCATTGCAACTGCCAACTGGCAACTGGCAACTGGCAACTGGCAACGTGCAACAGTCATCGGGCAACAGGCAACAGGATTCCTGGCTACCGGCTAATCAGTGGCAATGTTTGTCGTTGCTATTGCAATTTTCACTGCCGCTGCCTTCTTGGCTTTCACTAGCAAAAATTAGTAACACTTTTTGTGTCTGCTCGGCTGGCATAACTCTGAATTAGTTCACCTTAGCCTGGGTGGCATTGTGTCGCTCATAAGAAGACGGCAAAGGGGACTTTCAAATGGTTAGCTGAATTTATGGAATGCTCCAGCGAACTTGGCTGGGAAATATATGTTGTTCATTATAAATTGTCTCAAGGTGGCTGGTCTCTTTTTGTGGGAATTGCGTCAGAGAAAGCTCGTCATTTGGGCATAAACTTTATTTATAATGCTCAGAAGGAGACAATATAAAAGAGGATATATAGAGTGATTTCTAAGGGATAAATGAAAGTTAAAAGTTAAGTTTTGCAGTTAATTGCATTTATTATCTCCACTTATATCAAGCCATTGGGTAACTAGACCTTTAACTAAAATGTCTCAGATGTCTTGAAACCTTCATAGAATAATTGACACTTAAGAACATTCTCCCTAGCACTTAATTATTGCATTTCTTGGCCTGGTTCTCTACGGGAAGTCCAGATTCCCTTACATCTTTCTCACCTCCCAATTAGCCATATCCCAAGTGGAGTTTCCCCCTGTTTTAGTGCCGTAACTGCCTCTGTTAATTGCTTGATGAGGCTCTCAGATTTCCCCCCCAGTCGTCGCCCACGGTGAAAGAGGAAAAAACAGAAATTAGCCTGAAAAAGCGACGACATTGCATAATGCATAAATTTCTTAGGCCAAAATACTCCTTTTAGCCCGGGCTTTCCCTGAGCCAGGCTCTAACTCGGCTCTGGCTCTGACTCTGGCTCTGGCTTTTTCCCGTAACGAGCCGCCGCCAAAACTGCACAGTTGGTAATATGAGACCGACTTGGCCTGGTCGCATTGGCTTTTTGGTGTTTTGTCGTTTTGCCGTTGGCCGCTAGAGGTTGTTGCTTGGTAATAATGACAGTATGTGTCACATTGCAACCCACACGCATTCAATTTTACTGCCATGGCTAAACACTGGCAGAAAAAAGAGGAATCTATACAAATATATATATAAAAAAAGAGCTCAGAGTGGAGCTTTACACATTACAAGTGAGAGTTCTTTAGTTCACTTAGCAAAATGGGAAAAAATACATGTTTGGCTTAAACCGTTGATTACATAGGGTAGATGATGGTTGAAGTTTGGTTCTTTAGTTGTAAAAATACTATTTATTTTCGGAATTTTGTTTCCTGAACATATAAGACATGTTTTCCCCCACAAATATGGATAACCCCTTATAATTTCTCTCTCTGCATTGCGACAAAGAGGAGCCTGCACCTTTATGAGCCGTTTGAACAGAGCCTGGGAGCTGGCCTTTTTTTAGCTGTAACTCCAGAGTCTCGGTCTCGGCTTCGGCCTCGGCTTAAGTTCGTTTGGGGGCCCCTTTGGAGCGCGACTGTTGGCGCAAATTTGATCCAATTGTGCACTCATTTAATCGTGATCTTTATGCGACTGTACAGTTGGATGTGTTTAGCCTTTTATGTCCATCGCTGGCTTGATCTCCCTACATTTGGCCTGCGGTGGGTGACCCACATAATTTGCAGTCCCAGTTTCTGCGCTCCTCCGCTGTCATTGTTTCATTTAACTCGCTGCATTGGCTCTGCCTCCGCGCAATAATTATGTAAAAAACATGTTAAGCATTTAAGGAAGTTAATTAAATGGAAAATATATGTTTATTAAACGAGCCGGGACAGCCTTAATTGCTTAGTGCTTGGGGAGCCAAAAAACAGGACTGTGGCCAGTTTCGGTTGCCGTTAAAGCCTTTGTCTGACGAACTGGCAGCCGTGCGAAGGCCTTGTATCTGCGATCAAGTGCTTTCCGGGTTCAAGATTTGATTGCTTGAAGAATGACTGGTAAAAGTCAGCCCTGAATTGCCAAGGAGATATGCAAATTGGTTCTCCTTGTGAGGAGTATTTTTAAGAAAAACAGGGCTATTAAAGCTAGTTATTAATAAGGAAAAAAAAATGCTGAAAAAATGCCAAATGTATCAGCATTAATAGTGACAGCATCACATTTTAGATACTATATAATTATTAAATATTTTATACTGTGGACATTAAACTTGGGCTCAAAAGTATTTAATCTTTATTACTTTTAGTAATTTGTATAATAGCCTATCATTACTTAAAATAATATAATAAATAAATCTTCATTGCTGCTTTAAGAGCTTTGTTCATGGTTCACAAATCTTTACTGAATTTTGTGGTAATTTGACCTCCGTTGGCTTTGATGTTCCCATAGCTTGACCAAGTTTTGTTGGCCAAAATTAGCATTGCTAAATCGCAAATCAGCTTAATTGCGTACCTCATCAGATTCGTTTGGATCCTCGTTAAGATTTAGGCGGTTTTTTAGTACTTTTTCTATTATTTTTACCAGCGGACAAGCCCCTTGAAAATCGTTTTTGACATTAAGGCGTACTTCAACGTAATTTCATGCCGCATTGCCTGAAAAAACTGAAAAAACTGAAAAAACTCACGAACTCGAGACACTCGGGTTATGTAATTAAGCCAGTTACTGTAATTACCATAAAGATAGGCAATAATTTGGCTGAGCAGCAGATGTATAATTAGGCTGCGGCCGGAAATGGAAGTGGAATCTCTGGGAGACTCTATATATTTTTTATAGCCAGGTGCGGCCACTTAACAATGTCAAGGACATGGGTTCAAAAATTCAACTATAGGTTTTCCCGCTGTATTTCGGTTAGTTTTTTCTTATTTTTGGGGCGAAAGCTTCACTGTCTGGCCGGGGCTTCGCAATGAATAAAACATTTCGAAGGCGTTGCTCTGAACCAGCAGAAACAATAACTGAAGGCGTTGCTGCTACCTAAGCTCAGCTCCAGCTCCAGCTTCAGCTCCAGCTCCAGCTCCAGCCTGTCTGGCCATTGGATGTTCATGTGGCCAACTGGCCAGCTCGCTAGCTGTAATACGTCAATAACCGTTTAGCGTACAAATTGAAATTTTTATTAGTTACGGACAAAAAATACTGGGGAAAAAAAGCAAACTAAGCCATAGGCCCGCCGGCGATGCAACGGAAAACGAAGGAAAAATAATAAAAACAAACCAGGCGGCGGCTGAGGCTGCAGCTAAAGCTACTTAGACGGATCACAATGGGAAAGAAGCTAAGACTTGGTGGCAAAATAGATAATATAACAATATTTTATACAGGTAAAACAAATAAAAAAATCGTTTATAATAACTAATAGGTAATATAACAATATGTAATTCAGGTAAACATATAATTAAATAAAGCTTAAGATAATATGTACCATAAACTGTAGGAGAATAAATAAAGAACTCTTCCTATATTTACCTTAGTTGTTAGGCTAATAAATTATATTACATTATTATTATATTATATTACAGACTTCCATAAATAATTTTAAGATAGACCTTTTTACAGACATAAGGTCTAGATCGTTTTATTTAATAATAACTAAGGAAGAACTTATTTTTGAAATTAAACGGATCAGAATGGGAAAGAAGCTAAAGCTTGGTGGTAAAATAGGCAATATAACAATATTTGAAACATATATATAAATCATATATAATAATAATAGGTAATATAATAATATGTGATTCAGGTAAACATATAATTAAATAAAGCTAACTGAATATGTAACATAAACTGTAGGGAATAAATAAAGAACTCTTCCTATATTTAGCTTAGTTGTTAGCCTATTAAATTATTTTACATATTAGATTAGATATCCTTAAATAATTTTAGGATAGACCTTTTTACAGACCTAAGGTCTAGATCGTTTGACTTAATAATAACTAAGAAAGAGCTTATTTTTTAAATCAGACGGATCACAATGGGAAAGAAACTACAACTTGCTGGTAAAATAGGTATTATAATAATATTTGAGGGAGATAAATATATAAAAAAATATTATATATATAATAAAAATAGGAAATATAACAATATTTGATTAAGGAATAAATATAATCAAATTATTTGAATATTTAAACTGCAGCAGAATAAATTAAAAACTCTTCCTTAGTTTGGCTTAGTTGTTAGGCGTTTAAATTATATTATATATTATTATTTGACTTTTTAAACAATTTAAAGACAAACTTAAGGTCTAGTTTGTTGGACTTCATAAAAATTAAAGAAGAGGTTTACTTTTGCAATTACATCAGAAGGTAGCTAGACTTCTTAATCAAAGTCTTTAATAATTTTGATGGTTTTATTTATTGCAATTACTACAAAAATAAATACTTTGAGTACCCACGATTTAAGGCCGAAATAAATGAATATTTGGCCATAGTGCAGTGAATGTGAGGAGGGGACTAAGCGCGGGGGTGCTTTGGGTAGGGAGGTGGCGGCCAAGGAAGCCACACGAATGCCGCTGCTGAGATATCGCCAGAGATTATGTTTTGTGGCGGTAGCAGCTGCCACCATTGTTTTTGTTTTTGCTAATGCTGCCACCGCTGATGCTGTTGCTGTTGCATCTGATGTTGCTGCCGCTGCTGCTGCTGCTGCTGCTGCTGCAGATATTACTGATGCTGCTGCTGCTGCTGCTGCTGCTGGTGGCCTTTTGGCTTTGTATCGCGGCGCTGGCATCTGTGCGATGTGCCACACTTGCAGACAACTTGGCGCGCGCGTTTTCATTTTTTTCCCCCTAATGTTTTTTGTGCTCCCCCTCTATTTTTTTCTCTAACTGTACACTGGGGCGGATGGGTAAATTTGTGTTTAGAAATTAGCCAGACGGCACTCGGGCCACGCCCAAATTGTCTGCCTGCCCGCAGGTGATGAAGCCATTGTCGTTGTCGTTGTCTCAACTGCATTTGCATTTGCATTCCCATTCCCATTACCATTTTGCATATGTCCATGCTTCCTGTGCGGCTACCGTAGCCACTGTCTGTCTGCCGAGTGCTATTGCATCCTGCTGTCAAGCCAGCTACCGCACTTGGGCCACCCTCGCGGCATAGGGGTCCGGGTCCGCCGATAAGGCGGCTGATAGCGCGGGTAAACTTCCAGGTGGAAGAGCTCCCTGGTCTTATCGGCCAGGAACTGGCAAAAGGTATTAGGTGCTTAAATTTATTCAAACCCTTAGCCTTAGTAACTAGAAGTAAGCCTAGTTCTAAGCCATTTTAAACAAGTCAAAAACTAAGACACACCAAAAGTTATTTCCCAATAAAACATGAGCCTTTCCTGGGTGGCTAAGTGTTTCCGGTCTTGGCTCATTTGCAAACTTTGTCAAAAGCCTCTTGGCCAATGTATTTAGTACATATATATTTGAGTTTTAAAGGCAATTTCGTGCTCTTTTTTGCGTGTGTGCAGCCATAAACGCGCCCTGCACTTGCCGCTGTCACCTGGTGCCAGCACCCCGGCGCACCTGAGCCCCAGGTGCTATATATCTACCTATAGTAGTACCTATAGTATGTGCCGTCAGGCAGTGGGTTTGTTTGTCTAGTCAGCGGATCTTGGACGGGGCAAAATCAATGGACCCGCAACATGCGACGCGGCAGTTGCTAAATGCTAAATGGTAAATGGTAAATGGTAAATGGCAGGCCGGCCAGCAAACTGGGTTAAGTGCAGCCTCCGCCGGGGCCTCCTCTCGCGACTCTGGCAATTTATGCATTTCGTGTTTACAGTTTTATGATTATGTTGTGTTGTGCCCAACACCGGCAACAAATAAACAAAACAATCGGCAGAACAAACGTTGCAACATTTTCGCTTCGCCGACTGCCCGGCGATCAAGGCCGCTCGAAGCGATAAATTACAAGTTTTTCTTAGCTATTTTTTCTACCCGAAACGGAAACGTTTATATGCAAAAAATAAAGAAGAAAATACAAGCAATTGTTCGAGCGTTGGCGTCTAATGAGCTGTGACTGCGCCCAGATCCCCGCCAGCTTCGGGGCTGCCTTTCACAATGCCACTAAGTCCGTCTTTCCGCCGCCCGAAAATCTAATTAAATGCTATCGTGCTAATAATCAGCGAGTTTGCGAATAAGAAAAAATAAGGCAGGCAAGAAGAAAGGAGAAATAAAGAAATAGCCAAACAGAAACTTTCTAAAGCCCGGGAGAGTGACGCCGTGACGCCTTTTCCTATGTTATAAAAAATCGCTCAGGCCGGCTAATTATGTACGCCTAATTACAAAGACGGATGCCACAAGTCGCTGCCGCCGCCGCTGCCATTGCCACGGCCACTCGCGGCACTCGTGGCGTGCGAAAAGTTCAGCACAAAAGCCGAAAACTGGCTGCCGAGCGAGTTTGGAGCGGTCTTGAGTTATGATTCCTCCGAGCCGGAGTCGCGCGTGGCAAGAGCACTGGCAGAAAAGCTGGCTAGAGTTCACGGAAAAGCCATCAAATTTTTAGTAATTGCAAGCTGCTGGAAGCTCTGCCCCTTTGCCGTCACATGCGCAGTATCCACGGAATATAAGCAACGCACCAGTGCAGTCGAGATGTAATTTTGTGCAAAATCTGGTCTTATTTAGAGTTAAATAGATATTTTTTAGTCCTAGCTTTTTTATGCAATATTAAGCAAATGTTTATCTATTTTTTCCTCATATCCACACAAATGTATTTTTATCATGTCAATGTCTTTAAGTAATTTATAATAATAAAAGATTTCTTTGCCGGCACTGGTACAGTATGCACAGAAAGTAAGCAAAGCACCAGTGCGGTAGAGATATAATTTTGTGGCAAATCTGGTCATATTTTAGTTAAATAGCTATATTTCTAGTCGTAACTTTCTTTATGTCTCTGCTCTTCCTTTGCCGGCACTCGCACAGTATGCACAAAATGTAAGCAACGCACCAGTGCGGTCGATATGTAATATGGCAAATCTAGTCTTTTTAAGAGTTCAACATATATATAATATTTTTTCTCACTTCTACTCACTTTCTTATATTTCTTACTCTCACAAATGCAATTCTAATATGTGAATATTTTTAATTAATTTACAATAATAAAAAAACAAAGAAGTTTTCTATGCTCTCTTCTTTAGCTTGATATTTATATTAACTTGATTTATATTTATTAATCAAGAACATTACTAAAAGGAGTTTCTCAACATACTACAGCTAATCACCTTCCTTGCCAGCTCACATTTGTCGGCATCCGTGACATTCTTGCACCACTTATGATGTCCGACGTAAACTCCATTGGCAATGATACCATCATTTTCTAGTATGCAATGGTAGAAGCACTTGACTCTCATTTCCTCGGTTGCATTCGGTTGGTTAAAGTCATTCTTCGTTACTCCCTCTTGTTTCATACATTCCTCTTCTATGCTAGGCTCCTTTTTTAAGAATTTCAAACATTACATTAAGTTAACTCTGAAGGAGTGGCAATTCGTTACTCACCTCGAGGCAGTTTAGGGATCCAAGGACCAGGATGAAAACCAAGGCAGTCAAGGGGCTCATTTTCCAGACTAAAGCCAGTCAGACATTTTCTAGCGTATCTTGTAGTAATATGCCATGAAATTACTTAATGCTATTGGCTGTGCTTTGTAAGATTACACGTGTTTACTATTTATACTTAAAGGTAAATTAAAGCGTTATAATTAGCTATTTATACTTAGCTTACTCTCCTTTTAAGTAGATTTTCTTAGAAAAATTCTCAAGCTATTTTTTAGGTGTAGTTGGTGTATCAAAACAGCAGCAACTGTGGCCGGCTGACTGACTTTTCCGCCAGAGGTTTGATTTATGTGGCAACTGTGACACGGCGGCGGCGGCGGCGGCGAGCGTTCTCTATAATTACGAAGCCAGTTGATCCGGCGCAGACACGGCGGCGGCGGCGACGGCAGCTCCGCCGAAAGACCACGAAAATATGATCGAGTGTGGATGCACACACACACATATGAAAATATATGCTATGGCGGAGGCCCCGTCTTCGCCATCGGCATCTAAATCTCCCCTTTTGTCCGCCTTGTTTCTTCTCGGGGCGATGTTTTCACCACATGCTGTCAGCGCACTTTCCGGCCGCCCCTTTCAGGGTCTAATGTTGTCAGCACAACCTTGGGCAGCGCAAATTCACAAATTCATGGAGGCTGTGAACTTAGCACCCGCCAACTACCGGCTCGCACATTGTAAAATTCTAGAAAGATGAGCTTCCTGGAATGCGCACTGCAGCAGCAGCAGCAGCCTGGTGTTGATAGCCATTTGTAGTCATCTGGCGGGCGGGACAAGGCACAAATAAAGCGAATCAACTTCAAGACAATGGCCAGACTGGGGCTCCTGTCTGCTCTTGGTGTGGAGAACACACAATGAAGTCAATATAAGAAATAATAATAATACTAATACTTATATTCTGTTTATTAAAATAGTTTAATTTAAGACATATTAGCTACTACTGACTTCATAAAGAAACCATAGGCTCAGAACTAGATTAAATAACTTTAAACTAATATGATAAGCTCCCACAAGGTTCCTACGCTTTAAAAACCTTCTTCTTGGTTTATAAACCTTAAAAAAAGATTTAAATAATGCCAAACGATACGCTTTCAATGGGTGAGCTCCGGCGGGCGTAACAAGTACACAAAGGCAGCGGCAAATCCACCGCTGACTGCTGATCGCTGACCCATTTATGCAGATTTCGTGGCCGCAACAATGGCCTGTCCAACAATACCTTTGAGCCCTGGCAACAAAGGCAGCCACCGTGCAGTGCAAGTACAAGTACAACGCAACACTCTTGTTACTTGTTGTTTCTGTGGCCGATGGTGTTTCTTTAAAGGCCTTTCGGGCTGCGGCGATCTTGTCGCCGAGAATTTTCGGTCATTTGTCATGTTGATTTATATTTGCTCATTGGCATTAAAAGCTTAACAAGATTTTCACGCGGACCGCTTGACCCAAAGCTGGCGGTAACCTTGAGCAGGCTTCCCCCTGCCTTTGGCCAACAGCTGACTCTGGCTTGATCCAGCTTTGGTTTTATATGCAAACAGATTTTTCTTTGTCTTACGAAAAAGCAGTGAGAGAAAATGTTTAGGCATTTTCTGAAGCAATTGCACTATGAAAATATAGTAAACTTTATATAACTACTGTTTTTTATGTTATTTTTAATTTTCATGATCATAATATTTAATTTCTACCTAAAAATGTATTTATTTATGTTATGCATATGACTATATATAATGACTTAAGGGTTTTATTATTCCAGATAGTAATCTCTTTTAAAAAAAATATTCTCCCTAAATTCCACCTCTTTTTAGACACCCATTTATCTTGCAGTGCATGTAGCACAGTTTTTTGGGGAGATATATCGCATGAGTATTTACTCACTGCCCTGAGTCACTCGTTGTGGCAGGGCGAGGTGGCACTTTATGCCCGGCCTCTTGTTTGCCGTCGGGCATTAGTAATTTAAGGATCCCAAAGAGACTTATCTCCTTGACTCAACTCGGCTGACTTTCTGCTTCCCGGTCAAAACAAACAGCACTTAAAATGTGTGTTTCTTGTTTGCCCGCCATGTAACAAGTGGCTGGCAGGCGGAAGTGAAATAGAAACAGCCAAGGACCCCAAAGGCGAAAGGCAAACACGCGCCGCCGTCGCCGGCGAGACGTGACTACCTGTGGTACGAATAGAGTCATAAATACGCTCGTTTGTCATAGAACCGAGGTGCCCGGGGACCGTAGGGATCCGATCCCAGGGATCGTCGGCATTGAGCACTCTCCAGGTATCCGCCCATTAATCATGCAATTGTGGCTGCAGCGGCACAGAAACCGGCAGCGGGAAAATTCGCATCGAGCCTCATCAATAAATACTCGTAATTTGCGGCCAATAGAAATGCAGTGTTTGGTGTGCGAGTGCGTGTGCGTGGGGTGGCGCTTAGATTAATGAAGGCGTCGCGATTAGAATCAATTTGAATTAATGAACATTTAAGGCGACTTGGGATCTGTGTGTTTGCCCACAAACAAGCCCAGCGGGTGACGGAATTTGATTCGCAGCGGCCAGAGTCGGAGTCGCAGCCGGAGCAGAAAAAAAGACAAAGAAAACAAAAGACTTAGGCAACGAACTTGGCGGCGCAAACTGGCGAGATTTTGGCCAAACTGTCGGCCCGCCCAGCTGGATTAGCTGACTAGCCGACCAGGCTTATTAATTTCACATGCCTCGTCCATAATGAAAAGCGATTTTATATAGCCCGGGCCCGCACCGGGGCCGCCTGCCGTCGTTTATAATCAAGTTAAATGCGCGCGCGTCCATAAAAACTTGACTTATCAGCCGAGCGGCGGGGCAAGGCCAAACAAATGGCGCAAATGCATTTAGGGGGCCGGGGAGCGGGATGGATCCCCCGAATATCTGCATATCGCACCGTTTGGAGACAGTGCGACCATTAATAGAACGATGTCGCTGACTGAGTGCAGGCAGCCGAAGCGAGCATTGCCTTTTTTATGGCACTTTTCACTCGACTCGGTACGGTTTCTCGGTTCGTTTTGTTTTTTTGTTTTTTTATTTGGTTTGGTTTTTGCATTTGGAAAATCCCCGTACAACTTTATTGGCCAGCTTCCCGCTGTGTGCAAATATATAACTCTGTTTATCGCATTTCATATGGCATTATTTATGCCATAAAGAAAAAGTGAACTCGGGGAGAAAACATAAGATCAAAGGTGGCGCTCGATTTCCAAGTTTTTTAATATGAAAAACGCTTAAAGAATAATAAAATAATATTTCTGAGATATTAAAATATCTTAACACCAAAGATTGATGTGTTAAAAGTGTAAGTTTAGTATTATAAAATAAGATATAGCTCTAGACTATGGGAAGAATAGTTAGAGACATATATATATATTTATAAAAATTAAATAAGACCTTTATTGAAGGTTATCCATATTTTTCTTGATCCTTATATAATTTCATACAACATATACATTAGTAATAATTTATTTGGTTACTATTCCGATCTCTCCTTTAGGTTTTAAGTCATAATTTAAGTGATTTGGTTATATATTAATTATATAAATCATAAATCTAAGCTGAAAATTGAGTAAACCCACCTAATCTTGATTTCTTTCGGTGCACACTTTAAGCCAAGTCTCTTAGGCTGCCATTGGCATTGAAAACTATTTAAAATATTCCCGAAAATATCTGCGTGGCATCTGCTTTTGTTTTCTTTACTTTTCGCCTCCGTTGTGTTTACCTTTTAGCTGGAAATCATCGCAACCAGACGCTATCGATCAAGCATGCACGGTGCGGGACGGGACAGGGATTGGGCCGGGGATTGGGATTCGTTTTCGGATTGGGGAGCTCCTCGCACGCTTGCTTAGATTTCAACACAATGGAGTGTCTTCCGTCGGAGGTTTCGATTTCAAAGGCCGACAAGGGATCCCGGGCACGTACATAGATACGGGAATCCCTCTGCGACGTTGATGTGCACCTTCGATAAGGATGAGACCGGCGAACACACCTCAAAATGTTATGAAATCTCAGAGAGGGGAAAAGAGAAAAGAAGGGAAGGAGGAAAATACGAAAGAGGAAAGCTAATAGAGCTGGAGGGAGGCGGGGACAGAGAGATGGCACCAGAACAGGAAAGAGTTGACACTGCTAATCCTGACGAATTGTTGTTGGCCATTCAACTTAATTCTTTCTTGGCTATATAGCTGTGATTAATGATTATAAATGCTGCATTCATAAAATACTTTAATTGGTAGATTTTAATATGTGGCTTGCTAAATTAATTTAATGGGTGTTATAATTAAATTAGTTAAAGAACAAAAGCCTCATTTTAGTTTGGCGGTCAAAAATAATAACCTGAGTATCATTTCCCTTCTTTAAGCTTTTAATTGGCTGTATTAATTCATTAAGAGCCGCAACTAATGAGCTGGAAAATACAAAACAAAGGCGTCAATAATTTCTATTCCGAACATTTTTAATTGGCCATGCTAGAAATATTCTTAATGATATTTAACTCATGAAAATGCTAGAGAAAATAAGAGAGATTATAGTGTGCATTGAGTTATTTCCCCCCAAAATTATTTATATTTAATTCCTCTCTCGTTTAGCTTCAAGCTATTGTTTAAAACCCAGAGATTGGGAAAGTGTTAATCAAATTGAGACAACGAAAGTGTTAAGCTGCCTTCCTGGAACCCGTAACTAGCCGGCTATTAAATGCCTGTCGAGCCATAAATCCGAAGATAAGACAATGCCACTCTGATAAGAACTGAAGATTTAAGACAAGCGATAAACGACGGCCAGGCTGCACAAAGATGAGAGCGACGGGTCCATAAAATCCAGAATACGAAATCACACACTAAATAAGCCATAGGAGAGACTCTAACATGGGGTTTTATCACCGCTTGTTAGCGGCGGAAAGTGTGTAAATTTACACAAAGACCCCAGAACACACTGAAACCAACATTTACGAGGGGTAAATTTAAAAAAAATTTCGACTTTATAGTACCAGAAGCTATAAAATAAACATTTTAAAAGGTAAATGTATTAGGAACCTATTTAGAAGTTCTTAAAATTTAAGGCTTAAATGTAAACTTCTTGTATTTAAATCTTATTTAATTTGGGAAAATTCTATTATTATTATTATTCCTTATTACAAATACTATTTTATAGTATATCACATAATACATTAATTATTTAAAGAAAGTAATGCTTATATAATTCTTAAAACTAACACTAGCTACTGCAAAGATTGAATTTAAAACATCAACAATTTCTTCTGTTCTTGATATTTCTCTCCATGCACTCAGCTGGAGTATTCCCCATTTCATAAACTTCTCAGTTGATTTTACTTTCAATGATGTGAACAATTCTGGAGTTTCTATGCTTGCAGCTGCAACATGTTTGAGGTCGTTGCGATCGGCGCTGTTAGCTGCTCAAAAGGAGCTGTTAGCACGCAGCATGAGCGGCATGATATTTGTTAACAGCAAAAGAGCAACTGTGAGGTACAGAGAGTATTAAGAGAGTATCTGCAAGATACGAAGAGTATTTTGTAGGTGTATTTAATGTATTTTTAATTATTATTAAGACAGAAATATTATGATTGACAGGAGTTAAACTTACTAATGGAGTTTAGTGTCTTTAGTATTTTCTTTAATAAATATTTAGCATAGCAGAAGTCTTTTGGTTAATGCTTTTAATATTAATATTTTATAAGAAAGGAACTAAAACAATATTAAATGCTTTAAAGCTATATAAATAGGGAGTTTGACTTAACTTTATATTAGAATATCAAACCCTTGTTTTGATTCTACAAAACCACTGAGTAAAGAGTATCGCTGCGATACACTAAGAGCGGGAGCATTTCTGGTTTCTCGCCAAGCCGAACGCGGGTTCGGGGCACACGAGCGGCATGGCGCACTTTTCGAAAAAACTCAAACAGTCGGTCGCAGAGCGTCGTCGTGAACGGTCTAAAAACAGGCAGTTGCGAATAGCGATTCTGGATCCAGAGTCCCAAATCCCCGAGTTCGATACCGCGATACGAAGCTGTGAGTGTGCGCGCGAGTGTATCTGTGGGATTCGCTTTATGAATGAGATACGAACGGTACGGGCGTGAACGATATTTTGGGAGAAAACCAAAAGCAAAACCAAAACCAAACCCAAACCGCGGTAAACAGAGGCACACTCACACACGCACACACCCAGTCCCTCACTCTGTCGCTCCCTCGATTTAATAAGAAAGAAAACGTTTGTTTTTCGCTTCCAAACAAGTAAATAAATAACACAAAAACCAGCGCGGAAATTGCAGTTGCAAACAAAACAAACGCATCGTTTGTCATGCTGCTCTCACATATTTTGGCTTGAATTTCGCACGGTTTCTACAGTTGCCCCTAAAAAAAATTATTCCCTAGAGTTTTTAATCGAAATAAATTGGAAATACTAAGTACATTCTAAAAAGAATAAAGAACTGTTATATAGAGAACCAGACTATATATTTTTCTTACATTTTCCAATGGTATTAATATTGAATAAAGTCTCTTAATTTTACTAAAAATTATAATACTAATGAAATATGCTTGAAAATGGTTAAAAAATGTTTATAAATATCTTTATTATCTTTACTTGTTAAAAAAAAACATAAATAAAGTAAACGCTTGTTTTGATCTAAAAAAAAAATTGTTTTCCTATTTTCCGGCCTTCTTATTCTTCTTTTATCTTTAAAAAGTCAATACTTAATTGTAAAATATTAAATAAAATTCGGAATTATACGGCTAAAGACCAGGTTTCTTTTTTGGCTTCCCTTATTGAGAGTTTACTGTAAACAAAAACTACAAACAGGAAAAAGTGTAAAGCTAAATAGTGCATAAAAATCAGTTTTCTTTGCGGTTCGGTTCCGTTTTGCCAGTGTGTGTGTGTGTGTTTCTGTTTCCCCTATCTCTCCCTACCTCTCCCTCTTCCTCTCCCCCCAACTCTCTCTCTCTTTCTATCCCCTTTACCCAGCTCTTTCGCTCTAAATGCGTGAGAGCCCGAGAACGCGTGTGTGTGCTTTTGTTTTCGATTACGTTTACTAAATTTTTTATACGCCCCATAGAAAAAAAGAAAAACAAAAACATGACGAAATGTTGTTGTTGAAAACGAGCGCAAAACAAAAAAAAAGTTTAAATAAAAGTGATTATACAAAAAATTAAGAGTAAAAAACGAAACAACGATTCGAAAATAAAAGAAAAGAAATTATTGAAAATATATATATAAATATATCATAAGTTTGTGAAATATACGAAAAAGCGAAAATCTATTTCGTTGGTGTTGTGAAACAAAAAGTTACAGATACTCTGTTCAAACGCATCTAAAAAAGGTAAATAGAGCTTATCTGTGGAGGTGTGCAAACAAGAGGGGAATAAGGAAAACTCTGAGATATCTGGGGGCCCATAAAGATCTGCAGATCTGCCGGGTTTATGAGTGTGTCTCTCTCGGGGAGTTCCTAGAACGAAACGTCAGCGTCTAGATACATTTCGGTGATAGTCTCCGGCCGGAGGTTGCCAGTTACTTTCACTCGACACAACTTACAGATACCCGAGCCGCGGGGCTCTTAGTTCTTAGTTGTTAGTGCGTTTATCTTGTCAGTCGCCGACTTGACTTGAAAACGATAGTGATAACCTATATAATATATGTTTACAGTTAGTTAGTGGCTGGCATTATCTGTCCCGACGCGCTCTTTCATCACTCAAGTCTCAGGTCTCAAGTTTCAAGTTCTCAGGTTGCCAAGTTCTGCAGTTATCTGCGATCGCTTTTTTGGGCCTGGACTGAGTTCTGGGTTCTTTAGGCATTTCCGCTGCTGCTGTTTCTCGATTCATAAATCATTTAATCGCCGTGCAGTTTGTTTACACTCTTGTTGGGTGGTAGTTTTTACCCTTGTTTGGATTATTTACCTTGCTTTTGAATTCGTGTTGCCGTCGTTCTTGATTCCATGGGAACAACAACGGCGGCCCATTGATTTGCATAGTTATTGAGAACTCAGGAACACTCAGAGCCAAGCTAAATAACGAAATTTCCGGTTCTATCTGGTGCGTCATCGGCGGCGATCGCTTAACCCCCTGAGCGGTACACAGGGGACCCGTTTTGTCTGCCATAACCGAGCCACGCTCTCGATATGGTCCGCCCTTTTTCGTATTTTTATTTTAACTTTACAGCATAGCCGTAGCCGTAGCCGTAGCCACCTTATATGTATATATACACCTTTGTATATGAACTTGTTTTGTTGTCTGCCTTTGTTGAGTCTTACCCCACATATGTACCGATATGTATGTAAATAAGTTCACAATGAAACACTTGTGCTCGGTGGTTGATAAACCAGCCAATTTCAGGTAAATAAAACTGAAACAATATTTCGGCTAGCTCTGTTTCTTCCTCCGGCTGGAAAAGGCCTTCAAAACCGAGTTAAATTTAATGGAATATCAAAACGTTACATCGAATTCAACCTTATTTCCTTTATTTAGCCATCAAATATATAATTTAGACATTTTAGACAGGTAAATAAAACTGAAACAATATTTCGGCTAGCTCTCTTTCTTCCTTCGGTTGGAAAATGCCATCAAAACCGATATTTCATTAAAATAAATATCAAAAAGTTGCATCGAATTGAACCTTATTTCCTTTATAAAGCCATCAAAAATACAATTTAGACTGTAATTAAAGCCGCATTTCTATGTTCTTCTATTTAAAGGGAATTATTTATTAAGGGTTAATAGCTAAATGAAGTTTAATAGTTATTTATTTAATTTGTATATTTGTCTCTCACATATCCGCTTATTTCTTCCACAATATTTTCTAATAAAGTTGTTTAATATTTTCAAAAAAAAACCCATAAAAAGTCACAATATTTGACAGTGAGTACTAAATCCATGATTTTAAGTTCAAATCTTTCCCTGAAATCCCTGAGATTTTGTCTAATTAAAAAGAAAAGAAGACCAAGTGTTGTGTTGTATCCTCTCCACTCGCTCAGAAGCTAATCTCTTCCAGACTTCCTCCGACTGGATCGCTTTCCCCTGTCCGCCGTTCACAAAGACATTTATCAGGCGGGGCAGGTTCATCAATTTCGTGTGTGTGATAAATGTCGTACAAGAATTTACACAAATATGCATGTGTCTGCGCTCCAGCTGCCGTGTAGACCAGCTGAGTTGACAAAATGATTTGTTTGGGCGCCCCATGTTGGCTTTATTGTCGCCAGACTCATCTCCCTGATCGCCGATCACACTGAGCGCCACCCTGAACTTACGGCCAGAAGAATCTGGGGGAGAGATCTACACAATCTGGAGCCCGAAAGGCAGCAACTAATTCCAAACAATGTAAGGCATTATTTATTTTTAACCGAGGTCATCAGCGTAGACATCGTCTATTACAGAAACACCCGCCTCGGTCTTTCTTCCCTCTCTGTTCCTATCAGCCTGCGGTGGGCTCCCCCGGTTCTCAAATTCTCCGGTTCTCAGTGCTCCGTTCTCTATTCTCCATTCTCTGGACTTTACACAGCAAGAATTTGGAGTTACAGAAGTTTGGAGAGAGTTTTGTTTGGGGAGAATAATTACCTTAATATTTATATTTAATCTTTGTGGAGTTTCCTTTTGATTAAACTTAAACCCATTGATTTCCTAGCTTTCTTTGAGTATCTAAAACATTCTCTTATGGAAGATTTAACTGTCTATAAGATATTTTTCCCAGTTTCTTCCCCTGTAGAATTTTGAGTTATTGAAGTTTGGAGAGAGTTTTGTTTACCATAATATATATACTTAATCTTTGTGGCATTTCTTTTCGATTAGACTTCCTGGCATCCTTTGAGTACCTTAAACATTCTTATGGATGATTCAACTAACTATTAGATATTTATCCCAGTTTCTTCCCCTGTATCGCTTCGAGTTCTATGGTGTTGTTCTTATTTCAAAGTTAATGTGCTCGGTGCTGTTTTTGTTCAGCTGTTGAACTCGAACTCTCACCAAATTATGCCACACACACGCGCACACACACAGCACACCCAGCTGGTGGGAGAAGGAGAGGGGGCAGCAAGCGCGTCGTTTGAAAGACCCTGGTCCCGAGATCCAAGATCCCAAGACCCAATGCCAGCGGGGCCAGCAAACATTATTTGAAATATTTATGCTTGACTTTTGCGCCTCAATGACTTTTGAATTGCCTTGCCTTTGGCTGCCAGTTTTTCCACAAACACACACTACCACACACACACACGCATTCTGCACCGTATCCGTAACCATATCTGAGTATCTGTGCGTTTTATGTTGGTTCTTAAAGATACGCGCCGATCTTTGTGTATTTTTACTTGCCGGCGCGCACATATGTTGCATCAATGGAATGGATTTTCTAGGATCTCTGATCTCTCTCTACTCTCTAACCCCAGAGAGAGATAGAGAAAGGCAGAGACAGAGAGAGATGGAGAAAAGAAAACATTAAAGACACATTAACCTGCATTTAATTTGTCAATATTAGCCCGAAGAAATGCCTTTCTCGGGTTCTCAGGCCACACTTTTCATTTCTTTCTGTTGGAAAGTGAGGCAATACACACACAGCCAGCCAGCGAACGAGGCAATAACTCTGCACGACAGTCCATAGTCTATAGTCTATAGAGTACGGTCTACAGTCCACAGACTGAATGTTGACCTTTTCACAGCTGGAACCATCTTTCACATCGACTCGGAGAGTTCTTTTCGGTCCCGGAGCATTTGGCCTGGCCCATTGCTCGGCCGCTTGTCAATTTCTGTCAGTTGCTTGTCAAAAAATTTGTTTGGCTGTAAAAATGCAGTGAAAACGTTTAACAGAGTAAAAATGAGAAAAAAACAATCTGAAAATCAAAAGAAGGAAAAAACCAAACACGATTTTCATGTAAGCCATCCAGAAAATGATTGACGAACCGCGCTGACGAGCTGACTAACTTCTCTCGCCAGAAAATGTGGTGTGTACATGCACGTGGAGAAATAATTAATCTTAAAAGTATTTAAAATTCAAGTGTGGACCTATGAATAATGAGGAATATTCCTGAATCGAAATTCTTAAAAATATTTTAATATTTTATGGCTTTAGTTACTAAAATACTTATTATAACAGGGAAGTCTGCTTATTAGAGTTCCTAATATAGTTCTATTTATTTCATAATTCGCTGAAAGTGTAGCCCTATATATTCAGACCCTTTTTAAAATAAATGTACAAAGAAATTCTTCATTAATTAAGTTCCTTATTAATTATCCCTCCTCCATTTATCAGAATAAATCTAAGTCCATGCTGATATCCTCTTCTAATTCAAAGAACTACTTCTGTGAGTCAAAGAGGCCTTAAATAATCTAAGGATTTATATGAGTCTCCCCCAATTTCTCTCTATGCACTTATAGTTTGTAAAGTTCCCAGACCGGGACTGCATAATTAACCTTTTGGCCGGACTTTTGAGGTATGTGCCATAGTACAAATACGAGCTCGTACTCGCACTCACATCCATGTCCGTTCGTTTGCTGGGTCGGTGTGTCTGCGTTTGTTTACAGCGTAATTTGTTGATAAATAAATGTGAAAATGCAAACAAATCGGGGCGGCCACAACAACCGTGCTACGCAATCGACGCCCGCTGACTAATGGCCCCAGAAACTAGTTCCCGGCCCTTGGCCCTCCATAAAATGCGTATCCGTTGGACACGTAGAATTATTGACCGAGTTTTTATTCCGGTATTCCCTTTATGGCACACTTGATATTTTGCCAATTTGTCTTCGGTTGACACGTCTCAGCTCGGGTGCGTAGGCAATTTTTTTGTCACCTTAGAAATTAAGGTGGCACAATCTCACCTGCCAGCGAAGGGCAGCGGCGAGGCGTCATTAAAAATGAGCAAAATTAGCATTTCCTAACGAACTCGGTTATTAATTTCATTTTATTATTAGCCCGTCGCCAGCAGCCCGTCGGACAGCGCTGTTTTTGGCGAAAATCACTAATTCAGTCACGGCAGGTGATCTCTCCCGCTCCGATGACTTGATGATCTGATGGCGACGACTGCTGATGATCTAATCCGAGGCACTCAATTGCCGTAATTAGGCTCAATTAATTTGGCATTAAAGCGGAAAGGAAATGGAAAAGTGCTGGTTCAAGCGGATGCGAAAAAAAAAAACACAACAAGACACCTAAAGAAAAAAATGGCGAGAAGAAAAACCACGAAAAAGCGTTGGATAAAATTGTCTTAATGATAGACATTCACTTTTTATGGACGCGCGAGGTGTGTGTCTTAATGGAGTGAAATTTCTGGTAATTGAGCGCGACGAGCTTTTGACTCTTGGGTGCGCATTTGATGAATTTTGAGCGACTCGCTACATATACTTTACTTTATTTTTTTGCAACAATTTAGTTGGCTTTGTTTTTGGCACGGCTCGCTGGAGCTGGAGCTGGAGCTGCTTCTCAGGGGCCCCTGCCTTCTGCTGCTGCCGTTGTTGGTGCTGCATTTGTTATGCAAATCAAGTGCTGCCGCCATATGTATGAGCCAGATATACGTGTGTTCGTATGAACTAAGAAACTGAACTAGTAGTAAATACACAGGCAGAAAGGATATCCTAAGAATAGGGCCTTAAGAAAAGTTAAAATACCTTTAAACTTCAATTATGTGGGGATTATATATCTTGAAACCGAATTAAAGGGTGTAAGTATTTTAATATGTTCTTAAAATGTAGTTTGTATCTCATTCATAGCAATATAAAAACGATTTAAGCTATATTTAGACCTTAATAATTATATAGATATATATAAAATATTGCAAGTAATTTCCAATTAAAGTAAAAGTAAAGATTATACGTCCGAATTTATTATTAATGGAATATTCAATGACAAAGTATTCTAAAAAGAACCATTGCTAAGCTTCGAGAGTTGTTAAAAAATTATTTTATTCTTGTATTTCAAAAATAATACTTCAGGGTTTTAGTTTATAACTTTATTTTTTTATAGCTACAGGTGTTTTCTATTTTAGTGATATTTGAACTTCAGGTTAGAGTACATAAATATAAGGAAAACGTTGAGTATCTTTAATCTCCTATTTCCCATGACTTTTAGATTAATTAAAATAGTTTACTATAACCTGTATATTCCATATTTTTTTATGTGCACCGATGAAGTATAGGTTTAATATTAGCGTTATATTCTATATTTTTCCCTGTGCACCGATGAAGCTATAGCTCGGTAGACGGAGATGGAGTT
The DNA here is from genome assembly GCA_008042775.1 of Drosophila pectinifera. Classification (NCBI taxonomy): domain Eukaryota; kingdom Metazoa; phylum Arthropoda; class Insecta; order Diptera; family Drosophilidae; genus Drosophila; species Drosophila pectinifera. Next base: position 276,627 of record VNKC01001515.1, on the reverse strand, counting down.
GGCCGGACCAGACCGGGCCAACTTGGTTTGGGCCAAGTCAGACCGGCGCACACACAGCACACACAAAATTGAAATAAACTGAAAAGCGCGAACTGGTTGTGTAGGCAGCCCACGTACAAGGTCTTCAAATATGGCTCTTTATTTAGCCGTTGTTTGCTGGTCTTTTTCTAAGCATTTTTCTTCTATTCCTTGTGTGTTGGATTTTTAGACGCTATAATAGCATTAATTTACCATACAATTTCATATTTATGGCCATTGTGCGCTGAAGTGCAATTCGCTTTTAAATTTTACTTTGTTTCTTGATTTTTGCTTTTAGTTTTGTCTTTCCGATATTTCATTTTTCCTCTATTCATTTTTTTTTTCAATTTGTGCAGTCTGCAGTTCCTGAGTGAGTGTCGTGCTTTCTGTGTGGGCGGTTTGTTTACTTTTCGCCCCATTTTTGGTTTTTAATTAAGTTTGTTGTTTATTTTCAGTTACACGCCTGCCTCGCGCTCGATAATTGATTAATTTCCCCTGTTAATTTTTATTGCAAAACCTTTTCCTGCTGCCGATTAGAACTTGTGTGAATCATGACTTCGTGATAAACCAGCGAATGTCAATACGAATAAGTACTATAAGTACATTGTAGGTCCCTATAAATAAGTGTAAAGGTTCTGGAGGGCATATAGGCACTGATGGTATCAGAATCCTCACGTCTGCCTTTGAGATGAGATGAGATGAGTCGGGCGTTGGGGCGCCATCGTAAAAAATAATGGCAAATGACCTCAGTGTTTAAGTAGGATGATCTCATTGCTGATAGTCTAATCGGATTTAGCTATTTGGCATGTGCTGGGGTTATCGGTTATTGTTTTTACAGTTGCAAATTATATACCCTACACATTCATGTCTCAATCTTTTCACTGGCAAACTGCGAATAAATTTATTCACTCTCCCATAATGATCTCATCTTTGAAAGTGAAATCCCCGGGTTTTTAGAAATCCTAACTCCCAAATAAGCTTTACAGCTCTTCTTTCTTATTTAAATTATAAACTCATTTTTCTTATTCCTTTCTTTGCAGGTTGGTTGACTTGTCTCTTCAATGTCAGAATCGTAAGTTTCCCCCTTTTTATTTTTGTTCAAGCTGAGCTTAACACTTTTCGCAGACGTGCATTTCGCTGAGAGTGCTATCAAGTGTTGTAGCCAATATAGTAAATAGCGCCATATGCGATCGGCTGACTGACTCAGAGACATACTTATACATCGGCCGGCTGACGGCGTCTGCCGAATGCAATAAGAAAGTCGGTCCAACTCAGAAATTGTACAATTTTGTTGCTGTTTCCATTTTTTTTGACAGGCTGACAGACAGCTCTAAAGACGCTCGCCACTCGTCGGTGACGTAATTGCCCAGTAAAAGCTGCAATTGCTTTTTGAGCAAAAACACAAAACAAAATGCGAGGCATCGAGAGCAGAGCAGCTCCGCACTAAGCATGTGCAAATTTACTTTATTTACTTTGTGAACTTTATCACCGAACTGTGCGAATTAGTCATACGATCGAACCCGAGCCCGAGCTCGAAATTTCCTGTTGTTTTGCACGTTTTATTGCCGCTGCAGCGCCCTCTCCTTCCGCAGGCAGCTGAGAAGTCCATTAGGCGTGTTCAGAACATTTTAGCGGGCAGTCAATAAAGCGACTCTTGTCTGTTTTAAATACCTGGGAATCTCGAACAGGCAGGGTATGAGCGATTATCGAGAGTGTATGTAACATGTTAGGGCCTAATGAAGTAATTTGAGCAGACTGTCCTATGTGATCTTGGGAACTAATAGGGTTAACGTCCTGATATTTGGTATGTGGTCTTGTTAGAACATTTCGGTTTGAAATATAAACCAAGCATTCTTACTAGAAACAAATTTATAAAAAATCTACAAATATCACAAAAGCTTCTATAGAAAATATGCACATATTTTGTATCTCAATATGATTAAGTGATATTAATAAAATAATAATATTATAATATCTAGCGTTAGTAACAGCTTGAATCTCAAGATCTAGAAAAGCTACAGGAAATACGCACATTTTTATCTCAATATGATTATGTGGTATAGAAATCAAGGAGAATACATTTATTCCTATAATATCTAGCATTAGTAAGATTCTTGAATCTCAAGATCTAGAAAAGCCATGCTTGTAAGATTTGGGATGCACTTGTGTGATAAGATAGTGTTAAAGTTGGAGACCCTTCATCTTGGTGTCTCATAAATTAAAAAAAAAACTCCTATTCGACTGGTGCTAGAGAATAATTACTTAGTCAGAAATATGTAAATGGAACTAGAGTACCGAGTATTTCCTGGTCGAATCCATTGAACTACACTTATACCCACTTACCCGTTTTGCTGTGCCGCTGCATGAATGAAGAATTGAATGAGTTCATCGCTTTCGGCGTCAGCATTTGCCATTCTTGTGCCGTCTGCGCAGCGGCGTCGTGGTTTAACCAAATAATAATAAAAAAAAAATACAGAAAACTCAAAGTGCGTGGGCTCTTGTCTCCGCGAGGCCGGAGAGCTCGGAACTTAGTCATCGCCCATTATCGGGGGAAATGCAGCACGAAGAGATCCGAGTTGACTGCACTTTGTCAGCGGCAACTGCACTGAACTCGACTGATAAGAGCGTGTTTAGTTTGCAACAGCAGCAGAAGGCTTCCCTTGCCAAGGCAGACAGCCATTTGGAGATAAGGAAAAGAGCTGCGATCATCATTGGGAGGAAAACACTTTTCAATTTGATTTATGGCATGTAAATTTATGGAAATTTACTGCGGCCCGAGCATGATTCTCGGTAAGCCAGCCAGCGAGCCACACTTGATAATGTGTGTGGGGCTGTGGAAAAGCAGCAGATAGTTTTCCACACGGCGGCTATACGAATAAAGGTAGTACCGATCGATGCCTGTGTGTGTGCGGCGCATTCCAATTATATTATATCATGTGCTCGCAGCAGCATTATCGCATATGGTAGTAGTATATGGTGCTGACTCGCGATTCTAGTCGATATGTAAAGACCAAAACAAGTTGTCGAACAAGTTTTGGAACGCCTTTTGCCACCGATGCACAGAGGGAAAATTGTTATAGGATTAATATCTTTCTTTGAACTCTTAAAAAAATATTCTTAATTCATTAAGAAGTACTTTGGGTATTCATATGAAAAAAAGGTATTAAATGTAACGCCTTAGGCCATCGATACACAGAGGGAAAATTTGTTAAGGGATTAATATCTTTCTTTGAACTTTTAAAAAATATTCTTAATACATTAAGAAGTAATGTGTACTTTCAATTAGACCTACAGGGGTCATAGAAATATTTAGAAGTGCAAGACTTAGAATTTTAAATATAATACGGCCACTTATGAAACTAGTACTATTTCCAAGGATCATAATGGGTTTCTATTGAATTGAACTTCCTATATTTAATCAGTTTAAATTTGATAGCAAAGGGAAAACCCGTACCATTAATCAGTTATTAAGTGCTAGAAATGCCTTCCTAAATTAAGCACCCGAATCTTATCTATCTGATATGAAAATTCGCCAATTTGAATGACCCAATCGAGTAGTATTTCTCTCTCTGCACCACGTACATTACGTACTTTTAGTGATTTTATGCCGAACACCCAGAACACGCCAGCAGAGCACTACATTGTATGAGGGACAAGTCTTAATTACCCAACATTTATTTGTGTTTTCATTAAAAATACACACACCAACGCACACACAACACACCGAAATGTGGCAGTTGGTTCGCTTGCCCGCGGCGCTAATGAACTCGCCGTCGTCTTGTTAATAATTATTGAAATTTTTTGGTTGTTTTTTTATACCCCTTCCGGCCCCGCCGGCTGCCCCCTCTCAGTTTGTTTATTTGCTGCCTCTGTAGTTGCTTTTAACGCGTTCAACTGGCTTTTGAATTGATTTCGGCAATTAAAGGGGCCCCCGAAATGAAATTGAAAACGTTGAAAGGCATTTGGCCGAGCGCGCGAAATAAAATCGTTTTAAAGTTATTATAAATATTATTGCGGGACACTCGAGAGCAGTGATTGATGGCTGTTCGATGGCCGATCGGATACATTTGTTGTGATTTTAATAATTCGCCTCACACGTGCGGAGGAGCTCTCTTTCCTTTTTATATTTTATATATATGTTTTCCCTCTCTTGCCCTTATCACTAACGTCATTAGCTGCTGATAAAAAAGAGGTGGTTGCTGTTGGGCCTTTTGCTTGATAATCTCTACTATTTTTTTTAGAGAGTCACTCTGATAGCGCCGGGCTAGTTCCATTTGGATTTTCTTTCTCGGTTTGGCTTGTTGTTTTTGTAGTGTTTATCTCTGTCTGATAAAACCTGGCGTTATGTATATGTGACTTAATTAGTTTGCCGGCTATATACACGACGGGCAAGCATGTGGGCAGCTACGGACCGGATCTGTGTTGGCCATCGAAAATATACATACATATCTTGGGAAAAACAACAACAACAGAAGAAGAAGACCACCGATTTTTAGAGAAGGAAAATTAATTAGAGACGCCGCCGTGCCGCTGATAAGCAAATACAAATAAATAAACAGACAGAAACCCAAACAAATAGGGAAACATATGTGCAGAGAGGGCTTCAGACCTGGTAGTTTCAGTGGCTTTATTAGCTTCAACTTGGCTAGAACTTTCATCTTGATTTGGTGAAGAGTTTGCCCTGATTTAATTATATTAAAAAGTCACGAGGAAATGCAGTGGAAAATATAGAAAAGAAATGGCACTCAACATACAAACCCTGCCAATTTCCTAGAGCCTAGCATTAATTTATGGGCTTCCCCTATGATTTGTGGGTCAGGCTCAGTCCTAATTATACACAAATGTGACAAGAAATGGCATTAGTCATTTCCCCAGCTCCTTGCAACCAAAAATTAGTTCGTAATTTATCCCCCATACCGTGACCACCGGTTGACTTGTGCGTCAGCCTTGAACAATTGCCAAAATTTGCCAGCGAATTAGTTGAATGTTTTTCTTTTCCTCTTTCGAAAGATGTATAATTCAGTCTGGAAAAAAAAGATATATCTAAGGCGAATGAAAAACAAAAATTAGCGTTGATCTTGGGGCCATAAAATAACAAATCCCCGGCAATCAGCATTTCGCTCCATCTGGCTGTCCGAATTGATTTAATTTTCACGTTTTCATGCGGCCGCCTGTTATTTTCAACGGATCGTAAAAAGTTTATATAGCGATTGAGTTGCAAAGGCTACAAATGTCGCCATTTATAAATACCCCAATAAATTGGCTAAGGTCGAAACGGGCATAAATCTGTGGGGCCCAGCATATAGGCTGGCATAAATAATATCCGCGGAGACATGCCTGCGATTTTAACGACTTTCCAAAGTAGTTTTATGAATGAGTAGTATATAGAGCGGGATCTGTCCAGAAAAGGTATGCCAGGAATGCCTTTTTTTGACGTCACCTCGACTGCCGCCGGCCTGCGACTGTTGTTGTTTACATTGGGCCCGGAACAGGGCCGTAAATTATCTAGCTGGGAGTTATGATTTACTGCCGCCAAGTAAATGCAAATATGCGAGCATATTTGCATGCCGACAAGTCAATCACCAGCACTTGACGCTGATAAATTTAATCGCCAGTGGGGCTGGGTGAGTTCGCCGCCGCTTCGCTCATTATAGAATTTATAATTAAATGCAATTATTTACAACTATGTGGAGGAAGGAGGAGGCACTGACCACCGATCGCGACCACTGGATCGCTCCAAGGAAAAAAATCTGCGGCATGATAATGAAGAGCGTCCGCCGGGGCACCACCGCCGCCACCGCCGCCGCCAACCGCATTCTGTAATTATTTTTATTTTTATTACAAAATGCCAGCGACACGCTCTGTTTGAAATGAACAACGAAAACAAGTGATTAGATGCCAGCCAATTTCTGTAGGCTTCGGTTTTTTGTTCTCCGGCCTATAGTCACAGTCATACATACACTTGAACATAAAAATTAATTTAATTAAATAATTATAAACCATTATTTGTGATATAAATAAATATTTTATGCAGTTATTAGTTAAGTAAACTCAAGTTGTGAGTTGGTTATATTGAAATGGATACAAAGATGTTTCGATTGTGGCAAATATCCTCATCTATTTATGCTTGCTTCTCCTGGTATTTTCTATATATTAATTAGGATAGAGAACAAATAATTTTTTAAATATTTAATAATCTACAAAAATCACTCATTCTTTCTCTGTGTATTGTATCTGTATCCGCCAGTCCGCTGTGTGGACAGCCGAACAAACGCGTTTGCTGATAGACGAGCCACTGGCCGCCTGACTGACCATTACAAATGTTCACTTAGCCGGGCCACAGATATGGATATATGGATATGGCCACCGCTAAGACCGCAGTAAATGAAGAGTTAGAAAGGGAGGGGATGCAGAGATAGAGAGAGTGAGAGAAAGAGAGGCTTTTGCATCGTCTGCCGCCGCCTTGCCGCTTTGCAGTTTTGCTGTTTTTATTTTCACATTTATTTTTTGTCGTTGTTGATTATTTCTACAAAAGCCACTAATGGATTTTGATATGCACAACACAGCAGCACCGTCACACACACTCGAATACACGCATATTTCTATTAAGATGATGCGACTGGCCACTCCAAGCCATTCTCCAATCTTACACAGAGAAACACTTCTAAAGTGAAAATAATAATTTTATAAAAATATCTAATATATTTCTAGCACTTTCAAGAGGTATTCGAAATTAAAATTGTCTCTTTTACTCCTCTGTATTATTTCTTACCACTAATATAATATGTTTTTCTCGCTAATTTCATAGTAACTTATAATTCTCAAGTTATTATTTCCACCCTAAACCAAGAAATCTTATTATTTTCTTTATAACTTTCGTTTTCAACATTTCCTTTCACATTTTAATAAAAAGAAGATTGGTTACCTGTTCCCCTTTCAATTTTCTATAAAAACTGATAACATTTGTCACATTTTCTCTCAGTGATTTCATTCCACTCTTCGCTGTAAGTCGCGGGGCTACTTTATTTGCCTGACTGGCGGCAACGTCCAGTGGCCTGCCAGATAAAGTTCTTGCGCTTTTCGGTAAAAGTGCAATCGTTAGAATGTGAGTGGTGTGGAGTGCCATGAGCTGAGTGCTGGGCTGAGCTGGAGCTCGGGAGGACCGGGGCGGATCGGGGTAGGAGAATGCGGACGACCCGCTTAATTATCAAAGACATTTTTCTCAATGGGCTTGGCCGGACGGCCGATAATGCCCGAGTCCGGGTATATCCCCTTCCAAGGAGTGCCCGCCGCCGTCAGCCGCTGCGATGTTTTCATTTTTAAAGGCGAGGTCAAGCGGCCAACTGTCCTAGCGTTTGGCCTCGCCTGTCAGAGAGTGATCTAATGTGCCATCCAGGAAGAGCGGAGCAGTTGCAGATGTTTGCCAAAAACACAACAGCAGCAGCAGCAGCAGTCGCCGCCTGTCTCCTTTCCTGGCAAACAAACAACGCCAGAGCTTAGCGGCATTAAAATGCCTGGCATAAACAAAAGGGCGGCGGCTCCGAGGGGTGCTGTGGGTGCAGTGCAGCGGCAGGAGCGAGTGCAGCCAACACTAAACTAATGGCAATGGCAGGCCACGCCGGCGTAGCACGGTTCAATGAATTACTTCATTAGTGCAGGCGTGTTCCGTGTGGCATGCGTTGTATCTGAAAGATACTCACTCACCGCTCCGCTCCGATCCGCAGTGGCAGTGGCAGACAGTCAGCTAGCCAGCTAGCTGGCTGCCGGCGAGCGTTGCAAATGTCTGACAGTCAGCCAACCGGACACTGGAAAGAATAGGGCTCTGACAACGCGAATAACAGGGAGAAGTCTTGTGTCTAGATCTATTAAATATATCAACGATCTTGTAAGGAATTTGTGACTTTCCATGGAGTTAGTTCTGATAATTTAGCATATTATGCTTCAAGAATACTGTCACTGAATTCATAGTTGGGAATTATAAGCAAAATATAAGCAAGTGTAAATATATATCAATGATCTTGTAAGGAATTTGTGACCTTCCTTGGAGTTAGTCGTGATAATTTAGCTTATTATGCTTCAGGAATTCTGTCACTGAATTCATAGTTGGGAACTATAAGCAAATTGTTAATAGACAGTATATTCGTTTATTAAATTATTTTCATTTTGGAATTTTTGAAATAATTAATAATGAAAATTATAAACAATTTAAAAGAATCGTATCCAACTTTTACTATTTATCTATTTTCTGTAACCAACAGTTGGGAATTATAAGCATATTCATAAGTAAAAAGAATTTATTTTCATATAAACTTATCTTAGTAATAATAATAAATTATTCGGATTTATTCGCCGTTTAAATTAAATTTGTTCAAAGTTATTCTTTTCTGTTTGTATTTACTCATCGTTTTGTTGTCTCAGTGTACGTGTTCTGGGCCCTGGCACTGTGAAGTGCAACTCACAACTCACATGCTGGCAGTGGCCTCGGACCGCGTCAACTGTGCGTGGAAATTAGCTGCTGTTGCCGCTGATGTTGCCGCTGATGTGGATGCTCCTCGGCGACTCCTGGAGTAGGACAGCTCTGCTCCTTGGGCCTCTAGTCTGCCTGCCTTAATTGCGGAAGTTATGAGCATGGAATTTTAATTATTTCACTCGAGAAGTTGGCCTCTTCCGCGGGTTCCTCCTACAGCTGCCACTGCTGTTGCCACTGCTGCTGCTGCTGCTGCTGCTGCCACTGCTGTTGCCACTGCTGCTGCTGCTGCCTTTTTGTTGGCATTAGTTTGATGGTTTACAGTTAGTCTTGCTTGTTTTCGGGTCTGGACAAACATCCGCCAAACCTTTTCACTGTTTGCATTCTTCGAGAAAGTGTCAAGACGAACCACGAGCGATTGCACTGTACGCACTGGAGAATGTCGTGTTTGCCGTGTTCCCAATTTTCCCCATATTTAGTTCTAGACGTGACACTTTCCAATGCTTTCCATCGCCGCTCTCGGGGAGCTTTTCCCCGTTCAGCTGGAGTTGGGCCTGATCTGGTTCCTTTGTGTGCCTGCATCTCGGTTACTTAAGAGGCTCAGCTCAATGGGGCTCAGTGCGCGCTCGTCAATTCGTCATTCGCCGGCTCAGTCAACTTCCTTGCTTGTTTTCAAATGCAGGCAGGCACAAAACCAACAAAGCCAAGAGGAAAATAACACAAGACTGGCTAAGAGCAGCTGATGTTGATGCTGCCTTGCGAGATGGATGGAGACGTCGTTTAAGATTAAGACGACTTCTTTTTACAGCTGTGTGTGAGTTGTAGTTGCTGCGGTGAGTGCGTGTTGCTGCTGCTGCGGCTGCTGCCGCTGCTGCTGCTGCTGCTGCTGGCGAGGTGAGTGATGATGATGAATATGTTACAACGAAGGTTAACGACTTTCAGCTTTATAAACACAGATGCACACACAGACAGTCGAGACTGTGACTGCCTCCAATAAAGCTGGCTCTCTTCTCCATCTATTGTGGCCATCCAGTTCTTAGGATGTGGCCGCATGTGTGTGCCAGCTAATTAAGCCGCCAACAAGCTAATTATAAGTCGCGTCTGGCACTCTAATTGCAATTTAAATAAATGTGGCAGGCGGTCGAGCCACTTTGGCCAGCCAACTAGTCAACCGGCCAACCAGTTTGGCATTTGGCCAAAAAGGAGCGTTTTAAATTTCAATTTGTACAAGTCAGCGCGTTGTCAATGCATTGAGAACTCTCTCTCTTTCATTGCCGATCTCTCTTTCTCTCTCTTAACAACTAAATTACACTTGTCCGCATGTTTACAATTTATACACACTCATACACACACACACACACACACTCGGTTTTGGCCAGAGAATGTGACCAACAAATGTTGGGGCGATATCTGACCAAACCAGCAACTGCAGGCAGCAACATCTAGCACACGGAAAGAAATTGGCCAGGATTTATATGAGATAATTGGTTTTAAAGGACAAATGTTAAAGGTTCAACTTCCTGAGATCTTAAATTCCTTTTTTAAATATTTGTGTGAGTAGGACACTCCTTTCTAGCTAAAATAGGTTTAGTTCAGGGGTGCCCTTAGCCCTGACTTGGGTGTCAAACAATCTCTGTGTCTGACCTTGCTTGGCACGTATAATACGCTAAACACCAGTGCCGTCAAATTATATTTTGTGGCTTATTTTAGCCTTTTAGAGAGTTAAATAGCTATTTTTGTAGTCAAAGCTATTTTTTAAGTATTATTAAAAATATGTTAGGTATTTTTGTCTCATATCTAGCCGCTTTCTTTAATTTCTACCTCACACATATGTTATTCTAGGTAGAATATTCGTTTTAGGAGTGATGGTATCTATTACTCCCACTTGTCTTTCTATTTCATTAAGAAGTGCTACCAAGGACTTTGTTTACTCCAGTGCATCAGTGCAACACTCAACTGAAGTCAGTTAGTCACTTGGGCCAGTCAGCTTGTCTGAGAGAGCAGCGGCGGCTCTCGATTGCAATGAGGTTAGCGGCGCAATCTGCTCAAATATAGATAGCTAGTTAGATGCATGGCAAGCTAACAAACAAACAAACCAACAGACAAACGAACGGACAAACAAGCGGGCAGTTGGCCAACTATTCCGCCAGCAACATGTGTAGCCATGTAGCAACATCGCAGCAACTACCAAGAGCCACGGCAGCAACAAGAGCAACAACAACAACAACAACAACAACCGGCTTTTGGGTATTCTAATTGCGCACAAGCTTAGCAGCTTTTAGTTACTTTGTAGACTTTTAGTTGCCATTGAAACCGAGATTTTAGCATAGATACATTCCCTGTGTATCTCCGAGATACACAAGCAGCTGCGCTCTGGCCCACAGTCGACGGTTAATTTATGCAACGGTCTCTAGGCCTGAACTGAACAATAAATTGCTTGCCAAGTGTGGCCAAATAAGTGTTCTATTGATTTCTGCAACACCTTGTCTTCAAAAGGCCAAGCTGACTAACTGTTCTGTCAAAATGTTTCGGCCTGCCCACGTTGGTCCCGTCCCTGGATCGTTGGCAAAATCGAGAGACAGCGATCTGTACAGAGGGAGAAATATATATTTGGTATACTTTACTTTACTTAACTTGCTTAAATTTGTTTGGAAATGGATAAATAGTTAAACAAACCTATATCAATTGGATGTAACAGGCTTGGGTATATTCAGTTTTTTAGTAATTAAAGTACGGTGTCTAAGTTTTCCACGTATAGGTTTGGTTTATGTATCTCTGAGCTCGCACTAACGAAGTTCTAGTGCTAGAAAATACTTTTTATCATATCATTTGATCATATATATAATTTTTAAGAGTTTAAAATCCTCCCATGTAAACTAAATATTTGCCAGAACTTTTCTTCGTGTGCATTGTGCATTGCATGTGGCATGGATTCAGTTGAAATAATGACACACCCGTTCCGATGCCGATGCGATTTCGAGTGTGTGTGTGTCAGTGTGTGCACATAGATACAGATACACAGTCTCAGACCCACAGATACACATCTCTCCAGCTCATAGATTTTTTCACTCGAAAATGAAATGAAAATTACTGAACTGTAACCATATGTGGTGGCTTCATGCTGCTTTATGTTTAGTACTCTATGTCGGCTCTGGGTTCGTTTCGCTATGTCGAGAACTTCGGGGCCCAGGCTGCCATTAAAATTCATTTAATTATGGTCGTAAAAAACCAGAGACGAGCAATTAATTTGGCAAATAAGTGAGCCCAATTGTTTGCACATCAAATTGATGTGGCCGCAGATTGAGCTCGCGGCTAATCGCTTTTTATTTTAAGGGTTTTTTCGACATTTTCGCAGCTTTTATGGTTATTTAATGGCACTTTTTCTGTGTAGCTGGAATCTCAACTATGGGCTTGGACCGCCCACAAATTTATTTTGGAAGCAAAAAAAAAAAAAGGTTAATTACAATTTATTGCCAGCGCTTTTGTCGTTACGCTCACTTGATCTCTTTGAAAGACCCTGGTCCTACGATCGCACAATTTTGATTGGAAGCCAAACGGAGCCACGGCGGAGCGGCGGGCACCGTCAACAATTTAATTGCACATTTGCATTAGAGTGGAAAGTCGGACTCGTGGCCTGTCATCAGGGATTGCTACTGTTGCAAATGCCACAGTGGCTGCTGTAGATGTTGCTGCTGCTGCTGCTGCTGTGGCTGCTCCTGGTGAGCGGTTTTCATTACAATTGCCTAGCACAGGCCACGTTTGATTTCTTAATTGTCGCTAAATGCGGGACATTGTCTTGGGTCCGGAGTCTGACAATGTTGCTGCTGCTGCTGCTGCTGCTACTTTTGCCATTGTTTTTCCAGCATTATCGTTGATCATTTTGTTTGCAATGAGTTTTTGTGGTTGCTGAGCACACGAAATGAATGTTTGGCGATATAAACACAGCTGTAAAGGAATTGTCGAGCGATCATGGTGGTATTTGCCCCAAACAAAACTCGAAAACCTTATGCTGGTTCCACATTTTAATTGCTTCCATTTCAATTTATTTTTATCTTTATTTCTATATATATTTACCCTCGGCGAAGTGCTGACAACTCACCCTTGAAAGTCGGGATACCTGCATAAATTTTCCACAACAACACACACACAACACTGTGCGTGTGCCACGAGACACACTCACATCCGCCCCTTTTCCAGACCCTAATTATAAAGTAGAAGATGCCCCGGGGTCTTACGTAACCCTCGACCAAAACTCCACAAATTTTAAGCCCCAGTTCGCACCCACTCCCAGGGCCTGCTACTTTCACTACTTAAAACACTAAAATAACTTATATTTAGTAATTTCGGACGCGCTTAATTTACATTTAAATATAATTTTCGATTTGCTGCCCCCTTTTAATATTTTGGGTTCAGTTTTCGGTTTCTAATCTCATTCGCTGACATCGAAACGTAGTTTTCAATGGACTTTTTTTCGTTCCCTTCACGTTTTTAATCGCTAAACTGTCTCATAAACCAGGCATTTTATTTGACAACCACGTTTGGCATACGAAAGCAGCTGGGAAAAATAGAAGAAAAAGGCAGAAACGAATTTCTTTTCGATGAAAACGCAGAAAGAGTCACTCGCGTGGCACATTAGTGGAAATTATGACGATTTTCCCCATACAATAACTCAAAGTTATGCTGACAGCCATTGACCCGCGTATTATTAATTCAATTTGCTTTCGATTATCGCCAGCTGAAGACGCATTCAATCGCATTAAATCCCAAATCCAAATCCAAACCCCAAATCCCAGACCCAATTCGGTTAGCTTATGTTCGCTCTTTGAGATGCTAATGTGCGCCATCGGTGAGCTAATCTTTGTGATTTGGGCTGCCAACGGGCAACGAGCCTGTTGTTTCTCATTATTTATGAGTGTAATTATAATAATTTTTAAGCAAAACATCAACGAAATACTTTTTTACGTAAGCCGCAACCTGGTTCAAGGATACACTGGAAAGAAGTGTGTACTGCAGGGAGATAAATATAGGATCTCTATATCTATATAATTGCTTACTTCTATTGGTTTATTCCAGTCTTACTTAAACTTAAAGTGATAATAAAACAGGCAATTATTAAACTGGAACCTTAAGCTGTAAACTCTCTTTAAAACAATTTATTCTTGGCATATTTTCTAGACATTATTTTATGACTTAATTAAGTAGTTCAACTTTTTTGCAGTGCCCACCTTTAATTAAAGTTTGAAACAGGAAGCAACAGATGAGTGTCGAAAAAATAACCAAATTATATATGTATCGTATATATACTGGACCGGGACTGGGACTGGGACTGGGACTGGGACTGGGACTGGGATTAGAGCCCCTTTTTCTGAGGCAATTTGGCTGGCGGATGCTAAGCGTCATAACTCATGTGGCGGCGAAAATAATTTGATATCAAAGAGCGTCTGTCGGGAGATCGCATAAATTATGAATGCAGTGAGAGGAGGTGTTAGAACCTTTTAGTTTGGGCTGCCTTTTCTTCGTGTTGTTTTTTGTGTAGTGTAGAATTTATGGCTGTTTAAACAGACAGATAAAGTTGGTGTCATTAGTGATTTATGGTGGGATATAGCATTTGATTGGGGTTCCCACTGTCCCTGTCTGGGTGTCTGGCTCTCGCCCCAAAAGTTCACCTTTCGGTTTGACATTGAATGGAAAAAACGAAGCGCCGCCGAAAGTCGGTTCCGTTCCGTTCCGTTCCCCCTTCTCTCCCCCTCGGCGGCGTGTGAATTCTGTGTTCGTTGCAACTTTCAAAGTAAAAAGAGACGCGCCAAATGAAGTCAAGGTGGCTGCCTCGCTTGCATTACTCATGAACTCGGCTCTGGAGTATTGAATTACACTTCGGCGACTGCATTGAATATCATCCACCAAATGTGGGTGAGTGGAGTGCCATATAGGATTTCCTATTTCGTAGATCGTATCTTTATATTCCCATTTCAAGGCAGCTGCGAAAGCCAATCGCTGACGTACTTGCTATCAGGAATACTAATAATGCCCGCCCCTCTTCACTTACTCTTCCGATAAGCGAACTTTCCATGGAAGGCATATACCGTGAATTCCGTGAATGAATCGCATGAATATTGGACAGCTTGGGGGACTTTATTTAGAGATAAGATATGGAAAAATATATGAAAGCCTATAACAGTAATATTAGACAGAGAAAAATATATAAAATCATGTGATATCAATGTTAAAATCTGTAGAATAGTTTATAAACCAAATATTCCTTAAATATACTTAAGAATTTACACAAGAATTGAAATAAAATCAGGCAATGTTAACTATTTCTGACTGTAATTTCTTTTCTATTACATTTTTTTAAATCTATTTCTTACTGAAATTCCTTTTTTATCTTTTCTATTATTTCTTTTTAACTATGTCTGGCTTTAAAAAATATAAAATTCATTATTTTATTCCCTAAAATGCCTTAGAATTTGCTTCAGTTAGAATTTCCTAAAGAAGTATCCATAAGGTTAGGGCTCAAATATCCCCATTTGTCCAGGAACACCCTTGCCTGTTTATATGTTTTCATTTCAAAGACTGACTGCATTACTTGGAAATAAAGATATTCCAGTCCAATACTAATCAATAAAGCCCGATCCCATTGAACAGGATCTGTAAACCCAGGTGGTTCCCCAGCCTTCTTTCTATACATCAACTGAGGACTCAACTGATCCCTATAATCTGGGGAAATACTCAACTGTTTGCTTTATAAATTACAAAAAAGCTAACTTATACAGCGAGGGTGCCATCAACCCTGTAAACACAGTTAAAGAATTCCCAAGAACGGAGCAATATTTAAAATAAGGCTTCGTATTGAGAGACAACTAATGGAGGCAAAGCGAAAGACACTTTCAGTCCTGATAAGCGGGACTTACCCAGAAAAAAACACAAGATTATGAGACGAGTCTGACCCTAATGAACTTGGAGTTTTCAGCAGCTGATAATATTTATAGGGGTGTAAAGCCTTTGCCATTAGTTTCCTTTAGTTTTTAAACATGTTGTGTTTACAGTAATAACAATTAAGACAAGCATTTTAAAAGTAATAATAATAAAATAATAAGTAGCTCTCAGTTTTTGGTAAATACCTTTCAAGCACTTTCTTTTTAAAACCTAATTAATACAATATAGAAATTCCTGAGAGCGAAAAACACTTTTCCCTATTTAACATCCCAAATGTGAAATATCACATAAATTAATATTTTAATAGGCCCCTCTTGTTTCACTTGGCTGGCATTGCTGGGGATTACTTGATAGAGTCTCCTTGCATTGCCGCCTTTCATGCGTACGAATATTATGGCTATGGGAATTTTTATTATTTTTGTTGGGTGCTCACTGCCTGGCAACTCGTTAATGTTAACAACTATGGAAACAACACCAGCAGCAGCAGAAACAGCAGAAACAGGCGCTGGACTTGCCCAAAAAAAGCAGTCGAGAAAAAAAATGGAAAATCATTTATTTTGTAAGTTTCGCTCTTTTTTTGCCCATTTCAAGATGCCGCGCTGGTGCTTGTTGCTGTTGTTGTGTAAACAAACTTAGAAGTTTCCAGCTGTGCGCGTTGATTGCCATACGACACGATGCGTTTTCAAATACAACAACAACAACAACAACAAAAGGCTAGGGGAAAAAATTAAGAAAAAGCTGCTCGGATTGCGCATACGCCGTGTATGCACCGCTGTTGTTTTCTAACAAAAATAGCAAATGCTGTAAACATTTTCGAGGTACCCAATCTCTCGTACAGAAAACACATTGAAATTACAATTCATTTTTGTAGCTTTGGGCTTTCTGTGTTTTGTTTTTGCCTTTTCATTACGAATTCCGGCGTTTTTCCCCGCTTTAAGGTGAATTTCATATTACGGCAAGTTGCTCTGTCTACGTTTTCATTAATTTCTCCTTGGGTGCGCGCCCGTCAATCATACGCAGCGTTGTACGCACTCGCTCGATTCGTTTTCGATTCAGAAAAGGTGAGCTGAGTGATTTGGCATGAATGTAAAACCTAAAAAAAAAGGTGAAAATTATTCCTTTTCTCCCCGAATCAACTATGATAATTGCACTTTTTTATGGCTGTGAACCTTGAACCGCAGAGTGGCCATCATTCACATCAGGCGACAAGTGAACCGAGATTGATAAGCCCAAGTGCTGCTGCCATTTGTTTATAGAATTACGAGTATATAAAACCGGAGGCGAGAGACCGTATCTGTGTCCACGCTGCTTATCTGGTTCCTCTCTTACTTTAATTAGCCATTTTTATCGGCCCGCTCTCGGGGCTGTCAATTTGGCTAAAAATAAATGATTGCTGCTTCTAGTATACAATATGATATCATGCCGCTTCGTTTTGCCAATTAAAAACACAAAAACGCGGCTGGGACAGCTTTTTTCTGTCGTAAGTTATGACTAGCGATAATCACACAACGTGGCGGAGGGGTTTTTACTTTTTTTAGTTATTTCCTTTTTTTTTAAATATTTTTTACTCATTTCCAGAACTCGGCTTGGTCTAGTAATTAGCTGCTGAGGCTGGGCTGGGTTGTGGTCGTCGCATGCGTAGCTCAAATTTCAAAACTACATGCACTTTGCGCAGATACAAAGCCGGTTGGCTGCACTTGGAAAAATAATGGTGCTTTCTTGATTTATTAAGGTTATAAACTATTACAGATCATTTGCCAATAAGTCGCTGCCTTCACTTTACTATACTTGCTTAAATGAATTTATATTTAAAGAAGAAGCAGTATGAAAACAAAACCCACATATCGTCTAGGGTTACAAAAGCAAAACATGCTGGTGAAAACAACATCCGATTTTTTATAGCTTAGCTCGTAGGGAATATCTTTAAAGATATATTTACTTTGTAGGCTCCGATTTTGAAATTAACAAATTAATAAAAACTATTGAGATTTTAACTAGAGCAGATTAGAGTAAAATAATGTATTAGCTCGACTTAATTTAAGGCAAACTCAAACATTAGGGCATTTTTTCGAGTGCACTGGGTTTTGTTGGCCGGTTGTTTTGTGGCGATCGTCTCTCCGGGTGTGAAAAGATTTATGTGCTAGGCGAGAGCACACATCTCTGGTGGTTATCAATGCAGCAGCCATTCACCCGGCCATTCCAGTTTGAGGCTCTCCTCCCGAGTTGGGACATTTCATTGTGAACGGGCTCTTATTTATTTATGGTCTGCCCAGGTTTTTATAACTCTTCGATTTATATTGATTTGTAATGCACATAAAAAACTGGAGATTTTATTGTATGCATGCAGCAGTTGACCTTGTGTCTGTGGCCAAGGAATCGCTGAATCTCGGAAATTATCATAGTTACCAAATGCTGAAGGTCGCCCCAAAAGGTTGGAAGATGGACCCGGCCCCGGCCCTGGCCCCTGCCCCGGCGAACGGGTGTTGCATGTGCAACATACCTGTCAGCCTGCAAAATTCCCGGCGACCAGGTGACATAACCTAACCGAGCGATACACCTACAAGACCCAGAGCCAGGTGGATATACTTGCAACTCTCGGTGCCCCTTTTCGACTGACGGTGTCCGAAATAAAAACACTTGTGCACGCAAATATTTCACGAATTCGCCGACAGAATTTGTTAGAAAAGCTGCAACAGCAACCGACACTTGGGCTGATAAAGGCGAAAACATGCTGAGAAAAAATAATATCCCACAAAAGACCCGCGCACATGACAATGTGTAAATTTATGGCCGTCGTCGACGTCGACGTCGCTGTGCAGTTGTGCAGTTGAGCACTGCACTCGAATTGCATAAGTCTGACTGGGCTTTAATGCACACAGCGGGCAAATAGCAAAATATTTGTATTTGCTTTATTAATTAAGCCGCGGCTCAAGCTCCAGCTTTGGCTGCAGCAATATTTGTGTATGCCATGAATATTTCCGAATAATATTTGGCAACGCATTTGATGCTCGACGGAAAAGTCAACAAATATTTTAATGAGTAAACGCACGCAGATAGGCGGAAGTTAGGCAAAATTGACAGTTGGTAATATGAGAAAATTTTCATTTGAGGTCTTTGATTGAAATTTCAGAGATTTAAATGAGTTTATAGCTGAAAAAACATAAAATTTAGGAAGCTTCCCATTTAAATAGAGCTTAGTCATAAATTACAAGAAAAAGCTCTTTAAATAGCGAATAATTTAAAGAAAAATATTAGGAATTAATCTCTTATACATTGAATTCCTAAAGAAAATGCCCAAGATCCCCTACCTCTAATTAACTCTATCAATCCGTAAATATTTCAATTACTTATCCCCCAGCAAATAAACAAAGAACCCGACTTTTGGCTATCGCTTCCTACAATGTCTTGTATTTACTATCGAAATTCTACACATAATGCATTTATCTGAAGCTCAAGATAGCAGACAGCAGTAGGAACCAGATGATCGGATTTGGATTTCTACGGTTTTGCCATCAAATGAAATTCCAATTAAAATTCCATTCGGCGGCTGTGGGGGCGTAGATCAGCATGTGTTTGTCTTAGAAAATGGGCCACTGTTAGTTAATGGCATAGAAAAAGATTTGGGGCCGGCCTTTAGGCCGTGACTAGACACTTTGTTGCATTTTCCATGGAAAATCAAGGCAAAATCCCGCGTCCCTGATTAAAGAGGCTTTCACCGCATATGGGTCAGCGTCGTCACCTTTCGCCAGCCGGAATTGGGTATCAAGAACTGGGATATATAGGGCAGACAAATATGTATATGCATATCAATATGTATAGACCGTCGTACTCCACTCCTAATGAACCTCGTGCTGGGGCAAAGTTAACTTGTTTGTTCGGTGTAGGTGTTTGACCCTCGGCCGAAACGATTTTGTTGTTTATTTATGTTAATTTCCGTGGCTTTTCGGCTTTTCGGAATATATTCTTCTACAATTAGTTGGCTTTTGGTGGGCTTTTTTCCTCATCCGATTCTTCTTATTCGGTTCGCCGCGCTCAATCAATTTAAATACATTAATCAATTTCCTTGGCAAGAGTCTCGTTTTTTTTCTATCGAACATTTCTTTTTCGTGTTGGGTGCGCTGAAAAAACAACAATTTAATTATAACAACAAACAGCGAGAGCGACAAACACATCGGCTATATCTGAAATTGATATCGTGACTTTGTGTAATTTGTAATTTACGATGAGATCACTTCCTCCAACAATGTATCAAGTCAGTCAGGCCAGACCAGGCCATTCCCGGCCAGCAACCGTCGTCGGTCGCATTGCGCTATTTTCCATCTTGTTTTATTTATTTATTTATGTTCAGTTTTGTCCCCTGAGCTGCTGCATAATTGCACTGAGAACAAAGTCTTGCTCCGCCTTAAATTTGGCAAACCATTGCCTGCTTTTAGGCGTCTGATACAGGGAGAGTTTTGGTGATAAATTAAAATCTCTCTAGTTGCCAAATTACTTGACCGATTGTTCTGAAATTTGGGATGCGACTAAACAATTAATAATAATGTTTACTCCATAGTAAAAAAAAATCTTAATACATAGGTCTTTGCGTACAGGGAGAGTTCGGAAGATAAATTAAAATCTCCCTAGTGACCTTAATACATGTTCGAATATTCTGAATTTTGGAATATGGCTAAACAATAAATAATAGAGTTTCCTCTAAAGACAGAAATTTAAAATCTGTAAATTTATGAAAATTATAGTCCCTGCTTATTGCTCTCACTGTACACATACATCAATTCGTCGCTAGCTCAGCTTTTCTCAGTGAGGAGCAAAGACAACGAAAAAGAGGGGAGCAAATCCGAGTTTTCTGTGACAAGATAAGCGTCAGAGATCCCCCTCTGTTGGCCCCTTGTTTTTGGCTTGTGCCCCACACTTTTGGACAGACCAAACCGAGCCAACTTGGCCACGTCCTGCGCATCAAGAAAAGACAAAGGGGAAAATTTGCATTCGCAGGCCATTCGAAGAGGAAGCTCGGCACAAAGCGCATAATTTAGATACGGAATTCTCAATGCGCAATTGGGGATTCAAAGGGGAAATGCAAATCAATTTTAGTATTTCCTCTACACACACACTCACACAACAAATCGAATCGAAACAAATTATTTCAGCTTTTAATACGGGTTTATATCTACTGCCAGATCTGATCCGATTTCCCAAGCTACCTTTTTTATAATCGTTATAAACTGCCGAAAAAAAAGAAAAATAAAAAACCTTGCTCTAATGACCGACCCATTTCCGTTTCTCGGTTCACGATTCTTATTTTGAAGTCTATTTCCCCAAGTCCTTGACCTTAGCCGCCCATTATTATGGCCGCTAAAAAGTCTCGTTGGCTCAACCGCCGCGAGTTGTAAAATATATATTTTCTTACGATTTCCAGTGAGGTCTTTGTATTTTTACGCTCGGTCTTTGAACTCATCAAACTTGGTACATTACAAAACGCTTGTCGTTGTCTCATATTTTTCTGGTTTTCAGTTGGCTTTTTCCCCACCTCTCTCCCCCTCGGTTTTTTCTGTGTTTTTTTTTGTAGTTTTGTGTAGAGCCATGACAGCCATGAGCCGTTTAATTAGCTGCAAAGCGGCAAAGCTGCAAAGCCCACGCCCCAGCGGAGATTCTCGATCATGTCGCAATATCAACTGGCAGCTAGTTGGGCACTGAGCGAGATATGTCTTATAGCTGATTACTGAAGGCTTGTTTTTCCCCGATTTCAGAGTGTCAGCAGCATATTTAATGCCTACACTTGGCGGACTTTGAGGCAGCCAGTTGAGCCTGCCAGTGGACAGTGCTGACAAGTCGTCCTTTTTAAGGAAAATTAATTGCGAGTAAAACGTATAAGTTTCTGGTTTAAATTCAATGAATTGTTGTGAAAATTATTATATAAATTTAATTCTTTCTTAATTCTTCTCTAATTTAATAATAAATTTAAGCAAGTAAGGCTTAAGACAGAAATAAGTTTGTTTTACAGGAAAAGTATCACAATATTCCCTGCATTTCTTAGGAAGTTCTTGACCATTCTAGCTGTTCTTATAAAGATCTCCCTGCCACCTCTGATGCAGCTTGAGCTGGGACTTTAAGGCACTCTTGAGTCTTTCAGGAGCAGCAGCGGCAGCATACCTGGCACTCCGGCCTACGTTCTGGCTATTGATTTGTCACCCGATGGCCGTCTGGTCAACTGGCCATCTGACAGCTGGGCGGCAGTCTCGGGCCTCCTTAAACCGTTCTGACAGCCGCCGGCGGAGCGTGTGGGCAACGCCTGACAGCTCGCTCAGCTTCGGGCGGTGGTGCCAGCAGCTCCAGCCAGCTTCAGCCGCGGACTGACGGTCCAGAAAATGCTGAAAATGCCGCCATAAGTCTGCAAATGTCGCGCGTAGGTCGCTAATCAGATTTCGCTGGCGATACTGCAGCAGCCTCATCTGAATGAGATGTGAGATGCTCTGCGATTGTGCGAGGCTAGCCGCGGATGC
The DNA here is from genome assembly GCA_008042775.1 of Drosophila pectinifera. Lineage (NCBI taxonomy): Eukaryota > Metazoa > Arthropoda > Insecta > Diptera > Drosophilidae > Drosophila > Drosophila pectinifera. The sequence goes on along the minus strand of VNKC01001515.1, from coordinate 254,706 downwards.
TGATTTTAATTACCACTCGGGACTGGCAATTAAGCGCTGGGTGGCCAAGTTGATGGCACTCACAAAAATAATTATTATTCACTTAAAACTTAATGGGGCAGTCAAATAAAATATTATTTGGCAGATAACTCAACTGCTTGAATCGGAAAATAAAGGGGAAAAGAGGCCGGCAAAGTAGTCATTCCAAGTTTGTAAGCTTTCCATTAAAAGACATTTTAATTTAATGGAATTTCCCGAAATATTTACTTTAATATATGGGTCAACATGTGCGAGCATTTCTCTGGTGAAAACTGCAGACTCAACGGCCGATTTGTGGTGATATTTTCTCTGCCTGTAGAGAAGAGAGAGAGGCCGCTGTCGATTTGGGGGCATTAAAATTCGTCATAAAAATTCAATTGAACCGAGAACGGGGCGGGAGTCTCTCAGACTCGCTTTTCATATGTGCCGCAACGGCGCTGCAGCGGTTGCATAATGCCCCATGTCCCACACACACACGCACACACAAGAGGGTTAATTTCAGCAATGAGAAAAAAAAAGCAGACAAAAATACGAACAAAAAAAGGAAAAGCAAACAAACCCAAAGCGGCGATCGCACAGACTTGGATGTGTGGTCCCCGGCGAGACCCAGACCGAAAAAAACCAAACCAAGCCCATGGCGTATATACACTCGCACGGCTAGTACGTGTACGTAGCAACAACTCCAAATTACCGCCGCCAATTTAATAGTCACACTTGTGGCACCATCACCAGCACCCAGGCCAAGATTCAAAGATCCAAAGCTGAAATTACGTGGAGGCTCCCAGCAAAGCGAAGCCCAAGAATCGGCATCTGAATCAGCCAACAACATCTGCGGATACTGACGATGCATCTGTGTATCTGCAGCTCAGACGGCGGCACGCAATGCCCGCCTGGGCATTAAATGCTTCTTAGAAATGTAAAGATACAAAACGTTGTTTCTCTATTCGTTTGCTGGGATGTGGAGGGTCTGGCGGAGGGATAGCCCTACTGTGGGGGTGGAGGATCAACTGCAACCACTTCCACTTCCACAGATGCTGCCTCTTCAGCTTACAGCCAGGGTTAATGCAATAAGGCAGCTATTAATTGAGTTGTAATATCTAGTTATAAGCAACCTATTGCTTAAAATGTGTTTTTATCAATTTATCTGATCTTGAGCTGTATATATATTATCTTATATAACATAATAACATGTTTACAAACATACTATTATCAAAAAATTGCAAGTTAATCTCAATTCTTAACCTCAAGTTAAACAGAAGACACTGATTTTTGTATTTAAAGATAATATTTATAAGTAAATACATTTGCTTAACACTAATAGAAGTATTTCCAGTGTTCAGCTGAGTTTCATTATTAAGTTTTCCTTTTCATTTTCCAAATACAAACTCTTAGCCTTAACCTGAGGTTATAATAATGTGATATTTTATTTAAATTAATTACTATTAAGCCTAATGCAATTGTAAATACACATATACACACATTTGGCACTGTGTAGATTGTTTAATTTTGTCTAGTTGCTGTAATAGTTCTTGAGAAAATGTGCAGCCTCATCGTAATGATGTTGGTAAATACTCGTATAACAACATCGGGGCCGACGAAGGTCCCTCTAAAAGGTTTTGGAGCAGGCGTTAATGGGTTTTTGATTGTTTATAGTGTGATTTCAAGGTTGTTGCAGCGAGCTGCTGCTGCTGCTGCTGCTGGTGGCTAAAGGCTGCTGCTAAAGGTTAGGGGTTAGGGTTACGGTTAGGGTTGGGGTTGGGGTTGGGGTTAGGGATGAAGGCTATTAGCTGGGCCATTAAGCATTGTGCAGTAATAGGTACCCGCCCGGGGTTCCCCCTTTCCCTTTCATCTGTAATTGAGACTTTTTTTCGGTTTCGGGGGCACCGCCAGCATTTGCAGCATTTCCTTAAAAGACCCGACAGACCAAATTATGTTTTCAGCGGCGATCGATCAAAATGGAATCGTAAAGCAAACACAGATGCAGGCCACCGTTATTAAAGTATCCGAGTATCGTATGTCAACCGAGGCATTCGCACAGACAGACAAATCGAAATACACATGGAGAAAAATAAGAGAAAAAGGAGTGAGTGAGGGGGAAAATAGGGGCAGAAGGAGGGCTGGGGCAGACAGACAACAGGCCAAATGAAATGCCATATGTGCGTGATACATAACTCATACTGGGGAACCAAACTCAGCTCAGACTCAAACTCCGACTCAGAGGCAAACAAAACTACCGTTTGATCGATCGTTTTGATTAGAAATGCAACACATTTCTATATGATCTGTCACCCAGGCCGCAAAAGTCTGCCTTTTTCTGCTTCGGCATTTGCGGTCTCCGGCCGCAGTAGACAAGCGAAATGTTTGTTAAAGTGAAATTAACGTCGCCGGCGGACTGCAGCCACCAATCAACAATGCGGCTCAACTCAACCACACAACCCAGCACAGCACCAGACCAGACAGGCCACGCACCACAACACAGCACAGCACACCACGCACCACCACTGCAGTGGGCTCTACACTGGGGATAATACTTAACTCTATATAAATATATTCAAGTTATCAAGATAAATTACAGAAATGTTTATTTGAGCTGGAAGCATAAAGGAAGTTGGGTATCCTCTCTATAGAAGGTATAAAACAAGGCAAAATATATTTATATAATATTAAATATATTCAAGCTATCTAGATAAATTACAGAAATGTTTATTTGAGCTTAAGGAGTAAAGGAAGTTGGGTATCCTCTCTCTAGAAGGTATAAAACAAGACAAAGTATTCTTTTAAAGCAGTGCTGTCTCTGTTTTCACACGCACAGTATGCACAGTGTGTAAGAAACGCACCAGTGCGGTAAAATTGTAATTTTGTGTCTAAATCGAACCTTTTATAGAAGGTATAAAACAAGACAAAGTATTCTTTTAAAGCAGTGGTGCCCTAAGATCTGTCTCTGTTGGCACACGCACATTATGCACAGCATGTAAGCAACGCACCAGTGCGTTAAAATTTAAATTTTCTGTCTAAATCTAACTTTTTATAGAGTTTAATAGCTAATTTTAAGCCTTAGCTATTTTTTTGCCATATCCCAAAAAAAATTAGCTATTTCTTAGACTCATAATCACTTCGTTCTATTTCTTACTCACACGAAAGAAATTCTAACATGTATTGCCTGGCTATCACTGTTTAAATGTGTTTAAAAATGATCTGATCTTAATCTTATATATATTAAAGCCTTTTCAATTATCAGATATTCCCGATATTTGTTCTCTGTGTAAACACGCAGCGCCTTTTCCTTGGCATGCAGTTGTCGCCATTGCCATCGCAGTCGTCGTCGCCTTGTCGCACATTTTCCGCGTGGTTGTCGTGGCTCGTCCCCAAGAAGAAACGCCAAACAGAAACCAAACCGAGACCAAAACCAAGCCAAGCCGGGGAGGAAAAAAGCCAAAGAAAACTCCGTGGAAAAGTTAAAGCCAAGGGGAAAACTCAGCTCATGAGCTGCCTCCCACTCTCGCGATCGCTGTTTGCTGTCTCTGTCTTGTGTGCGTTTTTGGTTACGGGCTTAATTTACAATTAATGAAATTCGATCGTTTTATTAACTGTACATTTTGCATGATTTATGCCCCCCACACTCCACGGTGTCTATATTTATTTTTTGACAATTTTCCACTGCTTTATTTCACGTTTTCATGTCCATTAACCTTCATTAGGCCTGCGGAGCTATTAACACTCCCCGCACTCCAGCGATTTCCCATCGAACGGCCATTGCGTCTTTGTCCATTTATGGCTCGCTTGTATTGCGGCGGCGTTGACAATTTCTATCAGCGGTTGCACAATTAAACTCTATTTATTTATTTGTTTCGCTTAATGAACTGTGTGAAACAGTTCGAGGCGATGTCTCAAATATTATGCCCAGGCCAAAACAATTGCCACCAGCAGCAGCAGCTCCACAGAAACCACACCCCATCCCCAACCACAGGCTCCCAGCCACCCATCTAATGCAATTACACTGGAAAATATAGGAGTACTATTAAAAATACCAATATATCTAGTTAGGTAACCGACTCATATTTAGCATCTTTGTTTTCTTTAGGAAATGTATTGACTTAAAGGATAAGACTTATATTTATCCATTCTAATATTATTATAAATAGATTTTATTATTTATTAAAATATAAATAGTTTTTTGCAGACTCGAATCAAGCCGGTTCTGATTTAAAAAGTAGAGCAATGCGATTGACTTTGACAAAATCATACAAAGTCTATTGAGAATCAATAAGACCCCTGTAACATCAGCTGTTTTGGAAGATAGCCACCCGATCCTTCATCAGTATCAGTATAAGGCTGGCTTTATGGGAGAATTTTGAAAGCAAGCGGAAGCTGCGCTGATGACCGTTGACTTGGTTATGTTTTACAAACAAATATAAATCAACTCAATATTTATTTGTCCAAGTGCACAAACCCAACAAAAGCCGCCACGCAACTTGTCTCAGTTTTCAATTTTGTTGTTGTTTTTTCTGATATTTTTTTCAGCTGACCAAGCTGCTCGCGCATTTTTGTGCAGCGCAAATTGTTATTGCACAATTTTCGGCTTTTGGGGGAATTCAATGCAATGGCAATAGCCACAAAACTGGCAGACAGACAAGGCAGAAAAAAACACTGGAAACACACTGAAAATGCGCCTAATTGTCGCTCTTTCAGCTGTCGCACATAACACTTTGTTTTTGCTAATTTTCTGTCACCTGCATCGCATTTGAAATGCATTTTTTTGGCAGTGCAGACAATAGAGCTCTGACAGTAAACTGAAAATATGGCTAAGAGAGCACGTGACTGCTGCTGAGGCTGGATGGGCAGGAAATAAAAAATCGGGATCATCTTTGTCATCGTGTGACTCACATGACACAGTTGCAGTTTTTCTCGGCTCTCAGTTCTCCAGTTTGTTGCCCTTTGTTTTGTTTTATTTCTCTTGTTTTTATTTTTTTGGGGGGCTACTACTGAGAATTATCATCTCCGAAAGCGGGAACATCTCTTCTTTCATTCCGACACCGAGCAACCGTTAAAATTGCATGCCTCGACATTGGCCATTATCAAACTAAGGCATCAATCTGCCAGAACCAGAGCCGCACAATTGCAAATTGCCAAGGCAATTACCGCGCTGGAGAGGGTCTAAAATGGAGCAGCCGGCTGGGAACACGTTTTAGGCCCCGCCTAGATGAGAATATCCAACAGATCCGTCCAGCTGGGGTGATTATGCAATTTACAAGAGGTCTCCTGCTCCTCCGCCGACTCCTCCGCTGCAGCCGCAGTTGCATCTCCAGATCCCAGTTCCAGAACTCAGTCGAGCGAGCGTCGGAGCAGCGCGCACCAATTGTTATGGCAGCTAAATCATTTTTAATACCCAAATTTAAGGCGAAATAATCATAAATAACTGGGTTAATTTGTAACGCTTCTATGCATGCGTAATGAACCATTCAGCCCGATTAGAGATCTTTGGCTCACCCCGGAAGGCCGAAGAAGCTCCGAAAAAAGTAAGGGAAAATGAAAATCAATTAACGCTGTCATACCAACGAAAGTCAGATGAAAGGGCCAGTTGTCTAGGGTACAGTGGGGACTGTATTATTTATAACATATACACCCCAGATTAACAGAACTTTATTTTACATTTCTTCGCCTATATGGCCTGAATTCGGACTTGGGAATTTTAATTGGACCTTTTGCAACATGTTTATCTTTTAAAAGGCCTACACATAGTAGATATATGAATTCATAAGGCCGAAGAAGCTCCTAAAAATGGAAATAAAAATGAAAATCATTTAACGCTGTCTTATCATCGAATATTATATGACCTGAATTTGTACTTGGGAATTTTAGATGAACTCTTTGCAAGAATTTTAAGCAACAACTTTACTTTAAAAGGTTCTACACATACTGGATATATGAATTCCATATAAATACTAAACCACAACCTGAACCCAGTCTTAATATGTATTTCTTGCTCCACTCTTCACTCCAAAATCCAGAGATTCCCCTGCCAGGGAGGTCTGACTGTACACATAGTGACATCTAGTCAGTCCCTGTCAAGTTCAAAGTTATAAATGTGCCAGAGATCGTGCGGAGTTTATTTAATTTCCATGATTTCGTTGTGATCGCTGGCAGCATACGAAATCAGTTCACAAATATATTTTTTGTGAGTTGCCTTTGGAGATTTGTATTTCCTGCGCCAGTATTTCTGTATTTGAAAGTCGGAGAATTATTCTGTCATTGACTGGCGGAGCTTTGCCCGGGGATCAATTACCTTTCAAAACCAATTTGCATTTGAAATGCATAACGAAATCGTGTGCACACAATGCAATATTTTGGCAGTCACATGCTGAGATCGAATGGCCAAGTTGGCAGCTGAGTTGAGTTTTCGGATTGGCGGGCTTTCAAATTGCGAATCAACTGGCATCAAAATGGAAAATGAAAATGAAAAAAATATATGGAAAATGCAGGTGGCTTTGCGGCACCCACACAGCCTTATCTCCCTTTTGGCAGTTGCTCATTATTGCAACTTGGCCTGGCTTTTATTTCTCTCTCTATTTCTCCTATTTTTTCTATTTCTGCGATTTTTCTATATTTTTTTCGATTTTTGCTTTGTCTTGAAGGTGTGTCGCGGTAGTTGCAACTGCCATTTGCTGTTCGATCACTTGGATCAATAGGCTCTAGGCACGCAAGCTCTCCACTTCAGCTGGGGGTTAAGCTTGCGTTCATCTCCGCGGCGGAATATGGGTTAATTCGGGCCCCCAGAGAGTGGCTCTTTTTTTTGTAATATTTTCATTGCTGATGAACAATTTGGGTAACTCTTACTTTTGATTAGGCCATGAGTCTGCAGTAATTTCCGAAGTTTGTGGCGGATTAATTCTTGAAAAGTAAATCTGGCGATGATTTGTCAACTCTTCAAGTGGGCTGCCGCTGCCTGCTTTCTTTCTTCGCATCTACTATTTTTTCTGGGTTAGAAAAACACAAGATCTTTGGGGCTCCCTTTCCATTTCAAGATGTTACACAATAACGCTGTCAGTTTTCCATGGGATTCTCGCATGCAACACTTGCAGCAAACTAACAGTCGTAAATTATGACGGACTGTCTATAATTAATCAAAGCCCTAGGGCCGCCGTCTGCCGTCTGGACTGTCGAGGCTTTTCCAACCATTTAGTCTCAATTAACACACGCAAATTGCGCCGAGGATCAGGAGCATGGCAAGTAGTATGGCAAAAAAAGAATGCCAGGCATTTATTTGAAAGTAAAAACAGCAGTCCGCACCTACCGGAATTTGTTATACATTTTTGGTATACAATGCGGGATGCATTGTTAGTCGCTCGCCACTCGGCCTTTTGTGTCGCTCAGCTCGGCTCAGCCCCGGCTCAGCCCCGGCTCAGCTCGACCAGTTTAGAAATTCTACTGGTTTTGAGTGACGGCCATGGCGAAACCTGATGTGCCACATCCACAATCCACGTCCACATCGGGCGATTTGTATTCCAAATGACGTCTGGTTCCGCTCCGTTCCGTTGGCCCGGCTATATAGTATGTACTATATGTCCAGCTGATTGAATTGCAAAAGGAAAAAATGCTAAACCCCAGAATGTACCGAAGGTATGTGTGGGGCTGGGGGAAATTCGAAGCGAGGAAGCCGAGGGTCAGGAAAATTGTGCAAGCTGCCTCTGCTTTGTAAGTTATATGAGACTTTTTCGCAATCAACGTCATAGAAACTGGCCTTGATTTGAAGTGTTGTAAATATATATAAATATATATATTTAAGCGGTTGTCATTTCTTATTTTTATGGCAAAGGTAAGGGACAAATCTCTACTGAGACTCAACTTCCTGTTGGCTTGCTCTCAGGCCTTATCCATGTTTTATTTCCTTTAAAGTTTTTTTCAACCTTAAGAATAATATAAAAGGCTTTGGAAATCACTCATTGGATTAATTTGAAACTCTTAGGAAGGACATTGGTCTTTAAAAAGGTAAAGCAAACTTGTTTTAAAATATCAAAAGGGAAATCCCCATCAACATATCTAGACCAAAATACTAACAAAATACAACCATTTCCCAAATGCATTAACCATGTTCTTCATCAACTCCGGGGTCTCATCACCCGCTAATTTATGGCTTATTGCCATATCGATTGGCTTTTTGGTTTATGGCCCAGACTCGAACCCAGTTTCGCTCATTTTTAGTGTCCAGCTGGGCAAACGAAACTGGCCTAGCAACCTTTAAACAACTACCTGCTTTCAGCTGTGTTTGCTTAACTCGGCTCAAATTTATGCATTTAGTCAAGGCATTTATCATGCGAAAGATACAGCCACGCGAAATTAGCATATTTACGCAGTGCGTGCCAATATTTTTTGTGGCCAAACAAAAGCCCCGCCGAAATATCGAAACGTTTGCATTGATTATACTACATAGTTGACAAATGAAAACTAAACGACCTTTTTCTCCCTGGCTTTCTCTTTGCAGCTCTGGGACAGTATCGCCGGGATATTTTGTATGAAAATTGCAGCCAAAAAGGTATGTAACAAATTTCTTAATTAACTCAAAAAGCGACTTTCGCGCGGGGCAAATATGCCAATTAAGTCAATAAATATTTGCCAGACGCTAGCTCTAGCTGTTTTTTTCCTTTGCGTTTTGACGCCAACAACTAAACTACAGCAATAAAGATTTCCAAAAATGCTTTTACATTTTACAAATGGCAGACGAACAGGCTTTTTTTCGAGACGAGGCTGAGCCGCACAGAAATCATTTATGTTAATCAACACATGTTTTTTTCGGAGTCATTGGCTCGCTGGGAATTCTTCGCTCTTTTTTTTATCTTTTTCTATATATTAAAAAGGCCCAAAACAAATAGAAAAAATAAATATATACAGCAAACGTGTTTGAGTGTCGCGCAAGCAAAACAAAAAGCAAAAGCTATGGCCAAAGCCAAAATTCAAATTCAAATTCAAATTGTGCTTCGTTGAAATTTGCGCTAATGTTGCCATTTGTGTTGCTGCTGGGCGAGTTTGAGGTTGCTCGTGTGCTGCCTGATGTTGCTGCTGCCACTGATGTTGGTGTTGCTGCTGATGCTGCTGCTGCTGCGGTGCTGATGTTGCCGTTGTATGCGGAGTTATTTTCGGTATGCCCCGCCGACTCTATATGGCCGCCCCATGCCGAAACAAGATTTTTTATCCAGCACCAAAGTCCGATTTTTTCGAGCCGACACGCCGCGGATTTCTAATTCTTATGCAAATATGCACTGCCATGTCATGTAGCTTCTGTGCTCAGAGCTCAGAGCTCAGTGCTCTCCAACTGTTTGCATTTCAATAAGCACAGACACGATTTAATCACACAGAAAACAATATGAATCTTAAATAAATAAATAGTAAAACTAAGAAAGCAGAAGTTAAAGCGTTACATTTGAAAAGAATTTTTAATGTTCCACCTTTATTCGAAATGTCTTGTCTTCTTAAATTCTAAAACAAGTTTATTATGAGTCCAGAGAATCTTACAATTCGACGAATTCCTTATCTTTCCATTAAATAAATACTGAAAAACATTAATGGTGACCAAGAGCAAGGTTTAAAATAAAATATAGCAAGACATTTAATACTTTTATAATAAAAAACATATAAAAAATTACTATAAATGCAAATAACTGCTTTAAATATTTCTCCCTGTGCACACATCTATGTTTGCTGCAATAAAAGATTCTCATGAAGTTTTCGGCTGACTCAAATCCAAATCAAACATTTCCAAATCGAATTCGCATTAATTTCCAAAGGGGTTGCGCCAAAACAGATACGACGAGGCACCACATATTTCCGATAACTAATACTCATGAAAGGCCATAAAAAGAGGGAGAGAGAGATAAGGCAAAGGTAGAACGGAAATCGTCAGTTTGGCAACCGAACGAAGAGAGAGCAGAGTAAGTGCAGAAAAGGCAGCAGAAGTTGTTAACAAATATTACGCATACGCAGGGTATGTGAGTCACCAGAGCCAGTCATTGGACGATCGACCGCACTGAAATCCACTTTGATGCGAATGGGTTTGTCATGGCGGCTTCAAAGAAATCAGTCAGAGAAAATCACTCATATAAACAAATTAAAGAGTGATATAATCGAACAGAAAGTTAGTTAAGGAAAGTGGATTTAGAAGAACTTTAAGTTTTCTTACAGTATATAAATGTTTATTTTTCTAAAATAAATTCATTAGGAATTTGCAGTCATAAATGACTGAACCAAATTATATATACTACTACCAACACTGTACAATTATTAGCCATAAATCGTACTTAGTTCTTTACTTCAGTAAATAACCCTCTTTTTAAAGAAATATAAATACGATTCCCTTTATTTTCACTAAGAGTACTAAAAACCTATCAAACTGACCCTAACAGGGCCTGATTATGCTTAAATTGCAACTCAAAGGGCTCTAAAGTGTCTGCTGTGCTGTTGTTCTGCTGCTCACAAGTCACCAGTTGACCATAAAGTCAATCCAAACACGGTCTTTCACGGTGCGATCTGCTGTAATCTTGTGATTTGTTTGGATTATGCACCGACTGCCCTTTGAGGAGCCTCCTCTAGGAACCCCCCGAGCCCCCTTTTCATTAGCAAGCCCAGCATGGAACCCAGTCCTAGACGCGTTAATTCGTGTGCGCTGCTTATGAAGTTGACAGCCGAACGAATTGCGTTTTATGAGCTCCCTTTTTATCCACACACACAGAGAGCATAGAGCAGAGCCCGGCAGAGCATAAACTCACACTTAAAATCAATAAACGTAAACTGGGCCCGCCCAGCGCCAGAATTGCATTCGACATGTGTTGCCGATAAAACTATAAAATAGCACAAACTTATGCGACCAATAAACATAAACAATGCGGAGGCGCGAGATGAGTCCGATCTGCCAAAAACCGCAGACATGGGCCCAGACTCTATAGAGTTGTTTTTACATGCGTAAACAAGTATTTTTATGGCCCGAACTACGGAGCATAAAAGGATGCCCCACGGCTGTGGACCAGGACCAGGGCCAGGATGATGGGATACGGCCGTAAAGGCACTTAATTGCCATTTTATTGCCGAGGCTATTAGGCCAGAGTCGGCCAAGTTAGCTCAGTCTGTCAGTCAGTCAGTCAGTCAGTGAGTCTGCGCCGACTTTCATTAGACTCTGGGCTTCACTTTCGCATCAGCATGGATATTGCACCAGATTCTGCATCAACAGAAAGATACGCAGGAGTCACAGATATCCTACATTGAAAGAAATATCTTCCTGAAATTTATTTAACATAACTAAGATTTGAGCTCACTTTATCTGTATTACTGAATTATTTTAACATGATATTCTAACCATAAGGAGGGATATATCTTCTTGGACTTAAGCTCACACCATCTGTGTTTTTGACTAATTTAAACATGTTATTCCAACCATAAATTCTACTTAAATGTAACTATTATGCTCAGGGTAGCTCCTATTATTTTCCCAGTGTTCTTGCTCTTTGGCTGCCACATGCAAAGTGGCTCCCTTCAGCGATTGCAGTGCCATCCGGCGATATCTTTAATGAAATCAGCATGTTGTGGGCTTTAACAAGCATTCTGGTTGTCTACTCATGTCGCTCCCCTTACCACACCCCCGAGATCCTTTCCATCTAAGTATCTCCATCTCCAGAGCCGTGTGCCATTGCGATCCTTTTGTGTTGGAGCGGGGGGAATCCGAGATCTCAGATGCCAGAGAAGAGTTGGAGAACCAAAAGGAGCCCGTGGCTAGATCAGCAACTTTGTAGACCGGGCCGGGCCGGGCCGAGCAAATCTTGTTAGCGTAAATATTAACTTGTAAATATGATGATGCCCTCATGGAAATTGTATGAATCGCTGATAAATATCATTAGGTCGCAGCTCTCTTCCCGGCTTTGTATCTGTATTCTGTATTCTAGACTCTGTCTGCCGTATTCTATGTTTGCATTGCATTTCGCCTTGCAATTCTATTAAGATTCTTATCTAAAGTGCTTGTACGGCCTGGGAGTGAGTGTACGTACTCGTAATTGTTTAGCAAATCAGTGGAGAGTCGAGAGCTGAGAGCTGAAAGCTGAAAGCCCGATTGTTGTTATTGTTTGGCTGATTACACAGTAGTAACTGACAATTTGCCATCGATTTTTGTTGGCTTTTTCCAGCAGTTAAGCGGCGAGCTACGCCCTCGTCTAGTACTTATTAAATAATGTTGAAATCGCTTTTGTAACTCGGACAAGGCACTCAAAGAAACTGAATTTGAGGTGAATGGGTTCAATGAATGGCATTAAACATTAAGTATTTACCTCTCACAATATAGTTTTAATAAAATTACTTACAAAAGCAGCTTAGTTCTTGGTATTAACCTTAAACCCTTTATATTTTGTAATCCTCACTGATTTCTGTATTTCTTATTGTGAATTAAGAACCTTTAAGCCTTAAGTAAAGACCTTTATAACCATTTATTTATTCTTTTATACCCCTTGTTGGCCACTCCCCGGGGGCTCCATCAGAATTCCAGGCAGACGCCGCACGCTCTGTGCTCGTAAATAAAGTTCCAAGGGAACTCGGCTGGCATAGAATAGGGCCACGAATGAAATTGAAGCGACTTTCCTCCTAGGAAAGCGGCCATTCAAGCCGCCACAAAGACGTGACAAATACCCCAAACGAGCTACTTTAAAGCGTGGGAGTTGCATTCAACTTCATGGGAATGCAATGGGAATCAATGGCGCCAGTCTCCAGCGTTCTCTCCCGCCCCTCCCCCTCCCTACCTCGTCTGTTGGGGGCCACCGTGATAAAGTCACTCAGCTACTCATATTTCAACGAAACGTGCACATCGACTTCCTACTCCCCAGCATTAATCCATATGCATATACGTCTTACACCGAGAAAAAGCGTAGTAATTACAATTCAAACAGTAGTTATTAAAATATATAACTCAGCGTTTTAGCAAGTGGATTCATCCACATCGTCCTCTGTAAAATCCAAAAATCGCTGGTACTGATAGCGAATAATGTAAAGGACAGAGTAAAAGGCCCTTAGGAAAACGCTGAAGAATCCCACGTAGCAGGGCTCTATCTCCTCTCGGCACGTAACCCTATTCCAGCTGGCGCCCATTTGGCGCAGGGGACAACTGGGACATTGGCCAGTCGAGGAGAGCCGGGGCAGCGCCTTGACCCGCACAGGGTAGCCAGCAATGCCCAGGCTGTCCAGCTCCACGGCCCGGGCACTCTCACACGGACTGGAGAACTGCAGGTGGAGCCCGTCCTGGGACCAGCGCTTGCCCACGATGCGCCCTACACAGCGAAAGGTGTTCAGGACGCGATTGGCGGCCGGACGAGGGAAGCCGGTGACCAACACCCAGCTGGCATTGGGATCGTAGATACGCCGGAACTGGCGTTCAACCTTCTGCTTCCTCTGCTCCTCTTCCTGGTCATCCTCGCAGCTCTTCAATATATCGAAGAGTAACTGCCGTGGAGGCTCTGGGTGCGGATAATAAGGCATCTCGACTGCTTAAACTTCAAATATAATTTACAAGAATTTCTAGGGGAAGCAGAAATCTCAACGAAGCTATGATTAAGAATCCAAATCTATATGATTTATATAAGAAAGTTAGGGATACAAAGCATTTCTTTAACTTAGATAATTCCCAACTTCAATCGTAAATAATAAAATGCAAGTCAAAAGTATGTTTATTATAGGATTTATATAAAAAGTTAAGAATACGAAGCATTTCTTCAACTTAAATAATTCCCAACTTCACTCGTAAATGATAAAATGGAAGACAAGTATTTATTATACGAAATAGGTTCCTAGAAATATTTAATCAACATTTATATTAATTTATTCATTGTACTGCCCCCGTATTTTCCCCAAGTGCAATCGATTGCCTCCTAATCAAAGCCAGAGCTCTGTGGGGCGTATGCTTGATGAGGTGGAGGTGGCGGTGGGATGGGCGGTATTGGGATTCAGATCGTAATTTCCAGCTCTCAACGCCGCCAGCGGGCCAGCAGAGCGACACAGTTGGACACTGTCTGCTCTAGTTTACCGAAAAATCAAAAAAAAATAAAAAAAAAAAGAGAGAAGAAAACGAAAATCGTAGGCTTCGGTCGCCGGCGCACGCTGCGTATGCGTATTATGTTGGTGGCCTGCCGAGTTCGAGAGTTTGAGTTCAATAAACGATTAGACGACGCTCGTTGCGTTCTAAGTTGTCGCTGCCGTCGTTGTGGTTTTCTTTTTTCCGCTTTTCGTATTTGTTGCTTCTTATTTCGTTGTTGCTTTTATATGCCTGCCTTGTTGTTGTTGTTTCCGACGGTTTCTGGGGAGGCACATTGCGTGTGCGTCCGCGCTTGCGTTTGCGTCTGCCAAAGTTATCGCGGCTTTTTACACTAAGACGAAGGCTAATATGTCATTTGGTCATTGATACGCCGATCGAGGAGTGTGTGAGAGAATGGGTAGATAGAGGCAGAGGGAGATGGAGAGAGAGGGGTGCAGAGGGGATCCCCAGGCACGGTGCCACCAAAGCAAAACGCTTACTGTCAGTGTGAGGCGCGTATAATTAATTGCGCCTATCAATATCGCTGCCTGCGCCTCTTTTCTTGTTGTTGTATTTTTTCTGTATGTTATTTTTTATTTTTGTTTGTTATTTTCAGTTTTTTTTTCTTATATTTTTGCCTGCCCGGCACGCATGTGGCCAAAAGTCTGGGCCTCTGGTGGTGGCTCCGCCATGGCCATTGGCAGCAGCAGCAGCTCATTGAGATAAGCCTGTCCGTTTATGCGATTTTTCGTTCGGATTTAGCATAAATCATTCGCCTGCAAAATGTTATGTCAGCATACTTTTATATGGTCAACACGAACAGGCAAAAGGCTTTGTGCCTAGGTTAACATGGCTCTAAGAATGGGAGTAATAAAACAGTGAGAAGAAATTATTTACACATTTGTTTTATCTTTCTAAATAAAAAAGACAGAAATATAGGGTAGAAAAACAACCCATAATTTGCTGACTATTCCTAGATATTTTTACTAATAAAACATAATGCTAAATGCAAGTTTACACAGGAAAAATCCAGGCATCATTTCGCAGTGGATTCTGGACTGACTCAGAGCGGATGTGGACAGTTCGTGGGGTGTCCGTAGAACCGCCATAAAAAGCCTTCAACTTGTGTGGGAGTCCGGGAAACACCTTTGGGGCAAGCCTTAAAAAACAAATACCAATTATGACTGCTCGCCGACGAGATGACAACGCATCGTGGATCGAGTCTGGCAGTCGTGAGTCATGACTCATGATGCCTTTGCCTGCGTTGGTAATAAAATACGCCAAGCGATTTGCAATTTGCGCAACTGTGCAACTGTGCAGCGGCAGCGGCAGCGAAAGTGTATCTTTAGAATGAAGTCAGCTCTACAAAGGAGTTCAGGGAAACACTTTTACTCCCGTGAAGCTAAACAGACCACGGAGCGGGCCAAGAAGGCTGCAATAAAAGGGGGTCTGTGGAGGCAAGTGCAATGCTTAAACTTAACACAAAGCCTCCAGCTAATTTATGCCTCACTTTTGCCACTCCCACAGAGGCACAGTGGGTGTTGGAAATATAAAAATAATGATGGGAAGATGAATTTAGTTAGCAAAGAAATTAAGTTTATGCAACATCTATTCATACTTTCATCAAAAAGTGAATTAAAAGTCCTACTTTCTTGATTTAATTGAAAGCTTGCATTCTCTCCCTACCATTAAAGTTGCAGCATTTATTTTATAAAAATCATTGCATAATTTTAGGGACTATTTTAAGAGCAACCAAAAACCTGCTTGTGACCTTCCTATCTCTGCGATTAAATGGAACATATTTTTAGTTCTAAAATATTTAAGCTACTTATTTATTTACATAATTAAAACCACGGATATTGAGCTTAGAAAAGGCCTCTTAAAATATGAAATGCTATGAATTACAAGAAACTAATGAGATATTTGAGTTTTTGTTAAATATTGTACCAAATGGTGTAATTTGTAGTGCATAAAATAGCATTTTGGCCCACTGTTCACTATAGATATTGTTATTGTTGTTGCTGGGCTACTGTCTGTTGCATGCAAATGCAAAATGATTGATGTTGCCACGTTTCGCTATTGTTGCTGTTGCTGTTGCTGCTGCTGCTGTTGTTGCTGCTGCTGCGGCTGATCTCCAAGGAAAACGACAACGAAAAATTCTCTTTGTGCAAAATGTTGGCATTTTGAAGTGCGAGTAATTGCAGCTGCAATAGTTTTTCATGTTGCTGCTGCCGCTGCAACAGCCCGATGTTGCTGCTGTTTCTGTTGCAGTTGCAGTTGCTGGTCAAGTTGCTCAGCATTTTGGCAATGCAATGTAGCAATATAACTACAAAAAACTTCCTTTCACAAGACAGCCTCCAAGAAAAATGGGTCTGCCAAGTCTGGTGATGGGCACTTGAATGTTTGAAAATTATAGACTACTCTCCGCCGTCTACATTTCACAAATGTCTAAAAAATAAAACAGCAAACGGCCTTAAATGCCAAGCCAAGAGAATTACTGAAGGAGATAAGATACTTGAAAGCTGGGAACTAGTCTCAAAATGTCAAAATAAATGTTTGGGGAATTTTTAAAATGTATTTAAGAGTTTTATAGATTAAAACAAATAGAGAATTAATTACTCAGAGTGTAAGGAGTGTGTAAAAATTTATATAAGGATATTATTGATTAAAATAAATTAGTATTTATAGTGTAAGGCTAAAAGATGATGTAAAATATCTGATATCATTTTCTTATTATGTTTGGGAATTTTTTCTGAGTGGCAAAGCGGAAGTCAAGAACCATTGGAATCTAAAAAAAGAATTTTTCTATTGATCAAAGTGTTCTAGGCTCTTAAGCCACTTTTGTTTGACACCACAACCTTGATAGTCAAAAAAATAAATCTAGATTCATAGCTTTACACCGCTCGCTTTATGCAAAACAAAAAATGCCTTGGCCCAAGGGCTCTCGTGGCGAGCAAACAAAAACAAAAACAAAATAAAAATGTGGCTAATTACGAGAGCCAGTTTTCGAGACACACCAACACACAATCTGGCCATGGCTGTGAGGAGAGGAGAGGCCGTGTCCGGGTAATTACAGGCCGAAGCACATGCCACATTATTCTTTTGTGCAATGAGCACGATGCAACGGTGCAGGCCAACAGCTCAGCGGTCTTGGCCAACAGCTCTCAGGCTCGGGCTCAGGCTCAGACGCCAACGCCGCCGCCGACGACGACACTTGTGCGCATGTGCAGCAGCACGCATACACTGCAACAAAATAAGCGAGAATAAGTGCTGCAAGCTACAGTCGGGGAGCGCCGAAAAACCGGTTGAGTTATGAAAAATTATGATTGTCACCGGGGTCCGGTGCCTGTCTTTGCTGGCAGCTCCCCAGGGCCACAACAACAATAACGAAAATGTGTAACAATTTTCCAGTTAACCCTCAGCAGGCACATGTTACCTAACTGTAACACAAAAGAAAATATCCAATTTACATGGATTACCATGGGATCTTTCTCAATAAATATATAAATAAATACCCAGCTCCTTGAAGCTTACTTACTCTGCCTTTGAAGCTTCCAGTAAATATTAAAGAAATACTTTGATTTTTAACACTTGCGGAAAACACTTGATCTCTGGGGTTAAGCCTGAACTCAGCTGCTTTGCATTTACGCTAAAAGCCAACACCAAATAGGCAACAATTACATAGGCAGCCAGATCTTGGTAGGAAAAAAAACCACATCTAGCTGCTCGGGTATCCGTGTATAATTATTTGCCCACGTTTCGCATGTCTTGCCAGACTGACTGTCGTCGTTGTCAGCAGCCCCGGCACACCACAAAGTCACACACAACGGCACACACATACCACCGTCAGCATCATACATAGATGTGTTAGGTGCGCACACAAATTGCTGGCATTTTTGCATTTGCCATTTCAGAGTCATAACTTGGCTGCTGCTAGTGCTAGTGTACATAAATGTTTTTGCTTTGAACACTGGAAACAAAACAAACTAAGAAATATAGGCAAAAAAATTATACATAAATAGCTATTTATATTATTATTAATATTTATCTAGCTATTATTGTTAAACATTCTATACCAAAGCTTGTGTTAAAGGAGCTTTATTTTGCGACTAAGAGGTTATAGAGAGTGTAGACTTAAGATAGGTCATCAAGGGATACTGATGAAAAATGGTGGCTCCTTCTGGAAACAGCTATATATCAGAGCCTGCTTCTTATCTAAGTCAAGACCTTTGTGCGTTTATGGCATAAAGTCCAGTTTTAACTCTTTCAAGTGATCTTGTCTAGCCTACAAGTCTCCTATAAGTTCTTAAATCTCTGAATATTAAGTGATTTCTCTCTCTTAATAATCAAAACTAATCTTTCACTCTTAATTACTCCTTTTCCCAGTGTAGCTTGGGTTTTTCTTCCTTGGATTTTGTTTTGAAAATGTGGCCAACATGTGTGTTGCCTGGAAACAGCTGTTGCCAACATGTGACCAATGCCTCATTTGCCAATTTGTAAGCGGCTAATTTAAATGATCATTGCTGGAATTGCATTTCCATTTCCATTTCCAGTTCCACTTCCATCGCCAGCTCTGCCTCCATTTGAATGTCGCATCTTTGAAGTGCATTTACTGGTTGGAGGCTGGAGGCTGGAGCCTGGGCAATTGTGCGTGCAACATTTCAATTGAGCCAAACTGCCACAAAGGGAACAGATACAAAGATACTCCAGCTTAGCTCTCCCTTTGCCCAAACAGCTGCGTAAATTGTCATCCGCCGCCGAGGCTGTCAGTGTCAGTTTTAATTAGTTTGTTTACAACAGAAGCAGTCCCCAGAAATCCGACAAAGACAAAGAGGCATCTCTCCGATGGAGAGTCTGCCCAACTCATTGCTCCAATCATATCAATTTGGTGTGTCAGTCCTTTAAATTGCTTTGTGAGCCATAAAAGAAATTTGTATGCAGCCAGCCAGCGGTCAAAAATGCACTGGGTTAATTACCAGTCGCCAGACTTCAATTGAGTTTTGCTGATTAGGAGCGAACAAAGTCGCCTCTACTCACTTATCAGCCAGGGAAAAAATACAAAAAAAAATGTATTCTTTCTTAGATTAGGACTCCTTTGTTTCTTCTAGCTTATATATATTATTTAAAACACTTAATAACCCAGCATGGCCAGCCCGCTCGAGTTCCAATTTCAAATAGCAAACAGAGTCGAAAAAAAGAAATATACAAACCTTCATAAACTTTTATGGCCGGCAAATTGAATGCCGTTTTATAGCCCAAAAGACCCCCTTATGTTACTTTTCGTAGCTATTTCTTTTCTTTCGCTTATTCTTCGTGAATATTTCTGCTTTTTTGCTTGTATTATTTCTTTGTAGTATCAGCAAACAATAAATGTTAATTAACAGCATTTATGTGCTGCGGCCTATTGACACTCGTGTTGTTAAATTTTTGCCTACGAAATACCTTTAGGAGAATTAAGCTTGTGTGTTTGTGCAATTAAGTGTATTTTTTGGTACTCGTATCTCAAATTAAAACTTGAACAAAGGCTCTAGATACGATCAGAGAATCTTTTAACCTGTTTTCGGGGGATGATGTCAACACTAAGGAATCGAAATGAATTTGCATTTTTTGGGCAAGAACAAAGAACTCTCTCGCTGCACAGGAATCGCTAAATTATGTAATTTATTTAAATTTAAGTGGAGGCAAATGGTCTCCGCTGAATGGTCCTTTGATTAAAACCAACACAGCAGCCGGCGGGAGCTTCAATTTAAGCGGAATTATGGACCAATTCTGCAAGTGGAGCTGGAGCTGTAGCTGGAGCTGGAGCTGATCAGTGATCTTTCCAGCGAGCAGCAGCAGCACATTTCTCATTACAAATTGAGTCATTAAATTTATTTATACCCGCTGAAAGGCAGCAACATCTCAGCAGCGAAGCAGCATCGGAGGAGCAGTAAAGAGCCGTAAAAAACAGCACTTCCGCGTTACTGCAACTGCAACTTCCATTTCTGGGTCAAATTCTTGGGCCCGCTATGCATATGGCGAAAAAAAAAGGCAATAGGGAGCTGGATCCCGCTCCAGCTCCTCTTATAAGTATCATTTTTTATGGCTTTTCATTACGGCTGCATATATAATTCTTAATAAGAAAGTTTGGGTCCCGCTCGGAGTCCCGAAGCACGAAACAAAAAGTGGAACAAGTTATAAAGTTGTATATTTTAATAGGCCATGGCAAAAATAAATATGAATTTCGGATACACCACACAGTTTGTGGGTCACCTCCACCGCTGAACTCTTGATTTCACTTCTCCTCCTTGGCAGGGAAGAAGTAAGGAGTTTGTTTTATGTTTTGAGAGAGCCATAAGCCATAACCCATAACCGTTTGATTGGCGTGAAAAACAGCTCCAGCTCCACTACCCGGGCCCTCATCAGGAGCCTGGCATCTCTATGATTTAGTGTGCCGGGGCCACTTGACAATAATTTACGCAAATGGCATAATTCGCTTTATGGGCGCAACATGATGATGACCATAATGATGATCGTGCGGATCCTGCAATGACTGTAACTATGTAGTTAAAGAGGAGTGCTCCAGCGGCGCGACGCAACGCGCTTTCAACGCCAACGCTGAAACTGAAATTGAAACGAGTCCGGAGTACGGAGTCTTAAGTTCCCAGACCCAGCAGATCCGCAGAGAGATCCCAAAGCCCCGCCTAATGAGCCTTTTGTCTGTGGGCCGTTCTGCGTCTGAGCCCGTGACTCACAGTGATTTTCACTTGCTGGGCGTTGTTTTTCTTTAAAGAAAATGCTTGGACCAAGGGTATTTTTAATTCTACAATGAAGTTTGCGAGGAGATGTTATAGATTCTTTGTAAAATAATATATATGAATATTTCTGGTATCATTCTTTCTCTGACAATCTCTCTTTTTAATATTTCTCTTACTTTAAGTTACTCACTCTTCTTAAAAAAATGTTTTTTAAAGAATAGAACATATAATAAATAACCAAATATTAACTGCACATTGAGGACTCCCTCGTAACTGCTTTTAATTTTTCAATTTTTGACTAAATTCTTGTCTGAAAGAGTATTCCCATCTTTGTTTCCTAAATGAATTCCTGGTAGTATTATTTTTCGCGTGTTGCCTCTTACAATCGAATGTTGCATCTGCAATGACAACAGCAACAACCATTGCAGTTGCAACAACGCTTGATAAGCGATTCTTATAAAAAGCGCCGCTTACATGCACAAAAGCCATGCTCGCAGATTGCATTTGCAGCTGGCAGGAGGAGCAGTCCTCAGCCAGGTCCTCGTCCTCATCCCCGTCCTTAGCCTTATCCCCATCCTCATCCCCATACCCATCACCAGCCCCGTCCTCTGCCTTAATCCCCAAGCTTTCTTTTAATTGCAATTCGCAATCGCAGATATTTACAATTCCACGCACATTCACAATCAGCCGATGCCGATGGATGATGGGCCTGGAGAAGATTGCCTATATAGCCTCACGCCATATCAAACGTCGAAATCGGAAACGGAGAGCGAGGTGAGAGGCTGGCCGAGGTCCACTTGGCGGAGTATCATCTCATCGCAGCGCACGCCTTAGAATTATTGGCGCTAGACATGCAAATCCACAGAGGACGCCAGCCATGTGGCCCGTGGCTGCAACATTCTAACGAGTTTCGTAATCGCAAAGCGTCTGGCCGGCATAAATCATAATAGCTTTATTTATGCCGCGACAGTTGTTACAATTCTATCAGCGGACTGCGCTTTTGCCCGAAAAAAATACAAAAAAAAACGGAGAGGAAGCCACGAAATTCGATCAGAAAAACATTTAATCTGAAGCAAACAAATTGAGGCGTCCCCAATTCGCAGCCATGCCAAATGGTTTTCCTATACCATTATTATTATTATTTGTAAATTGCTTCAGTTTCGGTCTCCAGTTTTCGGTTCTTGTTTTTTTGGGGCAGCAATGTCTAAACAATTGTGTGCCTCAATGGTTTAAGCAGCAGCTGTGTTTGCTTTTTTCTCGCAGTCGTAGAGACAGGAATGAGTTATGGTCTCAGAGGGGTTAACCACATTGCATTGCCTGGGCCGCTCATTAGGGGCACTCGAGTTTACATGGCCAGGAAATTAACAGGGAAAATAAAGAGACTTGCAACACACCCAGAGAAAAGTGATTAATTATTTAAGAAATTACACTTTGATGCTTTAAAGAAACAAAAGAAATAAATAATTCTAAAGAAAAAACCATTGCTGAGACTAATTTCTTTCTAAGTAAAAAGTATGTATATAAATCCCACACGAATTTATTTAAATAAATAATAAGAAGGGGGGATTTATACTATGTATTCTTTTCTTCCCTAAATTCCACACCTTCCCTTAGCAACCTATTCCTTTAAGTGTATCGAAACACCTTGGGAGATTGAGATTTCCAAAATCCCATTAAAGAATCCAACATTTGTCGCTGTCAGAGATGGATAGGTGGGGGCAGAGCACCACGAATGTGTCTGGGGCTTGTGGAAGTAGAATCCCCTGTTCATATTTACGTTTGGCACCTCATTATGACGACCCGAAAGCCGCAGACAGACATAAAAAGCCGCAAACAGATAGACGGACAGACATCGGTGGCGACAAGCCCCTCCGCGGCCAGAGAGTCGCTCGCCCAAATAATTTAGAGAACAATTACGGCTCTTCAAACAGATCTGGGATGCCCCGGAAAATGCAGCTAGCGGTACTTCATTGTGGCGATCATTAGTAAACAAAATACTTATGCCGAGTGCATTCACCTGTACTTTGTGGTGCACAGGAAGAAAATAGGAAGAACTTGATGGGATCAACTATATTCTTAAAACATTTCAAACCATAATTCGACAAAAAGAATCCTAAAACAACACAGAAGCCTTTGCAAAAGACCCTTCAAAGTCTAAGAGACTAAGAACCTTAATATTTCATAAAACTATTTTATATTTGAAGTTCTAAATGTCAAAAATATTTGCCATTTATTTTTATAAAATGTTTCTTCAACAATTCGAAACTAAAATCAATCAAAAATAACAAAGAACCCTTTGGAAAAGACACACCAATGTATATAACAACAATAGAACTCCAAAACTTTTAAAATATTTAATGAAATTAATATAATTTGTAATCTTATGAATGCCAAATATATACCCCAGTACCTTTTCTTCCGGTGAGCCCCCAACAACTTCCCAGAAGAGCCCACGCGATGCATCTGTGTACCTTTTTTTGAACGCAATGGATATGGGTCAACGGGCAGATTAGCGCTTCATCGATTTCAATCGACCCGATCACCAATCACTGGCTGATTGATTGCGGCCAATTATGGCCGGGCCTGCCAATGATTATATAATAAATTCACCAGGGGACTTTGATCAGCGTTCAAAGCGCAGCCAGCCGGGGAGAGTAAACAAATCTGTAACAAGTTGTACATATGCATATATGGCTCGGCTTTGGAATCTCCGGAGTCAAATTCGAATTGGAATTACAGTTTTTGTGGGATTTTGATTTTGATATTGATGGGAATTGAATGCGCGGCGATATGTTGTTTATTTTGTTGTAAACATCCGGACGTGCAACAAATTGTTGCATATTGTGCAGGAAGCGTCGTCGTGCAGCAAGCTGCCCCGCCATAGGGCGTACATATTTTTCAGAGACTTTTTTCTGGTTGCTTTTCGGGTTGGGTTTTTAGTTGGGAGTCGTCGCGATCTTTTTACCATACTTTCGGGGAAAACATTTTTCCCGTTTATTTATCAATGAAGTTGCCGGCAGTGCAGACGTCTTTCGATTTCGGTTTCGATTCCGCGTCCCGTGGCAGTTCATCGCGGCGCGCTTAATTCATTTTTTAGTGCATTTAATTATTATGTGTGCGACGGCAAAATGTACACAATTTATTGCAAAAGGTGTGGCCGGCGCTTTAAATATTATTACCATACGATTTGTTTTTAAGAAAACGCTTACTTTTTACCCAGCCACAAAAAATGTACAACAAAATATTTATAATTTATGTGTCTGTTGTTTTCTTTGCAGGTAAATTATGCAAATACTTTTGAACGGTGCAGATCGCGTGCTTAGATACGTGCCTGGCTGTGAGTATATATACATATACTATATAGTGTGGGGCCTGGAGTATACAAAATAGAAATCCAGCTGAACGTGCCAAAGCGTTGACATTTATGGCGAGGCACTTCAGGCGGGGCGCGGCTCGGTTCATTACTGTTATGCTAACCAGATCACCGCGGCGACAAGGCTTGAAAAATAATTATGTCACTGGGATAATAGAATTGCTTGTCGAAAATTACTGACACTCGAGTAATGAGTACACTTATTAACTCCAAGGTTGTTTGCCAATGTTAAGTGGCCTGCATGGGTTCTTTTTTTGTTATAAAAATTGTTTAAGCTGAGAAATATTATTTGAAAATATTAATTTTGAAGTTATAGATCGAAAATTACTGACATTAGGATAATTACTACACCCATTAACTTCATGGCTGTTCGGCAATGTTAAGTGCGTTAAATGAGTCCTTTTTTGGTTATAAAAATTGTTTAAGCTGAGAAATAATATTTGAAAAAATTAATGGTAGTAAAATAGGAATAACCAAGGCCACCATTAGTCATAAATTATTAAATGTTGTAATCTGTAAGCATCTGTATGCTTTAAAACATTTAATTCTGTATATTCCAATTAAATATCCCGCTAAGCCTTTTATAAATTATTTTATAAGCAAATAGAATTTATGATTAGGTACAAATTAGTTATTTAAATTAAGTTTATACATATTTAATATATTAAAATCCATTTGAATAGATAATTAAACTCAACTCTAACCAAAATCTCAAAAGCTTTTCTTCATAAAATAACATTTCCCTTTTTGCTTAAAAATATATAAAAATTTTAAGCAAGAAGTTAACCCTAAAACCCAACAGTATTCCGTTGAAAAGTATCTCCAGCATATCTCCCATCAGCACCTTATTTTTTAGGCATTTAAATCACCTTTTTACCGGCCACATTGCGCATACGCACCGTGGCAGCCCGCATGCCCAAGACTTGAAAACGTGCCACCACATGCTGTTCGAGTTAAGCAAAGCTCACTCTTTAAAATTCACTTGACGTCGAAAGTCCTTGACACCTTTTCTGTGCATTATTTTAATTACCAAATGCAAAAACGCGATAGCAAGGCATTCCACGGCTCAAACGGGCCAAGATTCGGGCAATTTGTCATCCTGGCTGGCAGCTTGAGGATTGCATTCGTCGCAGAAATGGGCTACGCCTTTGGCTTTGTTTTTGCTTAATATTTATGCTATTTATGCATGAGCGCGCATGCTTAATTACGAATTCGCTAAAACTGTCACAATCGCGCAGGCAACAGCATTTGTCAAATTGACAGCAGTTAGCTGCCTCAGTCTTCCAGCTTTGCACAGAGAGAAATTTATATAGAGAAGGGAGATATGTTGCCTATTCTGTAATTAATAGTTTTACAAGGAAAATCTTCGAGTTCATGAAGAAAATATTAAGGAAATTTGTGAGAAATATATAAATAAAAAAAAGTAAATTAAAGCATATGAATATATGGATACTTAAGAGTGACCTTAAGGAAGAAGCTCAAGTCTAATGTCGGACTAATTCATTTGTTAATAGCTGATTTTAAGACAGCAAAAGTCTCTGCGTACATACACACAGTATGCACAAAGCACCAGTGCGTTTTATGGCTAAACCTAGCCTGTTTAGAATTAAATAACTACTTTATAGTTGAAATATTTTTAATGCAACTTGTTAGCTATTCTATTTCCATACCTAGCCCTTCGATCTATTTCTTACTCGCACAAATTTAGTTGTTTGAGTTAGTAATTGAGTGTTAGGCTTAATATTAAGTTATATATTTTTCTCTCTGCACAAAGACTGCGGATTTTTGCGCTTAATCTTGACACCAGTTCAGGAGCGGAGAGAAGGGTATCCGACTCCGGAGACTTGGACACTTTTGACGCGCACGCGCAAAGCTTTCTTGACTCGCTGAGCGCTGCTTGAATAATGCCCGCTTGGCACGCACCTCAGAAAAGAAAAAACTGAAGAAAAAATACAAAAAAATGGAAGAAATATGCCAGAGATACTGCACACACACTCCCTAACAAGAAGCGATCATATTTCATGTGTCAATAAACCGCAGCAAAGCGAACAGAAACGAACCGATCGGAGCCAGGCCCCGCTCCTTAGTCGCCGGTTTGTTTATTGTTACGCTCTGGGCTAAACTGTAATGATATTTTCATTAACTTGGCCTTTGCCAAAAAGACCCCGACCACGCATCACGGGGCAACAATTGAATTTTGTGAATTTTGCGATTTGAAGTTCAATCGAAACAGGTGAGGCGAGGCGAGATATATACACACACGATCGTAAACTGCGCCGTTAATCGGCGGGCATTGAGTGGCTATCGGAAAGCGTCAATAATGCCGCCAATTATTGCTAGAGCAAACATTTTGCCAAGTCGAGTATTTGCACAAGGCGTCCTTGTCCTTGTCCCTGAAATATAAAACTGGAACTGATTTTGAGAAATCAGCGAAAAACGCTGCCGGGCTAATGGCAAAACGTGTAACTGCCGGTGATATTTAGATTTTTATAATTACAACACATCAAAAATAATGGTACATGTGAGAGGTTAATTGTTAATACTTATAATTCAAGGTTAAAATTGTGTAAATAGGCTCAGATTTATTTTTAAATGAGTTAAATGAATAAAATTGAATGGTTTCTGCACTTATTTGAAGCCAACGAGCTTATTAATAAGTATAAATTATTAGAAACTAAACTATCTTAAAGGAAGTAAAACAAAAAATGACTCAAGACTTGAGAAACCCCCTTGTTTCCCCTACCATTTTCCCAACTTATTTGTTTAATTTTTGACAAACTTATTATGCGCTCAGCGGGATATACAAATGGGCAACAAAGTTAATTTCAATAAAAAGCCTTCACTCCGGACCGTCCTGTCCCGGCCTGTCCCGCGTCCTGTCCCGGCCTGTCCTGTGTGTGGATTCTGGCCTTTGGCATCGCCTGTCAGCGAAGTCTGTCAGTCAGCCAAGTCGAGTTGGCCAAGTGGGGTGTTGTTGTGGGAGCAGAGGATCCGATCCGGCGAGGGAGAAGCCGCCCAAAAACGGCCAAGATGCGAACGCATTGGCCACGTTAACGTTACGTTACCGTTGCCCATCGGCTGACTCATGACGCGACCACGGCCCGCTGTCATTTTAGCCATTTGCGTTGTCAGTCGTTAGCCATATACGACCGAATGCGAGTGCATACAAAAGGATTTGTATTTGTCCGTCGTGGCCAAAGGCGCTTTGATTAATTGCCGACTTAGAGCCACAAAGAAAAAAGGAAACCATAAAAAATGCAGTCAGGCCGAACAAGCCAAAAAAAGGATACCCCGACCATTCTCGTTAGGATGGCCTCTCCTGGATAACTGCGAAACTGAGACCAAAAAGCTGACGTGTGTGGCGTTGGCGTGAATCACTTGAGCCAAAAGGTCAGGCCAACAAGGTTGAAGAAATGCAAACGGCAAAATTAATTGCCAAGTTTGTCTGGGAAATGCGGAAATTAATTGGAAGACTGCTACCCGAAAATCGACGGCTGCTGCTGCTGCTGCTGCTGAAGCTGCTGCGGCCAACGACAAACTTTTGCGGCGCAACAAATTGGCAACAAATTCGGCTCCACTGGCAATAATAAATGGCCAACTGGCAACTGGCAAGCTGGCAACAAAAAATGCCGAAAAAAGCGTTTGGCTTCTGCGCATTTTTGCGTGAAGAGAGCACGCGAGAGACAAAGCGGAGAAAGAGAGTCATTACCACGCATTGCAGCCGAAAAAAAGACTGGCAATCGTGGGTTAAAAGGTTAATGGGCAACATTAATAGACAGCGTACGAGGCAATCGGGCTGACCGGCTGGCAAAAGCCTTAGTTACAGCTTCAGATGCACAAGGAAAAATGTGCAATATCACTATATTTGGCCCTTCTATAAATTAAATAATATTATACAGAGGAAAGAGAGGAATATTAAAAAATACTTAGCCGTATCTCTAGGTAAAAATATAGCAAATATTATTATATCATAAAATCTGAAAATAGGCTTAAGATAAATCAATAATAAAGAGAGCACCCAAGGGTCCATGTATGGGCATCTCAGTTCTGGAAGGAACTAGTCCGATCGAGGTAAAATTTAATATCAAATTATTTTACAAGTACTGCAGGAAAAAATGTATATAAAATAATAAATAAGGCCATATCTCTTGTCTAAAAATACTTTAAATATTTTTAAATAATAAAATCTGGTAGTAAACTTAAAAGAAATCAAAGAAAGCGAGCTAAGGCACCCGAGGGCCCATGTTTGGACATCTCTGTTCTAGTAAAAACTAGTCCGATCGAGTTGAAATTTAGTATCATACAAAGACTTCATGAACTTGTTATTATTCAAGTAATGCAAAATAAGACAAAAATGCATAATAAATAATAATAAAGCCTCTTGGTTAAAAATACTGGAAATATTTGTAAATAATTAAATCTAAAGGTTAGCTTAAAATAAATCAAAGAAAGCGAGCTAAGGCACCCGAAGGCCTATGTTTGGCCATCTCTGTTCTAGTATGAATTGCTCCGATCCAGTTGAAGATTAATATCAAACAAACACTAAGAACGATTTACTCCGCTGATATTTTACAAGTAGTGCTTGTAAAAAAAATTTTAAATTTGTTTTAAATAGCAATAAAATTTTCTCTCAATGCACCCTCTATCTCCGGCTGGAAAAGCCATCGGCAGAGCGCTAATGTCGCCTTGATTGCCTGGCCCTGGGCCCGAAAACTTTCCTCCTAAGATCTGGGCATCAAAACGAATGCGTATTTAAATCCATCGAATATGTTATTTCCCGGCAATCGGCGACGAAAAGCAAAACTTTCCCACTCCAAGCTGGCAACCCATCCGGACGATGGACGATGGACGATGGACGCTGGACGACGGGTAATGCACTTATGAAAAGCCATGGCATAGACAATTGCATCAATTTGTATGCACTCTGCCGATTGGCCGTGCATATGATTGACTTATTGATTGGCCGAGTGATCGGTCGGCTGATTGATCGATTGCCGGCTTGCTAAAGTGACGGACTGGCTGACATTAAGCCGCGGTCAGCCTCAATTAGCTAAGTCGACAGTTTGCCGGCGGGCTCTACTGGGTGCATAGATATATATATCTGATAGTTCATAGAACCCTGGCTACCGTTACTGGCCACTATATATAGCTCGGTATGAGACTGTATGTATGCTAATTATAAGTACGCCAAATCGGGAGTCTAGACTTCATAAATAAAAGGCCCCATCGAACCGGCTCTACGTGCCGCGCATGCGCATATGGATTTATTTATATATATTTCTATATATATCTATATATCGGAGGCAAGTTAAGGCATTCGCAAATATTTACGATGTCAAATGCAGCGAAATGCATTGCAAATGTGCAAAATGTTGTGTGTTTATTCACTGGCTCACTCGAGCCCATAAATCACGGGTTAAACATGCGAGAAAATCGCCCCCAGAAGCTGAGAAGCTGTTGGCTGTTTTGTTTTCGATTTTCGTTGGCTTGTTTTCCTTTGTGTTGCGCTGTGTTCGGAGCATAAAAATAGTCCGGGGCCCAGCCTTCCTACTTAACATTTAATTTATGCGTAAGTCTGGATTTAGTAGCTTTTCAATATTAATTTCGTTCGGCAAAGAGCACGGCATGAGCATGCCCATAAATCACAATAACACAAATAAAGCATATATCCATACCGCATTCGGATTTATTACGCAGATGGTAAAGAAAAGGGGCTGCTGTGGCATATTTTAATTTATGTTTTCCGATGTCTTTCGTCGTTTTACGATCGTTTTTTATATGCCGAAATTACTGCTGAAGGGGTATATTAGCGGGCAGATAAGGGGCGCACCCAAAAATTGAGATCATGGGGCTATCTCTCACCTAAGCCAATTGTCATAAAGGTAATTCCCTAGTTTTATATCTGCTCCCAAGATAAAGAGTAGAGAAGAGGGTGCTCTATCTCAAAAAATAGGAAGTCTATATAAGAATCTTTTCTAACTATTAAATATTATTATATTTTTTTCTGTATTTTCTGTAATTTATAATTTTTTTTATTGAAAATTCCTTTTCATATAGTTCGAATACCCTGTGTTTCCCCCTCAAGTTGCACCTGATTTTCATTGATCTGCTCTCAATGGAACGCATCCCACAGTTTTTTATGGCCCTAAAAACCCATTTGACAAATCGTTGGTAGCCCCAGCTGCTGGCAGCTTCTCCTGTAATTTCCACGGATGAAATGTGATAGGGCAGCAGCTTCGGTGAGAGAAACTTAACTAGAGGAACGGGCCCGGGCCCGGGCCTGGGACCGTTTTGGGGGCTTAATTGTGTGACGTCCGACGTCAGCGACTCGGACAGCTCCTATCCTCCAAACAAATCCTATTAGAGCTGCCCGAAAAGTGCCGGCGGCGGCCCGCGGCTTTGGCAAACACACAAATTTAATAAATAAAATAAAATGGAAAATAATCATAAATACGGAGAGCGCGCAGCTGTGCCACAAGCGGCTGCCACACACAAAAAAGCCGTCCGTAAGTGGCAAAGATCGCCGAACGCGACCCGGCCAAAAAAGCTGATCCGCGCGGGCCTGACTCTTTGAGTCGAGTGGAAAAATAATAGATAAATCCCCACACAGTGGGTCTGAGCCTGGCCTGGCCTTTTGCGTGGGCGTGTGTAATTTGACATCTTCATGAAATAATTAAAATTATTTATTGTTAATTTATTTTCACTCTGCCGCAACACTAATAGATAAAGTGGACGATAAGCCCCGTGTGTGTGCCTGTGCATTAAACAATTGAAATTAATTTGTCAAACGTTTGACAGCGGCCACGCCCCCTCCACTCAAAATGTCCAGCAAGGCGGCAGCCAGAAATGCTTTTGCCGCGGCAAAAAAGTGTGGTGAAAGGAATTTCCAAGGCGAAACTTTCACGGCGAAAAGCTTTTAGCCGGGGCCATGGCAAAAGGTCAACCCCGCTGGCCAATAAGGTAGCAGTTAGTCGAGTTCGCAACCAGCCCATATGCAAATTCATTTTCCGCCAACAACACAGCAAAAAAATATTGTTGCATAAAATAAATTATTAAAGTTTGCTACCCTTTAAAAGAAAAATGGGGATTAGTTTTTTTGTTGGTCTAGGGACAGTGTACAAAAAAACATGGTTGGGCACCGAATAACACTTTCGGAGCTTGATTGAAAGGACTGATAACATAAAACACCATTAGAGTATGGATCTAGATAGAATGAACGAGCAGATCAGCAGAAAAACTTAAAAAGATTGTGTAGGTTTTGTTTTTATATCCCTAGCATGCGGTATTTGTATCCGGCAAGGTGTAGATTTTGTCTTTTGTTTTTCTTAGCTCGATACTCTGATTAGTTCCATTATTAAATATGGCCATATTAGTTTTAACAACTTATTGACTTAATCTGTGATCTGTAGGTTTTATTTTGGCTCTTATAGTTTATATAGTTCTTGGGCCTTGTTAAGTAGGTAAATAATTATTAAATGTGATCATAATTTTAGAATAAACACATTATTATAATAAAGTTTTTAAAACTAATGGGCAAGTAATTATAGCACCATTCTATATATTTCTCACCGTGCACTCTCCGCCACAACAAATTAATCAGCCAGTGACTAGCCGCACTTGAGAGCTGCGGTGGGCGGGCGGCTAACAACGGCATTTGGGAGCTACTCTGGGATCTGGAATGCCGAATCTCCCACAGATCTCCGAGATTTCGGCTACCTGCTGTCGAGTGCCCTGCGGCCGAATATCGCGAATGCAGCGAGTGCAATTAAATGCAGTTTGCAGCTCCGCACGGGCAGTTAATCATGCATCGACAGCCGGCTTTCTGCCGGCAAACAGCAAACAGAAAAGCAGGGAAAAGGCTGAGGAAGAAAACCAAAAAAAAAAAAGGAAACAGAAAAGCTGCAAACAGCAGCCCAACATTTTGGCGGTCACTTAGAAGTGGTGTGGCGGAGCACGGTGCCCGGTGCCCGTGGAAAGTGTTGCGCAAAAAGCGGCTGGCAATTAAAACACGTTGTGGCCCCGGCTTTGGCCAGTAAATGTGGACGTGGATGTGGATGTGGTGGCTATGACGCACAGATGGCGTCGCTGGCCAAGTCGGCACTGTGATTGTGATGTGCGCAGCGAATTGGCTTTCAACGGAGGAGCTCCAGTCCAGTCTTGGCCATTCCGTTCCAAAAGGCACAGGAATGAGGAAACGTTTTGGGTGAAAAGCTGAGACGCGTTGAGAAATGTGGTTAATTGATTTCGGTTTTCGAGTGTAATTAATTTATGGTTTCCTTTTCGATATTCACCTGCACAGCTTATTGTTTAAATCACAAAAAAAAGGCAGGTGCATCGCGGAATTAAAAGAAATCTTTAGTGAAAAGTCACCGGATTGCATTGTTTATATTTAATTCTTTTATGTGTGATTGAGCTTTACAAGCTCTTAATAATTATATGTGGTTCTTTGGTACTATTTAAATTTAAACACTGTTTTAGCCCCATATTGAATAATATATACAGGGACTTCATTAAAGATACTAAATAATACAATGTACTATTTACTATTTATTTATACATTTCAAAAATAAAATCTAAAGATTCTTTAAATGTATTCAGCTTCTTTCTCATTTAATTAATTTCCCCAGATAAGTGGAGACTTTTCTAAGCCACTTTTTAGTTTTAAAAAATGTTGATCAGATTTTTGGTTCTATATAACTTATTTATACCCTCTTATTTATTTGCAGAATCACCCTGCATGGCTATACGACAATGTCCAATGCTCGCGAGCTGGCATTGATCGAGAAATGGGCTGACATTGCCACGCCGGCGACGCCACATCGGCCGACACTGTCGCCAACATCGCCGCCAGCGCTGCACAGATCGCTGGTGAAGTTCTGCTGCTGCCCCCAGCGAAGGCGGTACAACCTGAAGCAGCCGAAGAAGGTTAATACGCTGCATGCCAGAAATATATTCGTCGATGATAGCGAGCTGAGCTATATTGATGATGTGCCACGGCGCCGTCGCGATAGCAGCAGTGATTTTAGCCACGATCTTAGCCAAGATACAGCGACAGCAGATTCCGATACAGCTAGAGATGTGGATGAGGAGGCCAATGATATCGCAGCAGACGACGGAAATGTGGCGCTGATATTAATGAATCAACGAAATCTGAACGAACAATGGCGGCAGGACAACAAAGGCAGCAGCAACATTCAAGTAGCAGCAGCAACTAAAAATTGCGCTGTCACAAAGAGCCCGCCAAGTGGCAATGAACAGCAGCAGCAGCAGCAACGACAACCAACCCAAAGACTTAGCTTGCAACAGCAGCAACACCAACACCAACAGCAACAGCAACAGCAACAGCTAGAGCAACAGCAACATAGCAATAAGGAAAATACACTAGACAACCGGCAACTGCGCTGTAATTATTGTAAATTACCCGACACCGTCGCCGCCGAGCCCCAAACGAACAGCAATTGCAATAGCAACAGCAACTCGAAAATTGATTCACCCAAGTCGTCGCAGAATAAAATGACAATTACGACAGCAACCGAGACCGAAACAGCAACGGCAACTGGCGAGTGTGGGCTGCCAGCAGCATCGGTGGCAGCAGCAGCAGCAGCAACAGCAGCAGAAGAGTTTGTGGGTGCTGCCACAGAAGTGTTGTGCAGCGATAAAGCAACATTGACAGCGGCAACAGCAACATCTGAAATTGCAACTGCCACTAAGCCCCGCATTGCGGCGCGTCCCACCACGCCCAGCCGCCTTAAGACTGTGATCAAAACGACAATGGTGAAGCGAAGTCCTAGCCATGACTCAACGGCAACACATGTGTTGCCGCCGAACAGCTGCAGCAGCAACAGCAACACCAACGGCAACAGCAACAGCAACAGCGACCACAGCAGCAACACTGCAGCTCATGACGAGCCCAGACGCTCGGTTAGGGAGCGCATCGCCGCCTTTGCGGCAGGAAATGGTAAGTTTACTTAATCAGCTTTGGCTTTGGCTTCGACTCCGACTGAGACTCTGCCTGTGTCGCCACATATTGTGGGAACTATCGGACTTGGGCTAGGCACCGAGGCACATCACACACTCATCGGGGCTAGTTAATAGCCGCCAGTTATTGTTATTAATTGAGGCGGGCAAGGGTTCTGCGACACTGCGAGATTATACCATAATTAATCTATGTGGTCATATCCGACCACAATCAATTTGATGCTTAATATATGCAGTAAATTGCTGCGGAAATAAGTGTGAAAAAAGTTCAAGTCTCTGAAACCAATATTTCCTAACATAAAAAGATTTAATAAAGGATATAACTATTAAGTTCTTTAAATAAAAAAGTTTCTGTTAGGGAAAATTATAGAGAGTTCAACAAGGCATTTACGAAAAATAATTAATTAAAACCCTATTTCTTCCGTGAGTATTCCAAGAGTGTGTGATTATACCACAATTAATCCATGTTACCATATCCAACTACAATCAATTTAATGCTATATATATGAAGAAGTTATTTACTGCAGAAATAATAGCGAAAAAAGTGTAAGTCTCTTACTACATGAGAAACATTTCCTAGCATACAAATATTTAATAAATATGAATAACTATAAAATAAAATAGTTTCTGATAGGGAAAATTATAGAAAGTTAAACAAGACACGTAAGAAAATTAATTAATTAAAACCCCGTTTATTCCGAGAGTATTCTAAATGCCGCCTCCATCCCCCAACGGAGGTCATCTAGATTCCATAAACCAGCTCAGATCCTAGTCATTTCCTGTTATTATATGGAATATCGTGGCGAATACCACGTGTTTGCCGATGCCACCGATAAGACGTAAATGCCACACAAAATTAAATTACATTTTTTCCAGAGAATAAAACTCAAGCATCTGAATCATTTTCGCGTCGCTCGACAATTACTCACAATTTCAGTGAAATCAATTAAAGGCAATTTGCGGCATAATTAAAGTACTTGTTAAGCGAATAAATAAATTATTGACATAAACAGGAAATTTATAGAAAATCCAGCCAGCTGCTAAGGGCGTGTGCATAACTCTTGTTTTGTGTTTTCGCCTGAGACTTTTTCTTACGACTTTTTTCTTTTATTTTTTACCGACTGCAATTTTTTTTGTAATGAATTATGCATGACATGAGCCTTCGGTTTCCGTTAACATGGCACACTCACAAGTATAGGCACACCTTTGGCTGGGGAGTCGAATCTATTACAAATCAATTAAATGCCGCAATGCTTAATAAAAAGCCACTTAAGCGGCATATAAAAAACTTCCCGGCCAAATGTCCCGGCCGCCATTGTGCCCAATAATAAAGTAAAAAATTTATTATTAAAGCGTCTGCATAGGTCTCTTGCACTTGGGAAAGTCGTTAAGTTGGGTGCAGCTCAAAAAAAACGCACTTGCAGACTTCAGGCGTCGGCCCAAACTCTGAAAAGAAAAACACTCCCCGGTCAGCTTTTTGTCACCAGCTGTAAAGTGCACTCCATTTGACTAGAACCACGCCCATATCCCCTGCAGTTTTGCACAAAAAAAGAGTAAAAAATAAAAAATAAAGCAAAACAGCAACGAAATCGACAAAGGCGCAACAGGAAACACGTACAACACACGCGGCAATCGACGTCATGAGTGCGTATTATATCATTTTGATAGGCAAATGAGGCTTGAAAGCCGCCAGAGTCGGAGTCGTTCCCAGAGACACAGGCCCCAGGCTCCCGACTCCAAGGCCCAGCCCTTAGCTGGCCATCTTGAGAAGTAACTTTAAGAAAGGAAATCGCATGTTTAGGTACTCTTTCTCTCAAGATCCTTCATAGTTTTTAGATCTTATAAGAGCTTGGATACAATATATTAAAAGGAAATTTCAAAGCGATCAGAAAAACATTATTTCGAAATGTTTTATATCATGTTACTCATCATATTTAATAGAAATATAAGTTTTATTGACTTACCGATCATTATTTTTGCCAAACTGGCCTTGGAAAATTATTTTTTTAAAGAGTTATAATATATTTAATCACAATACTCATAGTTTTAGTAATAAAACGATGCAGAAAGTGTAACAATTAGTTCCTTCGTAGTTTTTAGATTTTATAAGGGCTTAGCAACAATATATTAAGAGGAAATTTCAAAACGATCAGGAACACAATATTTCGATATGTTTTATATCATGTTACTCATCGTATTTAAAAGAAATATAAGTTTTATTGACTCACTGATAATTATCTTGCAAAATCGTTCTTGAAAAATATTACAAACTCATAGTTTTAGTAATTAAACCCTGCAGAAAGTGTAGCCAAGTGGTTCCTTCATAGATTTTAGATTTTATAGGGGTTTGACAAAAATATATTAATAGGAAATTCAAACCGATCAAGAACACATTATTTCGCAATGTTTTATATCATGTAACTCATCATATTTAATAGAAATATAAGTTATATAGACTCACCTATCATTATTATAGCCTTGGAAAATACCTGAAACATAGAGACAATTATTTTTTAAAGAGTTATATTATATTAAATCACAAACTCATAGTATTAGTAATAAAACCCTGCAGAAAGTGCAACCAAGTGGTGCCAGAGACCAAACCCAACTCGGGCGGCGTCTGAGGGCGCCTGTGATCTGTGCTGATCGGCATGACGAAGACGAAGACGTTGTCCCGAACCGACACACGTCAGCTCAGCGAGGGATTCTCCGGGGCAGCCATGGGCTGGTTCCCTGGGTTCCCTGGGTTCCCTGGGTTCCCTGGGTCTCTCCTGCTCATCGCCCGCTAATCGCGTGTCCAAGTGCCCATTTTTGCCCGGCTGACAGCTTCTGGCGAGCGGTGAGGTGAGCTCACTTGTGCTTATTTCGTTTTATTTATTTATTTACTCATTCCGCGCCCGTCGTCAGTCGCCAGTCGCCAGTCGAGATGAAATGCATTGAGGTAGGTCCGCTGGCCAGGGGGGAGCGATTCTCCAGCAGGCAGCTGCAAGCTGCAGGCAAATATTGACCAGACGGAACACACACTTCCCAGCATGTACTTGGTGCATTGTCTTCAATTAGGCACAGTGACACCTCCCCTGCGCAACCGGCAATTGGCAATTAATCACGTTGCAGTGACCTCAGCCAGCGAATCAATCAGCAGAGGCACACACACACACACACCACTGGCACACACTCGCGCCCCTCAATGAATGAACGGACGGACAGTGGCCATTTAGCGGACACACCCAGCAAACAATTTTATTTCGAGTTCAAGTAAATAAGCAAATAAGCTAAATGCGTACAAATGTTTTGTTTTCGCGCTCTTTGTTCGCCTTTGCAGAGCCACAAAAAGCTCGCAAACGAGTACGGGTTCCCGAAAAAGAGTAGAAAAGAATTTATGACCAATCATCAAATAGAACAATATACATATCCCCTTTTCAACCCGCTAATTAGGCATTCAAATAAAAGCTAAAATAAGAATTACTACATAGTAAAGTGGTCGGTAAATTGCGACATTCCTTTGGTATTTCTACAGAGAGCATATGTCATCATCAGTACATGTGGTCATTGGTTAGATTATGTTTAAAATGTTTCTAAGTAAAGTAAGAAGTTATTCTTCTGAAACGGTTTAGAAAAATCAAGTGGAAAACAGTTTTTTCGGGTTTTTAACTAAGAATTTAAAAAGATGGCGTGATGGAATTTTGTAGCTACAAATTCAGATTGCATCTTTATTTTAACAATCTTTTTTAAAACAATTAAATTCCAGTGATCCAGAGATGTGAATGATTTAGACATTATAATGATTTATAAAAAAAATAAACTTGTCGTGATGGTTTTTTTAACCACAAATTCGTGTTCAGCTTGCATATAATATTCAGCTAACAAGTTCCAATCTTCCTAAGTTTTTTCCCAAAAAATATATAAATATATTCTTTTGGTAACCCAAAAAACCTGTGGTGATGGACTTACTATCCCCAAAATCGTGCTCAGATTCAACAAACCAATTCGAGTTTTCTCACTTTAATTACCAGAAATAAATACTACATTATGGTTTCTTATGGAAGACAATAAACTTGACGTGATGTATTTTTGTAAGCCCAAATTCGTCTTTTTCTCTATCAGAAATACAATCCAAACTATGATATATTTTCTTTCTCTGTATAAGCTAACCGCACTCACATGTGTCGCCAAAAAAGAAAAGACTTTTGGTGACTGGAAAATCGCAATCGAAATTGGGGGAAGACCTCCCATGAACTTTCGACGCGTCTCCCACACGGCGGTAAATAAAATATCGGGTCCCTATGGCCAGATGTACCGTTAGCATTGCACAATTGAAATGCAGTTAAAGAAGAAGAGGAAAAGTGCAGCCGAGTGTGGGCCTGGCTTTTATTTTTTTTTTCCAGATTTCTTTAACTTATTTTTTCTTATTTTTTAGGCCCGAGTCTGGCTGGCCGCCAATCGGCCCAAAACGATCAATTGGCAGAGAGACCCCCATAAAATGTTGCCAACT
Source organism: Drosophila pectinifera (assembly GCA_008042775.1). NCBI lineage: Eukaryota > Metazoa > Arthropoda > Insecta > Diptera > Drosophilidae > Drosophila > Drosophila pectinifera. The sequence continues at coordinate 216,076 of VNKC01001515.1, read as the reverse complement.
GTCTCTCCGTCTGTCTGTCTGTCTGTCTGTCTGTCCGATATTCGGTCGCTGTCTGACTGACTCTCGTTTGCAGAGCTGATTTACGAGCTCGCCACGGGCCGTTGTGTAACGCATGCGATTCAGAATTTTTAAATGCCAAGCTCTGACCAGCAGAAGCGAAGTGCACGGGGAGAAAATTAATATATTATATACAAAAATAATTAAATAGAAGAATTTTGTATATTCTAGAGCTAATTTGAAGGCTTAGAATGGTGCTAAATTAATTCCCAGTACTGCACAAACTCTCTTATACAATATTTTCTAAAGGATAAATAGTAGCTCAAACATTAAAGGAAAAACTACCTAATAAATCACCTAGTACAAGCAATTTTTCACCGTGTCACTGGTCGAAAGACCCCTTGCTGTTGTTTTTCTGTATTGGCTGTCGCCAAGTCGCGACGGTGGCGGCGACATTTTAATCAAAAAACTCAATCGAACGCACGCATGCGCAATAAAAACAAAAATAAAATCAAACCTATAAAATCAACAGCAACCACCACAACAGTCACTCCTAAACCGTTTCACTTACCCGCCATCAAGCTGGGGAAAAAAAAGAAAATAAAAGAAATATATAGATATAGAGACATGTGCCGAGTCGGCGGAGTTCTTCCGTTTGACAAAGTTCATATAACCTTAGCCCCTATGCGAATTTCAATTCGATTTGCTGGGAATTTATTGACATTCATGTGGGTTAAAGCTTGAGAATTGATTTTTGGTTTATGATAATGGGTTTGTGGAGGGAAATAGGCAAATGGAGATGATTAGCTTGAAGGCTTTCAGTATATAAAAAAGAGGGGGAAATCCGGAAGGCTTAAGTCTTATTAAGAAGTAATTAAATCTGAGAATGATGGCCTATTATTCTATTGTGTTTCAGTCTAATTAAATCCAAGACTTAAACAGTTGAGGGATAAATTCCGTGATTAAGTGACTTGACATTAAATAATCAAATGAAATCCTGGCCATATTTTCCCACCATATTTACAGAGTAAATCCCCTATCACATTTTCCCACAAGCAAACATCAAGGCGATTTCCATCTCTTTAGCCAAGTGACACATTTTCAGCTACAGCCGCGAAATAAACTTTTAGGCCCGACTCCCCGAGCTCCATAATAGAACCCAACTGAAGATAAATAATGTGGAAACATTCGGGGAATGGCCAAGTGGGGTGTGAGCCATAAATTCGAATATGTAAATAATTGCTGGCAATTTTTGGCGCGCCACTGCGAAATTAATTAAAACATTCGCTGGCGCAGGGGCAACACACATGGCAAATAAAAAAAAGAAGTTAAGTCCACACACATGTGTGTGTTTGCGGGGCATATATTGCAAAATTTATGACAATTTAAATGGCACACATTTGGTGGACAATTTAAAGCGATTAGCGCAGAAATTTTCGCGCTTGTGGACTCAAGCAGTCAGCTGCTTGGCTTCAGTGCCTGGTTTTCTCGTAAAACTTTATTGGGAAATTGTTTAAAGGTGTGCCACAGCCAGAAATGACAACTGTTGTTGCAAAAAACTTGCTCAGATTAGCCAGGACTTTTTTTTATTGACAGTGGAAAAATATGTTTATTTCTAATATTTTTGGATTATTTATGAAATTAGTATTAGAAATCACAGAAGCTGGATACTCACAATTAAATATTTTAATGTTATTGCTTCATATATAACAATAAAACTCTATTTACACTTAAGAAATAATTATTATGCTCTATGTTTCGTATCTTGCCAGGCATCCTCACCCCTTTATTTAACACTTCTAATTTATTTTTTATATTTCTAATCCTTTTTCTGTAATTTTGTATATTTGCAGAGACACAGCAGTCGGTGCGGCCTCATGACAAAGTCAAGAAGTTAACTAAAATGCAGTGCAATGGCAATACAAATCAAAACAACATGACAGGCGATGTGAAGAGTGCAATTAGCAGTGGCAGCCACAGCAGCAGCAACTGCAACAGCAGCAGCAACGCACAGCAGCAACATCAAACGCTTATCAACGGCAAGGCGACTGTGCCGCCAGCAACAGGAGGAGTTGCAACAGCCACATCCGCGGCATCCGCGGCACCAGCAACATGCGGCACGTCAGCAATCGCCGCTGACGCGACGCGCTACAAATCGGGATTAAGTGATGCGGCGGCCAGCGAAGACGTTGATGGCCGGCCGACTACTCCTGCTGCCACAACTGCCGCCGCTCCGAGCGTTTTTAGCACCGGTTGTGCAACGATGCCCCGAACTCGCCAATACGGAAGCCTGGCAGCGGCGACGGCGACGGCAACAGGAGCCACATCGGTTGCAGCCACGGGAGCAAATGCAGCCAACACCATGACAGCTGATAAGAAATTCCTGGGACAGACGGCGCCCGTTCATCCCCATAATCATCATCACCATCATCATCATCCTCATCATAAGCTGCAATTTGTCGATAAGGCCGACTCCGAGCTGGCCGCCTTGGACAATCTGGATTTGGCACACAGCCTGGACCTGCTGGATGTCGACGGCGAGGATCCATATGGAGCCCTGCAGGATTATTTGGAGCGTGTCAAGGTGAGTGTTCTCTAGAGATACGGGAAGAGTAGGAGGGTCTATGGGAAGCACAAAGCTCTTCCGTTCCCATTAGAAGGGGCAGAACTGCTCCACTTGCTGCTGAATGACATTATTCAATTTCTGGCATTTTCTCATGATAATAACCGGCAATTTCTGTGTCTTCCCACTAGACAATATGCACACACAAATACACAGTGAAAAAAGAATAATATTTTAAAATAGTCAGAGGGTAATATGTTTCTTTAAAAAGAAGAGAGAAATTTTGACAGCAAGAAGCTTGTTTTATTAAGTCAAGGCTGCCGTTTTGTTGTTTTTCATTAATCGAAAATATTTTTAAAATGTTTTTTCTGTCCCTTAACTAAGTGGCTATGATTATTCTCTACCCTTTCTTGACCTACTCCTGGTTTTCTCGCCCTGTAAACACTCGCTATTCAATGAACCCCGCCCCTGCCCTCTTGTCAACTCGGCGTGATTTTGCAAATGATTATTTTGCGTGACAGAAAAATGTGTTAAGGCAAACAAACACACACACCTCACACACACACCCAGCCTAGCAGTCAGCTGTAATATGTAACGCATACGCCGCGTTGCACGCCCGACTTTCCGGCTGTCGTTATAGTTGTCGTTGGCGCTGTCAGCCTCGTCGTCGTCGTCGGCGTAGTCTTAGTCGTCGTCAGCGGTCGTGTACATAAAATTTTATGTTTCTGTACCGGAAAGCGCAATATTACACATACACATCAACGATGACGGCAACGTCAACGGCCGCAGCTTTAGTTTTCTGTTTGTCGTCGCCTTTTCCTCGGCTCTATGTCTGTTTTTATAACCGATTCGCTTGAATTTTCCTCATAGCTGGGTTTTTTTGCTATTATACTTATTATTACTTTGTTTATTTGTTGCTCCTGGCGGAAGCAATGCACGCACGCGCTGTTAGCGTTAATGGTTCTTGTGGTCAGTGGTCTGCAAAGCAGCATTAAACATTAAAATCTGTTGCTTATTTAAGCTAAAAAGTGAAGAAAATATATAGCTGTAATAGAAGTTTTTCTTACTCTTTATCTATTTTCAAGTTAATTAGGGCACTAAAAAGTTAAGATTACTGTATATTTTTAGCTTAGAAAGTTCTTGCATTCAACATTAAATTTATGTAGGCTATTTTGTATTTCCTTATCGATTGAGTCTGCTAGAAATAGCCCGGGACTTTATGGCTTTGTTGATCGTGCTAAATCCAGAGCACGGAGTTTCTCCATATTTTATATGACATTTCGCCATTAAGGTTGCGAAGATAACTACTACTAAATGCTTTTTACGGCTCTGTAGCTTTCCCTACACCTAAAAAAATCTAGGATTTCTTTAGAATAATTACTTACTCAAGTTTTAAGATGCTAAAAAATATTCTGGAATTTATTTTAACTATTTAAACGTATTTAAACTATTATTTATATGAGAATTTAAGCTGAACGGGCAAGGTGTAGGCCCATAATTTTTATAGGTTTTTTTTCTGTGCACTCAAAACACTAGATTTTTTCGCTGCATTTGCTAAGCTCTAGATAAAAATAAACTTCACAGCCAAAGTGCTTTCCGTGAAGCACCCACAAATCGCGGGCGAATCGCCGGCGACTTAACTGCGTTTCCTAACGCTCCAAATCAGAGCAAGGCGTTTTTATCGCCGCTGATCAACTGGGATGGCTTTATGGCCACACAAATGGAGCACGCCATGCGCCATGTGCCATGTGCCTTATGCCGCATATGCTGCATTTTATAATCAGTGTCATCACCTCAACACCCATCGACGCCCCTTTTTCCCCGACTAAACTAAACCTAGTTTGGCTAAGGCCCGGCGTGGGCTGTCAGCTTATGGCCTTACACCGCGGTTATTAACGCCTTTTTACATATTTTTCCCTCTGCCTCTGCCTCTGCACGCTGCTTATATATATACAACTAATTTTTTGGCTAAATTGAAATTATTAGCCGGCAACTGTGCCTAATGATGACAAAACGTGTCACAGCGCTCGGCCCACGCAGCTTTCTTTGGGGGCGCAAGCGGGGCATGGGCTTTGTGCACATTTATTATGACAAATAGTGCAGCGCCTTTTTGCTTTTGGCCTTTTGCCGGCTGGAAATTGCCGTTACTCGCTAAGTCCGCTAAGACGCCTGTCGCTTAGCCTTAGGCCTAATTTGACTACACAGGCACAAAAAGTAGGGTCTTTAAAGGGAGTTAAGGTCACTTAAATGGCTTTTATAAAAATTAGATTAAAGCTGTTGAGGGGAAAAGAATTATGAAAGGTTATGAAAAACCATATAATAAAATAATAGGTACTTAAGAAGACGATGTGCACGCTTCGGAAACCATTGTCCTTTAGGTAAACATGTGTTTTAGGAAGCTTCTCTAATGTAATAATGTAATAATTAGTGGGGATGTATCAGAAATCACTTTAAAAAGTGTCTAAAAGTATGCAATAAAATATTTGATTTGAGAATATGTGTCATAGCATAGTTCTAGACACTTTTTTAAGTGATTTTAAATGCTATTAAATTCTTTAGCACCCCGTATAATACATATACAGGAAACTCATGAAAGTATATTTTTCTCATAACCTATAACCGTCTAAATAGACTTCCAATTAAATTATATTGCAATCAGGCTTAGACCCTTGACTTTCTCTATTTTCCCTTTGATATTTCTCTTCAAGTGTAGTTATGAAATGCGTTAGTGGAGGCGGTAATCACCGCCTGACCCATTTAAGACGCACCAAAACCAAACGAAGCGAATTCATGGCAGTTGCTCGGCTCCGAGCAACTCGTTTTCTGCGGCGCGCTTCCTGCATCAATTAGCGCTGGCTTTGCACAGATTTTCCATAATTTTACATGGACAAGCCGGCCAGGCTGGGGCAGAGTTTTCCCGTTTAAGCAGCCATTAATTGGCGCTCGTCAACATCGACCACTGACTGACTGTGCGGTGGCTAAGCAGCCAGCTTAATGCATCAATCAAGCTTTCGGCGTCACAACGTGTATAAATATTGCCTGAAAAAATATCTGATAAATCGGACGACGCGACTCTGGGCTTGCGTGTGTTCTCAAACGATTTTAATTATAGATTAAGGAAACGCTGGGAAATTGAGGCGTAAGGCTGCGCCCAGGGATTGTTTCTTTTTCGGGCCTTAGTTTTCGTCGCTGGTTCGATGAACCCAGAAAAAAGAGTGTATGCCTCAGCCAATTATGCGAATGCTGTTAATGAATGTGGGCGACGACTCGCCTTTTGGTTTATCTATATGGCTTTATGCAATGGCTCTGTCACTTGGCGAATGCGACTGCCGCGACTGCTGCGGCTGCAGCAGGAGCCGCAGCAGCTGCTGCTGCCTAGAGAAAGTTGTCTTTGCCCAATTTGCAAATGACGTTTTTTTGTCAACGTCAAACGGGCGAGCGGGCCAAAAAACAAATGGCAATAAAAGGCAGCGCCTGCTTGCACGTTACTATTTTCGTCAACCGGGAGTTGATCCTCTAAAAACAACAAAGAAATCCTCAACACTGTAAGAAATCAATAAGCATCAATAAGCGACTCTTTAAGATATTATAAAGAAAACTCTAATTAGCAAAAGAGTTGAATAAAATATATATATAAGAATAATATCATTTTATTTGTTCTTCTTGAGATAGTTCTCATTATTTATATCCCAGAACCAGCTTATAATGAAATATTATTGTTCTTCCTGAATTAAAATGCAACAACTATAAGAACTATGTTATTTATATTCCAGAATATATAACCAAACTTCAGATATTTTGTATGTAATAAAATTCTTATCAAAAGAAGAAACCTAATCCTGAAACTCTAAGCACCAGAGGCGAGTTCTCTGATCACTGATCACTTTTATGCTTCTTAAGAAAAGCTGACATTTAAGAAGACAAATAGATATCAAATCAATATTTTTTCAATGGAAATTGATATTTTTCCTTGTGTAAAAACAGAGTCAGAAAGCCAACAGCCACACTGGAAGAAGTTAGATACGAAAGCTGGCTGAGGGAGGAGGTAGACTTCTACAATTTCACCGGCAGCAATCATAATTGCAGACAGCAATTAAGCCGCTGTCACAGACTGCCAGCTACTCATGCTGATCGCGTTACAATTGCAATTGCAGTTACGGCGTTGCAAGTTGCAACTGCCGCTGCCGCTGCCGCTGCCGCATTGCATGTTGCAAGTTGTCAACGGATCGCTGACAATGCGTTGATATTTTCCGACAAGCAAATCAGCAGCTACAAAAAGGCCTTGCCACAAAAATTGAGCCAATTTGCTGACGCCAAAGCTCACAAGCTGGAGACTTTCTTTTTCTCTGTTACTTATTTTTTCTTATTTCATTTTTTGTTGCCACTTGGGATCTTGGTTTTGGCGTTTTGAAAGCGCACCAGGCCAATGGAATTTAGTTGGTACAATCCCCACTCCTGACACATTTGGTTCAATAGACTTGCGTGGGATCAATGGCATTCGATTTCGGTGATGGTTTCTTACGCCTATTTATAGGAGAATAATATAGAGAGTACTTAGATATGTGGAAGAAAACTTAAATATATTTTAATACATCTATGTATGGGATGAAGTATTACTTAAAAAAAATTAAGACAAAACAGAGTAAACCTCAAAAAATAAGAAAGGAATATACAATAAACAGCCCACTCTCTAGTAACATTCTATATATGGCAACATTTTAGTTCAGAATATAAGAAAAGTATATTTTAAAATCACAGCCTTAGTTAATTATTTAAAAAACCAACCAAAAGCAAATACATTTAAGCCCCCATTTATTCCAAAAACTTAGCAGCCTGCAGACAACTTTTATTTGCCAATAAAAAACTTAACCACTTAGAAGTTTTGAAAAATATTTCGAGTTACATCAGAACGGCATGCGAGCTGGGCTTCTGTGAAATTTCTTCTGAAGCTGTCACATCTGTTTAGCACTAAGCTCACCTAACTCAAAAAACGAGCCACCTTTTTCAAAGTTTTTTCCTCGACTTTTTTGTGCTGTAAAGCTGCTGCACGTGAGCCGTGAGCCGTGAGCTCTGGCCAGCAATTGACCACTTCAAGTGTCATTGCCCAGGCGCGGAGAGTTGAGCAAATGGAAAACATATTTATGGACTGGCTTGCATTCTTCTAAGCCAACATAGCCACATACACACAGGCACACACACACACAGACACACACCATGCATGCTCCATGTGAAGTGCCATTGAAATTATAATGATCTTCATGGGATTTTGGAGCGATCGCTCCGCTCGGACGTCAGACGTCGGACGGCTACCAGAAAAGAAGAAAAAAGCCAAAAGTCGATGGTATTATTTAACCAATTTGTTGCTGGCCGGCCGGCGATGACCTTCAATGGTCATTTGGTTGGAAAACAAAGCAAGCTGGTCGCTGGCTTACCAAATATTTTGACGTTGATGTGTCGATGCTGTGCGGTGTTGTGGTCAATGTCAATGTCAGAAATCGGCTGAAGTGGAAAATTTGAGTTCCCCAGTTGGCTTACCGCTGCTCCCTTATGATTTTTCCCTCGATTTTTTAATAAGCTAAACTCTGGCATGATTGATGTGCGTTTTGGGGATTACATGGCCCTCGGTTGGTGTCTGGCTCTGAGTCAAAGTTGGAGTCGGAGTCTGACCTTTGCAGTCACACACAGCAGCAGCTGGCGGTTGTTCTACAATATCTGGCCAGCATATCGCATCTGTGGCATCAACGCTGCGTGCCACGCCCGCCTGTCTGCAGCTGGCTAGCTGGCTGGCTGGCCCTGTGGTGGCTCCAATCCCGTCTAGACTCTCGCGCCTGCCCCGGCACAATGCTGATTGCATTTAGCGATAAATTAACCAATGAATACAATTAAAATAGGAAATACTCGAGGACTGCAAAAACCGCCATCGCCAAGGGCGGGAGACCTTCGAGAATAACACAGGAAGAAATATGGCTATAACTGGAGTTGGTCAATGGGTTAACGAGTTTTCCAGATTGATAATAACCTGCCCCAGAATTCCTATGAGTTCTGTGATATAGACTTATATATATATATAAACTTATAGTACCCCTTCTTTTGCGTTTCCCCAACTCTATAAATTATTCCTATGAGTTTTGAGTCTAAATAATCCGTTTAGGTACTAAAATTCTGCAGTTCTTAGTTCTATTCCAAATGAAAATTTGATTTCACCAAAAACAGACTGTCAAATATGATTTGCTGAAGCTTATTTCTTTCAGTGCCTTTCTAGAAAGGCCGCCACCAAGGGCAAGCGTCCAAAGTAACCTTCAATTCGCCACAATTCTCTGCGATTCGATTCGATTCGATTTCTCTCTCAAAATCAATTGCATGCTTTACTTTATTGTGTGCTATAGTGTTCTCTCTAGGTGAGTTTTTTGGAAAAGGTGCCCCGAGGAAGCCGACGAAACTGGAAACTGAGAAGGAGCTCCACGTAAACCGAATATCGCCTGCTGCATTTAAATGTTCAAATTGGCCGAATCAGTGTCCATGTCCGAGTTTACTAGCGGATTAGCCGGGGTGCGATTGCGTTAATTGTGTCTCGTGGGCATCGTTTTGGGCAGAGATCTCCGCAGGCGCTCCGTATCCCAGTTGAATTTCGTCGGCCAGGAGGAGGAGGAGGAGGAGGACCCTGTTTTCACCTGCTGGCGCATGTGATTGGGATTGCCAATGAAGCGGACATGTTGTTGCAGCAACTGTTGGGGCAACATCAGCAATTGCTGCTGATGATCGGCACTTGACATTGATCTTGTCGGGTGCAATCTATTAGCGGCCAGTCGCCAGGCAGGAGCCACTGCATCCTCGGCTGACAGTGATGGCCTGACTGATTGATCGTAACCATTCATTTTATGCGTTGACATTCTTTGCGGCCTGTCATCTGCTGCTGGCTGTGCCGGCTCTGCCCCCAGTCCCCGCCAGAATCGCTTGCCCCGATTCGGCACAAACGGATCGTCGATGTTGTAGAGATCCCGGAGCTGCAGCTTCTTGCCCCGCGTGGCAAAGAAGGGATCGTCTTCCACGGAGAGCAGGTTGCGGTGCTTCTTGCCGCGATGCGGAAAGAAGAGGTCGTCATACTTGAACATATCCTTGACCTTATCCCGCTTGCCGCGATTCGGCACAAAGGGCTCGTAGCGGTTCATCAGGGCGTCCAGATCGGGGGAGTTGTGCTTGCGTCCACGGGGCGGTATGAAGGGATCGCTCTCCTGGCTGGGTTCATCTGGAAGGTATAAGAAATATAAATAAAGTGGAATAATAAATGTTATTAACGCACTCACCTCCCCACTGGTAGCCATCAAAGAGCTTGTCCCTGCGCACCAAGACATACTGGGGCTCATCCACTATAAGGGGAGGTTCCAGGTGACCGGATAGGTTCAGTTTCTTCCAGAGGAACATACCCGGATAGTAGTTCTCGGCTGCACCCTCACTTAGATTGCCGGGAGCACGTTGCACAGGATACAGAAGCTGCATGGCCCAGTGCAGGAACTTGATGAGATCCTGTTCGCCAGTTAGCAGCATAAAGACCTCATTGCTAGTCTCATCCTCAACGTTATCGTCGTCGTCGTCCTCATCCCTCAAGAGCTCCTCGGAATCGGAGGATTCAGAGTCCGAGTCCTGCATGGAACTCAGCAAGTGGAGGCGGGCTAGGGCCTCTTTGTTCCTACAAAATAATATGGTTTTCTTGGTTTCTATAGTGTGATTAATGCCCCATCATTTGTACACTTTAAGGAGCAGCCACATTTTCACATTTTTCTCTTCCGCGAGATGAGCGTGGGTTGCGGCCATGAGTTTCAATTACATGTCTTGTCCGGAGTTTCTCTTTTTTTTGAGGGAAAACACAAGACGACACTAAATTGATGAACTTCTTTCTCCCACTCGAAACATCTCAGACATGTGACCCAGAAAATGACTTAACTTTTGGCTTTACTCAAGCGGAGCTGTCAGGGCTGATCCAATTCAATCTAACGACACAATTTGGGCCAATTCCACCATACAAATTTCTGTGTAAAATTACAAATTAAGCGAAGAGCAGCATCATTGAGAGTTATGCGGGTTTTCGTAGACAATTAATCAAACATTTAACAAATCAACAAAGGCAAACATAACGCCAAAACAATAATTATTGTGAAGTCCCTCGAGAGACATGATTAATTCGATTTTAATAGCAGCTTCGAATAATTTTTCAGCACAAGATAATATTCCCCCTACTAATTACGAGCCGCAAAGGAAGAAAGATACATTTTTTGCCAAATAAAAACAAAAGAAGAGTGGAGAAAAATTATATATATAATTCCGACTGCGCCATGAAAAGTGAAACTCCGTAATGCAGTTTTCGTTTCGATTTCGTTGCGGGCCAATGAATTTGCTGACAGTTGTTATTTTATAAAATAAATCAACATACGTGGCGAGCGGCCTCCTGGCTGGCTTGAAACAAAACTGCAATCGTTCGGACTGATTTTTTCACGCCCATTAATTGGTTTTGCGTGTTCCCAGCCGACAGCCAAATTGTCGACGATTTGTTGCCGCTCTGGCCGGGCTTAACCGTTGCTTTTGATACTTTTTTGGCCAGGCCTGGCGCCCTGAGAAGGGTTAGCATTAACCCTTTGAGTGCGGGGTTCAGCTCGAAATTAAATCGAAGTATTTTAGGAAGAGGAATTTTGTACAGGAGCCTGGCCTACTTTCCACATCATTTTCCTTAAAAGTGGAAGTATTTCCTAGCATTTCTTGCTTCTACAGACGAAAATAATACCTCTAAAGCCCTAGTAAGTATTTCCAAGAAACTGCCCTCACTTTTGCAAAGGGTTAAAGCCGAACTTTGGCTGATAAATTGGTTTGCATGTGAAGCGGAAACAAGGCGCGAAACTTTCTCAACTTTCCTCCTGTGCAGCCTTGAACCCGCCGCTGCCATTATGCCCCCTTCCGACCACCCACATCCTGGCTTTCGGCCTGGACTTCTCACCTGGCAGCCAGCATGGTGCGATAGTACTCCTGCGGACACTTGGCGGATGCACCCGCTCGACCCTGACAGCGGTTGCTCCAATAGCGGCGAGGAGGCGTGCCACCAGGTCCCAGTGCAAAGCCCAGGCCTGGTGCAATTTCCTGCGGCGCTGATTGCCGGGCCCCTAAATCATCTGCATTTCGATTAAAATCCTCAGACGTCGTCCGCGATTCCGAATCCGCTGGCGAGTTGGGCAGCATGTCGAACAGGACGCGTGCATCCTTTTTCTGCTGCGGTGACTGCATCGGGTGCTGCTGCTGCTGGCTCAAGGCCGCCTTCGTGGCCGTGGCGATAAGCGATGGTGGCAGAGATAGGACCACATTGCCATGGCCATGGCCACCGCCGCAATAAATCGCCAGGCAGACGCTGAGCCAGGCCAACGTGAGTCTCATGCTGTCTGCTGCTGCTGCTGCCAGACTTCACCGACGACGAGGCTGTTCCAATTTTTACTTCTCCTACTCCTGCTGGTGCTCCTCGTCGGCTACTTTGATGCAGCGAGCGAGGCCAGAAATAAAGGCAAGAAACCAAACCAAACCAGCTAACAGCCAAGCCAGCCAGCGGCGACCGCTGCGTTTTTGGCTCTTAGAAAAGCGGAGCGACTGAAACTGAAAGTTGCCGGCGAGCGGGCCAGCTTTTTATAGCCACCAGTTGACGCTGATGGTGGTGATGCCGAGGATGATGAGGATTCTGCGGAGGAGCTGCCCGCGGAGTTTTGGGAATACGCCTGCTGGTCGTGGTCCAAAGACCCTTGGTTGCACATGTGAGGGCACTGCGAAAAATTAGTCCACCAAGTGTTCTTTGAGAAAGAAAACAGATCCCTAGAAGTTCATAAAGCTATGGTCCAAATACTAACTATTGCTTATAAAAACTACTCAGAACTCTGAAGAGCAGAAAACCATAATCACAAAGTTCCTAAATAAGGAGTTGGGAAACATGGCGGCATTTAAAGGATATTAAAGCGAGACCTATACAATCCCCGTCTAAAAGAAATTCTCTCCGAACCAATAGCCTTGATGGTTAACCAGAACCCCAATTAGTTCAAATGTTTTAGCATTTAGAAATTTCACTATGTCGCGAAATAAGATGTTGGGAATTATAATGAAAGAGCGATGCATTCATAATTCACCTTATAATTAAATTTATAGAATGACGAATCAAAGAAACCCTTCACCTAATACTAAATAGGGAAATATCTATATGAGAGCATTTATTTTAATAACTTGAAGAAGACTGTGATTTATGAGACATAAATTATGTTACAGTATGAAGTACACCCCATTTTTCCCCAAGTGTTTCATGTTTGTTTCCAAAGCAATGCCAATTGTTTGTCCAGCGCATCGTAGCATGAAATTAATAAAAGCAATTGCATTGTAGGACGCCGAACTGGGAAATAAGCAGCGGCCCACTAGAGATCACCTCGGGCACGGAACTACCCCTCATGCGTCATAGTTTCTGTCTAAGAATCAACGAAATCAGTGGGCCAATTCGATGGTCCAGCTCTTTTGTTTGCCCAACCTGTGACCCGGGCTCCGCCTTCACAAATTAGCCAGCAAAGTTCTCACCGCCCGAGAACTGAGAAGGGAGAACTGAGAACTCTCATAGGAGATAAAATCGTAGAGTTCACGGCAGCGGCTTTCTTTCAAAGCCCCCAAGAAGCCATAGACTGGCGACTGGCTACCTTTTCAGAATTTATGGCCTGCTAATGTTCGATCGCATTTGTCTGAGGGCAGCGCAGCCCTTCTGGGTTAAAAAAAGAACGGGGTCCAGCAACAAACACAATTGTTGAGTAATGAGCACTGCACGTTATTAATGTCACTGGGGGAATCGGAGAAGGAGAAGGAGTTGGAGTTGGAGGAGGAGGAGGGACCTGGAGCAGACCTGGTTCTCTGTCTTGGGCCACGATTTTTAATTAAGTAATTCGCTGACTTTGTTAGCCCTGTGGGCTCCATCTGTCTGATCTTCTCCGGGCTGGGTTCTCTTCCCTTGGCTTTTTCGGGCTTCTCTGCTCCTCCTTGTTGTGTTTAATCTGGCTAACAAATTGCTTCATTTCAATTTATTTGCATTCCCTCCTGCGAGTCGTGTCCCTGTTGCCGGGAGTTCGTGGCTGCAGTTTTCTGTTTTGCAGCTCCGAGTGTGGAAAAGCAACCTTTCTGCCTTTGCAGTCGGTCGGTCGGTCGTGTTCTAATTTATTTGTCTTTGATTGTGCCCATGTCTCTGTGGGTCTCTGGTCGTGTCCTGGGCTTTCTTTTTGTTCCTATTTCTGGTGCTGTTTGCCGCCGCTGCTCCTGTCCCTGTTTGCGGGGCAAATTAAGCAAACATACATCATAGTCGGGGGCCATTAGAAGAGGCTGTGGCGCTCTGGGCGCGATTAATAGACCATTGCCTTGATATATGTGCGCAATTAGAGCGCTAATCAAAACCTAATCTTAGTGGCAGTCCGGAATTTATGTGTCCCCTATGCAGGGAGCGAAAAGTATTGTAGGAGCAGGAATAAAGAATAAATTAGGTCTTGCTGAATAATTTGTTGGGAATTATAAGGCATTAATGCAGTAAAAGAAAATTTCTGGAACATGAATATTGGAAGAAGAATGAATCTGTTATTGATTAATAAAACATCAGGAGGAAAATTGACCTTTAGCTAAGAAAAATATTTCGATTAGCTCTTGCTGAGAAATCAGTTGGGAATTATAAAGCATTTTTAGTATTAATACATAAATATAATTACATGAATATATATAAACTAAGTGGAGTAGTGCTTTTTTAAATACAATATCAATTAAAAAATCAACATTTACCTAAGAAAAACACATGAATAGCTCTGGCTGAATAGTTATTTGGGAATTATAAAGCATAAGGATTATAATGCACGAAAACATAATTAGAGGAATAGGAATTACTATAAACTAGGTTGGAATAGTATTATTAAATATAATTTCAATCGAGAAATCTACGAAAACCTCTGTTTTGGTTTTGCTGAACAATTGGGAATTATATAGCATAAATATGATCAATTCCAAATTTTACTGATACTTTTAGACAGTTCAGTTAATAAGAACTGTTAATATAATATTTTTTGTATTTAAATTTATCCCTTCCCCTATTTTTCTGCAAGTGTTGTCAACTAACCCAACTGCCATTCTAATTGCAGCGGGAAATCAACGAGGTCTTCGAGCTGCGCAAGGTCCAGCGCTTGGAGCAGCAGCTCCGCGACCAAGCGGAGGAGCGGCTATCGCTGGCTGGAGTCCAGCAGCTTGATGAATTGTCTCGTTCCACGGAATCAGATAGCGGCTTTGACAGCAGCAGCACCATGGCAACATCGGCAACAGCAACAGCAACTGCAACTGCAGCAGCAACTGCTGCAGCGACAGCAACATCGGCGGCCAAGCCAGTGACAACTAAACTAAGGGCAATGTCACCGCCGCCTCTGAGTCCAGTGAAATCCCTGCCTGCTGCCTCTACTCCTCCTCCAGCACCTGGCCAGGCGGACGATGTCAACATTTGGGCCTGCAAGTTTCTACGTGATCTGGACAGCCTGATGGCCGCCGATAAGCTGCCGCCGCACCTGGCACACCTGGCCGGAGTCGGAGGATCTGCTTCCGGCTCCAATTCCGGCAGCAGTTCTCCCATCTCCCGGACAGCTCCCATGCTCCTGTCCGCGGCAGCCACCGCGGCCATTCAGAGTCGCTATGGCAAGGGCTCATCCATCACGGAGCAGCAGCAGCAGAATGGCCTCGTCTTGAAGCCGGAGAAACACGTAAGTGGAGATATATATATACATAAATTTAAATGCTGAGAAATATTCTTGTAGAAGAATAAATTCCACATTTATGTTATTATTGTTTAAAAGAATAAATTCACTTTTCCAAAAGAATAAATTAGAAAAGTGACTTAATAGCCCCTTTAAAAATCAGTTACTGGCATGTACTTTACAAATGCCGGGATTATCCCTTGAGTATTCATAAATTCTGCAGCTCTGGCTGGGATTTCCTAATCTCGAGTCACTGAGATTCCCCCTGTAATCTCTCGCTGCCTCGATTTCGACATGCGAGCAAACAGCGGGGCGGCAAGCATACTTTATGAATTTGGGTTAGATAAAATGCGCTCCGTAAGACAAAAGGCATTTAATCTGAATCACAACAATCTTGTCAACATGCACACGCACCAGCGGAATTTTTCGGTGGCCCACACACACACGAACCCCGCCTCCAAGCAAAGTCTGGGGGGGCAGGGCAAGGAATGTTCTCTCAAGAACTGCCACATGCTCCAGCCAGTGAGGCAAGCAGCCAGGCAGCCAGGCAGCCATCCATCCATCCATCCGTTCGCCGGATGCGCAACTGAAGCGCGTGAAATTTATGGGCAGCAGAAAAGCTGGGGGAGTTGGGGATAAAGCAGGAGTTGGAAGTGGTAATGGAAAGGGGCAGGGGGATCCAAGACCGCTGATAGACAGTCGTCACTCGGTGGCTGGCACTTGAACGAGTTAAACTTTGAACTTCTGCTCGAGCAGATAGACGGAATGGGAGCAGCGGCTGAGATGATGGGAGGTGCATTTTTCGGAGGGCTTAGGGCCTCACGGCCTCAGGGCCTCATCGCCAGCGCCATAAAATGTGTAATAAAATAGTCTAATTAGTGCAGTTCTTGAGCGATAGATTGGTAGACAATTGGAGATTGATTGCCGGGCATTTGGGTCGTAAAAGATTTTCTAATTGCAATCAGGAAAGAGCCAAAGTTCACTGGCAACTTTTACTCGGGGATAACCTTAAAAGGAAGAGTCTTACTTGTGCTTGGGTAAATGCACTCAACAAATAGTTATAATGTCTAGTAATAATCATTATAATAACCTCTTATGATATTTTTACTATGAATATCAGTGAACTTCTCATACAATAAATAAATATTTAAAGCTTGACATTATTAAAAAATTAATACAAGTCAGTGCACTTCATAAAGCTATTTCGTAAAAGTTAAAGAACTTTTCAAAGTTTAGATATTAAAGCAAATTTTCTCATAACGTTAGCTAATTTTTCCCAGTGCCTTGTATTTATTCTCCAGCCAAGAGGCTGCAGTCTTTGGCCAACTCAATGACCCACTTTGTGCAGTCGCTGTAAGTGTGCTCAGGCCCATAAGCCATGAGCGCCGAAAGAGACTATAACCAACTTGTTAGCTGTCTCCGGCTTATCAAACCAAATATATCTAATTAAAACATTTATAAGCCAAAACTGCTCATAAACGGCACCGGGCTTGCGGTCTCTCATATTGTTGCATATGCTTAGCATACATTTCGCTTGCCTTCGCCGAGTATCGGTGGAAAAACCTCAAAAGGCAGCAGCAGAGTCTTGCTGCAACAAGACAAATATTAATTTTCAAAACGCGTGCCATGCCAGGCCGCCGCCGTCAGTGGAAAAACACGACATCAACACCGAAAACCGAAAACCGAAAACCCAAAACCAAAAAACCCACAAAAAGTCAGACAGAGTCGAGGGGAAACTGAGGCGGAAAAGGGCTTACGATTCCATTGTTGTTTTCGTTGACAAGTCACAAGGCTTGCTACCAATCGATATGATGAGATCGAGCTGCTATAGTCCCCAGAGGAAAAGGACTGCTGGCCCATTTCCTGTTTCCCTTTTCCTTCGCTCTGAAAATGTCAAATGGAAGGCTACAGGAAAGCATGTTTGTCGGCAGTTTTTTCTTGTCAACTACAGCCAAAGTCAGCTTTAGAGTCCATAAAATACTTGAAAATAAATACAAATCATAAAGTAATTTACTTGTTATAGGAAAGCTTTTTAATTACCCAACGGAAATTAAGAAACCCACCTTTAAGTTAAAGAAAATAAATAAAAGACGACATAAAAATGTGAAGACATTCAAGGAAAATAGTCGGCATATTTTTGTTTTGAGAGGGAAAAGTGCCAGGGCACTCGAGCTGTCATATTTTGCCTTAATCGCCCAAGTAAAAGTGCCAATTAAAAGCGCTTAAGCTGCTGCCGGGCCCGCTGCCGATGCCAGTGCACTAATTAAGGCAAAGAATGTGGCCGACTGTCCCCGTGCAAGCTCCAAACTCATTCTCATTCGGTCAATCAGTCAGTCAGTGAGACAGTGGGGACGCAGACTGACTGAGGGCCAAGATTTATGAGCTACCAACGGCAGCATAAATCAAAGGCCAGCATCGAGGGCACAAGTGCGTGCTCGGTTTTAAAAATCTGACAAGGAATAAAACAGCAAACAAAAACCAAAAAATTCGCCGGACTAAACTGTCAATGAAAGTATAATGTAAAGGCAGCGGAAAGCACGGGACAGTTTTTTAGCTTTTCGTTTCGTTTCGGCTCGGTTCGAAAGGCGCAGGAGTGAACTGGGTCAATATGCCGCCCTGGAGCAAATCCACGAGAGCGGAGAGCACTCCACTTTACTCCACTCCGGCTGTCAACACAGCCTCAGTGTATCTCAGACCCAGCGGAACCCAAAACGCCCCAATTTATGGGGATCGCATCCGGGGATCGCCTGTTTCTGTGCTGTTTCTCCCCTGCGAAAGTGAATCTTGTGTGTGTGGCAGGAGGGCATCATCGTCCAACGCAATGCGCTTAATGATGATGAACCATGCAGATGCTAAAGATGTACAAGATGCACAAGATGCAGGGCGACACTGCGGGAAATTGGGAGGGAGTACTTACGAAAATAAATACAAATTAAATGTTTCCTAGCAAGATTTTACAGATAGTCTGTTTGTTTATTATTATTAAGAGCCAATAATAGTAGCATATAGGTTTATATAATTTAATAATCATTTATAATAGACATAACATTATAGTAAAAACAACAAACTGTGAGTAAGCACTTGTAATAATTATTTAAGCATCTAGGAAATGTTTTTTATTTGATTTCTTTATTCTTTTTATTTATTTATATTTTTTGTTGCAAGATTTTACATCAACCTCAAAACCCAACACTATATCTGATCTATAAACGACATAACATAATCTTTGGGATAGAAAAGTGCTAGAAAATGTCATAAATAATATAGAAAAAATATTTTAAATATTATTTATATATTCTAATTATCTATTATGACTTCCCCTAGATATTTAGCTAATATAGAGGCCCAGTTTAGTGATCATAACTAGCTAGAAAGCTCTCCAAGTTGCCTTGATTTAATCTATAACTTGTTCTTTAATTAATTAATGCCTCACTGATTTATTTCTCCAAGTGATGTTGGGGGCAAGGCTGTCCAGACAAAAGGCCGCGACACATAAAAACCTTTTCACGCAGCTCAACGAGGCCCAGACACTTTGACTTAAGTAGAACTTGCAAATCACTGCAAGGCAAACAAACACGCTGGACAACAGAGATCGGAGCAGGAGGAGGACTCCTGCCACAGAGTGGCGGCCAAGAAGCCACGGCCAGTGTCCAGAGGAGGACGAGATGGGGGCTGGTCAGGCGTTTAAGTGTTTTGATTTGATAATTATTATCAGAGCGCATGCGTGACCGCGGGCAGCTGGCTCATTTACTCGAGCCCCAGCCCCGTCCAAGGGGCATGTCCAATCGATTTGCGATAGTCTGGCCGAACATGATCGGGGTATATACACATATATAGGACCCACAGAGACCGGGCACTTTCTGGGTCACCTATCAATAAAAGTGGAACACTGCTGAGGCGTTGCCCAGTGCATTTGTCATTCGGCTTATTCAGCAGTTCCCGATATCGAAGGCACACTGAATAGTAGTAAACAAACGCTGCTATATGTATATTTATTTTGTTTTTGTAGGTTTCTTGCGCCCAGCGTTTTATGATCAATTAGGAGCATTTACAGTTCCCCACGGAAATTCTCTGATAACCCCCTGGAACCCAGGCAGAGCCACCATTTTTTATGTGTCATTTTGTGTTCATTTTATTGCATTTTTCATTAACTAACCGAAGAAACATTTCATTTATTTTCCATTCCGAATATTCAGTTCTCCTCGTTGTATTGTCAGAAGTGTTCACATTTTTATGACATTTAAATAAGTCTTTGTCAGCGTTTCGGATATCGGATTCTACTGCCGCTCGGTCATAAAATTGATTTGAATTTTCATTTTCCCTAGCCATAAAATGCTTCAGTTTCAATCACAACACACTCACAGGGAGAGAGGGGAATCATAGGAATCATAGGAACGATAGGAAAAGGAAATTGCTTACATATGTAAAACAGATTGGAGCTTTGAGAATATTTTCCTGTGGTTGCCTTGATAAAATCGCTAAATTAATCGGGGCTGATAGATGATCTCTGTCCGACGTCCGATAACTAGCCGTAAAATGGTAAAAGTTTTTATTCCACAACCGATCTGATCTGGCGCCCATATGTTGGAACCCCAACTCGATACCATGCCCATAAACGACATTGATCTGGACGCCCAATTAATGCGTCGCCGGCGAGAGTTGGCGGCTCATTAACACGCAGTTTTTCAGATGGCATCGCTGGCTTTATTAATAATTCATAGACGCCGCGCCGTAACAGGCACTCGAGACTGCTCCATAATGCATTACAAATTTGATTTCAGGCAACGGCAGCAGCAACAGCAACAGATGTGTGCTGCTGCTGCTGCTGGTGGTGCTCCCAAAGGACCCCCCGTATCACTCATGCTCATCCGCATCCTGTGACCATTTTTAGACGGGCGTCGTCTGGTCCGGAGCTGGCAATTACTCTCGATTAGGGGGGTTGCTGATGTGTTGTTCAGTTTTGGGATGTGGTTTCCTTTGTTTTTTGTTTAATATTCAGTATAAATATTTCTCAATTCGATCATAAATATATTTTTGGAGTTTGTACACAACTATTTATTATGAATAAAATATAATTTCCCATAGATTTTAGAGTGTTTAATTTGTTTTATATTTTTTTACGATATTTTCACACTGAAAACCTACTTATTTTTATTGATTTAAATTCCTTTCCATATTGTAAATTTTATCGAATGGAGATATGTTCTTATTTCCTTTAAAAACCAACCTTTTGGTTGTTATTTCCCTTAATAAATATATTGGATATTATTTTCAGTAATAAATGTATTTCCTTAATGCTTGATTTTCCTAGTAAAAAAAATTAAATATATGCTTTCAAGAGGGTAATCCATTTCCGAGAATTTTTTCTATAACCCATTAAAATCCCTCATTACTATACATTAAAGAAACATGTGTTTGTAATTTAAATACTAACTGGAAATGCCTAAATACTGGGTATTAAACACATGCGTTTATAATTTAGTACAAACCCAAAGCCATTTCATATTGATTGCTTTTGGGGAACTCGACTGGCAAGGCAACTCCAATCAGCCCCGTGATACACTTTTTTTTGTTGCGAGCCCGCAATTTCACTGGCTGACAATTCGCCCAAGGCCCCCAAGGAATTGCGGCAACACAGAACCAGCAGCAGCAGCAGCAGCGGCAGCAACAACGGCGGCAGCAACCTGCTGCACCAGCTCGAGGCACATATATACACATTTTTTCATATTTTTTTGCCAATAAATCATTTAAATCAATTTCCGCCTGTTGCTGCCGCTGCCGCAGCAGCCTGCTGCCTGTTTTTGCGCCTTCGTTTTTCCAGCAATGCATTTTAGCAGAAAACAAATTGTCAAACTCTTGCCAAAGGCTTGTAAATCGAATTGACATAACGCACTTATCCCCTGATGGAGCCATGACCATGAGCCTAGGAGAGGCACTGGCCAGCCAGAGTTCCCAGAATGCGGCGGGGCTGTTATCACACGCGGCTTATAAATCATAAGCCAGAACAATAGGGGAAATGTCGGCATTGGTTTTTGTTCCTCGGCCTGGCCATATTCCTCAGAAGTAGCAGGAAAAAAAAGAAGTCAGACGAGTTGGCTTTGACCAAAAAGATTTGCATAAAATACGAAAATTCCAGCACTGCCAGCGCGTTCCACTTGACAATGTCTGAAAATTCCGCTGATGTTTCCTTTTTCGCATTGTCTCCGCCTTTGGCTTCCCAACAAGGTAGCCTCTGGGATGGCTGGGAAGCGGAGGCTGGGGCAGCCACATCCATGGCCACATCCCGGACCTGGTCCAGGCCCGCGCTCATTATGCATTCAAGGTCCTTCCTCGTGGAGGTTGAGGTTGCGGCCCTCGAAACTGTCAGCGGCACTCAGTGTCGACTTTTCTTTATTAAACCTGACTGACTATATTTTAATAAGTTTGTTCGTTCTTCTTCCCCCTGCACTTGAGAAAAATACAGCTTCATTTACTAAGAAGACGTTTACAAAGAGTAATAAAATGTTTGAGAGCTTTAAAAAAACTAACTTTGGCTGTAAAATAATCCTAAAGATGGTATTTCTTCTTCAGAAATCGCTGGATTATAGGTTTTCTTTACTTTATTTTAACTAAGATTATTACATGGAAATTAATTCCTTTTAATTGTAATTCATTTTCCCCTTAAAACCAATTCTCAAAGTGCATTTCTTGTCTCTTCCAGGCCACCATTCCACTGCAATCGTTTAACCTTGATTGCGGACGCAACGAGGCATCGCCAGCCACCAAATCGAATGTTGCCTACATGCGCACCCTGTCGGCGCCGAATGGCCAGGGGGGCGGAGTGGGATTCGGAGGAGGAGCTGCTGCTGCTACTGGCGTTGCAGGCCAGAGGAAGAGCCTGGCCTGCCCCCCGTTTAATGGGCTAGCGGAGACGATAACTCCGACACCGACGACACCGACAACACCGACAACTCATAAGCTGACAAATTTCCAAAGCGCACTGAAAATCGAGGAGGCGAAGGCAACGGCAACGGCAAAGGCAGCCTCAACAGGTGGATCGCCTGCGACCACCTTGGAGGATTTGAAATCTAGGCGACAGCGACAATTGAGCAGCGGCGACATGGAAACAATGCTGCCGGCTCCCAGCTCCCAGCCGATGTCGATGCCAAAACGGGTGGGCATTAATCATGCGGCTCTGACGAGCAGAAATGCCATAACCCCGCCACCGGCATCTATTGCCTCGTCCTCGTCCTCATCGTCGCCGGCCTCATCATCCCATCCGGTGGTTAAAGGCTCCGCCACTCCCGGCTATCTGGTGGATGTGACCAAAAAAGGATCCACCTCGACCATTTGGACCTCGGAGGAGTCAATTCTGCGCAGCGTTGGCGCCGTCGATGAAGACAATAAGTGAGTGGCACTAGCTGGGAGACATTACACTCGAGAAAATCAATTGGGGTTTTCAGATGAGAAATAAAAAAATAAATAACTTTGGAGTGTATTTTAGGTCTGAAAGATAGTAGTTTCTTACGTTTTGAGTATAAATATTTAAAAATATTTATGACTTTAATGCTAATCAAAATATCAGCCGAATAATTGGTTGAGAAGCATAAGCGAACGTTTAAGTTAATTCTTTCCTTCTTTAACTTCTTTCTTTCTTTCGTCATTTAAAATTTCTGGCAAATAATTGGTTGAGAATTATAAGGGAACGTTTAAGATTTCTTTCTTATTTTAACCTTTTCTTTCTATCATCACTTAAAATTTCTGGCAAATAATTGGTTGGGAATTATAAGCCAACTCTTAATATGATTTGCATATTATATTTCTTAAATGAATTTCTGAACACTTTAACTGGTTAGAAATTATAAGAGGAAAATGTTTAATTTAGCTCTTGTAACAGTGATATCATTAGCTGATATCATTTAATTTCCCAAAAACTAGAACATTTCTTTAAGCCCAAACAATTTCTCGAAGTGTAATGTAGCCCACATACAAATATAAATTGATTTGTCAATGTCTTTTAACCCTCTCCTACTCTACTTTCCAGCTCCACTTCGTCTTCCTCGGCCTGCGAAGAGGCAACGGGTGTGCTGAGCTCAGGGAAGTCGGGCATCTCCCTGGACTCTTCAGGACTGGACAATGATAACAATGAGAGTGGCATAGGCACGGCAACGCCGCCGAAGGACATGTCCTACTGGAAGAGCCACCATCTGCAGCACCACCACCACCACCACCATCATCATCATCATCACAGGACCGGAGGAGGAAGCGCCCAGGATAATGTGCAGCTGGCACGCAACATGATGTTCCAGAAGAGCGGATCCGTGGCCTCCTCCGATGATCCCGATCTCCTGGAGGTGCTCAGCCAATGCGGCAGCGGCGGCGAGGCAGCCAACGAGTCGCAGGATGACATGTTGGACGAGGACAAGGAGAAGGCGGGCAAGTCGGAGCACTACGACGAGTGCCAGGATGAGTTCGATATCTGCGACTGCGACTGCACCGACGGCGATGCCAGCAGTGCCAGTGGCGGCGGTGGAGTCACGGCCACTCCCGTGGTGCTGCGCAGAAAGTACACCGCTCCGCCACCAATCTTGGTTCCCAGGACACAGCGTAGCCACTCCCTGGATCACTACCATTCCCCGCAGCCGCAGCAGAGGCCCTGCGTCAAAATCCTGCCCAACTATCATCCGGTCGTGGCCAATCAGCACAAGGAGCGGGGTCAACTGTCGCTCCTCCTGCGCCAGGAGCCCTTCCAGTCGCTGCTCTCGCATCAGTTCGTGGAGCTGCCGTCGCCCAGCAGCGCTTCCTTGCACAGCGGCCTGGGGGATACCGGGGGCATCCAGGAGCTGACCACCAAGTCCAACTCGGCGCCGCTGCTGCTCAAGGAGCGCGAGATGAGCCGGCGATTCGATGACTTTGCCGCCCAGCACTTGGTGAGTCTTCAGCCGATAAAATCCGAGGCAAGGCGAGGGCAGATCGAAGGGATGCTTCAGCAAGGAGAACAATATCTTAGACCTTGAAAGGCTTATTAAGTTATTAAGTGCAAGTTCTGCTTTTAAATTCAACCAGAAAACCACTCGGCTTTTTGTTGAAGTTCAAGGCAACTTGAACACTTTATCTTGCTTTACTGTTCACCTTGCTGAATCGAGGAAGAGTTCCAATCCGCTTAGGGATCCCCTTCCCCTCTAGCACTTGTCAAGCCGCCCTCGCATCGCCTTGATTATCAGACATTAATGGACATCCCCCCTCCTCTTTTCCTCCACAGACGCTGCGCTATTCTCGTTCGCAGAGTGATCGCTATTTAGCAGGTGAGTCGAGCAACGAGTTCTCTTTAAGCCGCAGAACCAGCCGATGTCCGAGCCGGGCCTAAATGAGTTATTTAAATGGCCCGGACCCGAGCTAGAGCGGGTCCAGCATCAAGGCTGAATGCCTGATTTGATGCGCCGGTGGTCCTGCCAGCCAATTAGCGGCCTGTTATTAAGCCTGAGTGGTTTATAATAACAGTCTGTCTGACGGCATGATTCATAATTTCTATAATTATGCGCGCTGGGTCCTGCTGATCTATAAATGTGATGCCCACGTTGCCGAAAGCCGCTTTGTTTGCCCAGCAAATCAATTCCAATTTCCAACTTTTGCTTTCGTTTTGGTGGCCAAACAATAGCCGGGCCAATTCAATGGCCAGCTGGAGGGCTGTCCTGCCTGTCCGTCCGCTCGTCATTTAAATTACTTTCATGTTCTTTGGCCGCCAGCGCGAATATCAAGAGCAGCAGCGGCACCAGCAGCTCGCCGCTCTTTTTGCCAACTGCCAACACTTCCGTCAACACTTCCAATACAAATGGCACAATCACAACACCCAAACCACGGCCGAAATGGCTGTCAATCTGTCAATTCCACAGAGCATATTGGGGAAGCACTGCAGGCACTGCGAGAAAATTCTTAAGAGTAGTTTCGAGTTGTACTTAATTTAACTAACAAAGTTTTACCCAAGGATTTGGCTAGTTAAATTAGGTACAACTGGAACTACTCTTAAGATTTTATTTGTAATTATTTTAGTCTAAATACCTTCTCTGTTTTTTCTCTATTAAACCGAATTATTTATAATGCTCTTTATATTATTATTCATTTTATATTAATATTTATTAATATGGAGATAAAATTCCTTCATAAATAATCAGTGGTTTCTCTCATTAAAGCTTAGTCAATCAAGCTTAGTTTAGTTTTCATTAGTTTTAGTTTCATTATTAGTTTCACTGCTCTTTATTATTGTGGCTAAATTGGTAATGAATCATTATGGTTTTCCCCATATATTTTATGACCCAACACTATGATTTCATATCATGTTTTTATTAGAATTAAAATTGGAAAAAACACTGATTTCATATCATGTATTTATTAGAATTAATATTGAAAAAAATAGTATGAGGTAACCAAAAATGCCTCAATATCTAAAAAGAAAGATCTCGGATGTAGGAAAAATATTATTATTTTTTTTTTGGAAAGTATTCTTGATGAACAATTATTTATTTATGGATTCAGCAAAACATTTTAAATTGAAAATAATATATCCAGGTTTTTTCCCATGAATATTAAATAAAAACAAAAACGATTTACAACAATGCAGTTTAGCATTTAAAAATATTATTAAATACAAATTCAAGTCCTTTGAATGTATATATATTTTATAGAAGTATCTTACTCTTCCTAACTTCAATGAATCTACTTTTTTGGATAGTTTTCCCTCCGTGCACATAGGCATATCTATCCACATATGGCCCAGCCTCTGGTCCGAGTTCCTTTGGGTGATGATGATGATGATGGCACACTCATTGTGCTAAAAATGGCGTATAAATGAACGGCGGAGGAGCAGAGAATTGAATCACACAAGCTGGACGCCCAAGTGCCCTCCACTGGCGGCTGCTGCTGCTGGGAGCACATCCAATTTCGATTTTGCAGCCTGACTGCTCCCAACGAATTATGCACACACAAAAAGCCAGTTGTTGGCATTTGGAGCGGTCTCGAAAAAAAGTTCCCAATGACCAGTGACGTCAGGAGGAGAAGTGCGAGCACGCAGAGGGACCGAGAGATGGTCATTTCATGACCATTAAGCGAGTGTGTTTGCCAGCCATTTCCGCTGTGGCCCTGACGTCATTACAGTGACGTCTTGCGCCGCGACCGCGAGACCTCCGACCTCTGGAAAGGTCGTTGGTCAGGCAATGTCGGCCGTTATCATATAATATATATCTCGCTACGCTTCTGTTGTCAAACCATATACATCTCGCTTTATGCGTCTTTATAGGGCCAATTTTTCGTGTACCACTGCATTGCTCATACGCCCCGTGTGCTGTCAATAATAATGACAGGCTTTAAGGAGCGGCAAGATGCTGCTACTGCCGCTGCTTTCCATTTATTCTTGTTTCATAACGGAAGCGCGCCCCCCAAGAGCTGTTTATTTTATTGAAAAGATTAAGTGCATATGTAGTATATACTGTGATTTATATCAGAAATTGCACAATATACAAATTGCCGCATTCATATTTAATACCAGACACAATGTTGTATTTATCTTATGCATATAATATTCAGTGTGTTCCGTCTTCCGCACCAACTCACAGAGAAACAAAAATATGTATATAAAAGTGGCAGGAGATTAATGAGATATATTGTAGCCGTGACTTGCAATGATTTGCTCATAATTATTCCTGTTTACTCAATCGATTGCAAATTATATGAATACTAAAAAATGGGCGTGCTTTATGGGAAAGGTAAACGCGTTTCTTAAACAAACCAATTGCAGCTGTCTCGGCAACAGTGGAACTGCACTTGTCCGATTAGAGAACTATTATTCTCTTGTTCTATATATAAATGCTGGCCAGCTGAATCATCAAAGCCTCTTCTTCGGAGACAATAATGCCATTTACTCTGCTCGCCATAAATCATAAAACAAAATGTAAAAGCTTAACCTTGGGCAAACACACACATCAAAGTAAATATATACAAACGAGTGTAGAACTGTGCCACAACTGCCGCCCGCCCACAAAGAGCAACAGGTGCGGTTAGCTGGCTCACTGACTGGCTGTGTCTTGAAACTTTCACATGGCTACGTATAAATTTTAATGAATGTTGTAGTTCCCCCGTCAGAAAAACATAAGCCGACATTCCCTGGGCCTGTTGTTCCGAGTCCTTTTGGCATGGAGCCGGGTACATGGAAATGGAATAAGAAGCATCATCATCATCATCATCATCAACAACATGACAGCTATTCATTTACTTATTTATTTATTTGTGCTCTGCTGCCTCCGGGCATTTGGCCCTGGCCAACTACTAACCACAGCAAATAATAATAAGCGATTGTGGCGCCGATAACTCTACAACATGGCCAGGAAGTTGCCCTAGTCTCCCTCTCCTGCTCCTGGCCTGCTCCTGTTCTTGCTCCTGCTCCTTCTCACCATCACAGAACAAAACAATACAATACCTTTAGCCCTGTAAGAAGCAAGCACATACAGAGCATACAGCAGAAGCATGTTGCTCATACGCCCCGTTGTCGCTGTTCATACGCCCCGTGTGCCACTTGTGCCACACGCTTCGGGGCTCTGAACGACCCGAACCGAAGCGAACTCGCCATTTTTCCCGAACACAAAACGAGCGCGTTGGCAAATTCATTAGTGCTCTTACAGGCGCCGTGCACGGTTGTCGTTTTTCGTGGCCGCAGCGAGTGGATAACACACTCGCGGGGTGGAGCGCGTCGACGCCGCCGACTCAGTTAGTTGTAACGGAAACTTAAACACACTGGAAATATATACAAGATAATATCGAAACAAGCAGCCAGAAGAAAAGAGAGATATCAGTGCTTTGAGTGCTCTTCGTGCAAGTCTGCTTCCTGGGCA
This sequence comes from Drosophila pectinifera, assembly GCA_008042775.1. Lineage (NCBI taxonomy): Eukaryota > Metazoa > Arthropoda > Insecta > Diptera > Drosophilidae > Drosophila > Drosophila pectinifera. The sequence continues at coordinate 187,883 of VNKC01001515.1, read as the reverse complement.
GCAATTAGTTTAATTAGTTTCTCTGGTCTCAACACACATCTGTGAGTGCTTTGCCTTCAAGACGGCGCTACCGAAGCTGGCCAATATGCAACGCCGCATGTCCATCACCATTCGCGAGTACAAGTTCTTCAGGAGCTTCTCGCAGAAGTTCGAGAACTGGCCCAAGCGCAAGGCCGAGGCGTTATGGCGGAAAATGCGCGAACGCAAGATTGCAGGTGAGCTTGTTAGCGGCACTTAGCCACCTAGAGAATTGTCAAGGAGGTAATGCAGTTGGCCAAGAAGAGAGTGCTTAGGATGGGGACTTGGCCAGGAACTTAGCTAGGAATTTGAGACCAGTTTGGGGTTTGTAATAGGTATTTAGTTAGAGATATTATTTACATACTTGTAGCTATTTTCCCTTACTCGAAATGCTTTTTAGTTAAATAATATTGTTTAATACCTTTAAAGTAGCACTTTTCCCTCATTTGTTATGCTTTTTAATTAAAATAATATTTCAAATAATATAATTTAATGGCATTAAAGTACTTTATATAAATTGATAGATTCTCCTAGCTTTTTCCTTTGCTTTTCAGTTAAATAATATTTCAAAAACAGCATTATTTAATGCATTTAAGTAAACAATACATTTAGCTACTTTACCATTTTTCAATCATTTGTTGTGCTTTTTAATTAAAATAATATTTCAAATAATATTAATTAATACATTTAAAGATCTTAATAATATTGAAATATGTAAAGCAGTTTCAAAATGATCGGTACAACTAAAAATGCATAAATAATATCATATATTGTCTCAAAAAAAGTCTCAAGACATAGTTATTATTAAATCTTTATGCTACAACTGCAAATAGTATTTATAAACAATTTAAATGACACAAAAAGCTAACCATTTAAATATTAGATACATTTTCCTGAGATCGCGTAAACCCCCCAATTTCGAGGGTTCTCTACCCAATGTGGACCTGCTTCAAGGGCAAATTTGTTTTGCCCACTGGCCACCGGCCATAGGCAATTATTAATTTCAAAAAACTTTTGTATACAATTATGGAAAAATGCGTGTCTGGATCATTGTTTCCTTAGTGGCAAGGAATGCGCGCGCGCCACTCGTCGGCCTGAAATTGGCTGATTATTGTTTTCCGCACCCCACAATAGCCACAAAGCAGCCGCGGAGCCCCATCCCACCCCCTCTCATTTGGCCATTTATTTTTGGTAATGGGAATGCGGGGCATGGCTATTTCCAGAGCACAGTGCACAGCACAGCTTGTACTTATCAGTCGACGCCTGGCATTTAAACCGAATTATTCATAGGGGATGTGTGTATCAATATGGAAATAGGAATTGCAACAAGTGAGCCATCGCTATCGTCACTGTCACTGACCAGTCTACAGTCCAGTCAATCACTCAGTCACTGTCCCACAGTGTTATGTATATATCCAGGCACTGGCCATAGCCGTCATAATCATAACAATCACCATCATAATCATCATCCGCACCGGCCAGGCTGGTGAAACTGCGCGCCAGTCAAGCAAAGCCATTCATTTAAATAAAGAAAACTGTTTGCGTGTAGTAATAAATGGAAAAAAATTATTATACAATTAATATGTATATTCGTGAACGAGTAAAAAACGAGCAAAGAGTTGAGGAAAATTGTTTTTTGTACGCGGTACCTGCCTCCACGCTTCGTGCCTCCAAAAATAAATATATAAAAACATAAGATATATAAATGACGCTTAAATTGTATACACAAAATTGAATGGGCAATTGGAAAAGCATTTTATGGCCTTTACAAGCTGCCTGCTTTCGATTGAGGAAGTGCTCGGGTCCCCTTTTGTCTCTAGGGAAAATTCTAAGAAACATAACCACCTGTAAGTCATTTGGCTTTTGGTTTAATTTCATTACAAGGGGCAACATGAGTGAATTTTTAAGTGGAAGAGATGTATTTATTTCCCAGAAGACAAATATTAAATGTAGATAAGTAAACTTGAAGTAAACTCCTTAGAGAGCCTTTGTTAAAGGAAAAATTTATGTTAAAGTAGGCCTCTTTAAATGTTTCAATTATGAAAACTCATATTCAGTTTAAGCCCTCATTTAATTTGTTCTCTTTTCTGCCATTTTGGGATTGAAACAATATATAAACTTTCCATTCCCGTTAGCCGCTTTGTTTTGTTTTGTTTTATCTTTGTTATTGTTTGATTATTTTTGCCGAGAATGCGAATTTCGCTTGATTTTATTGTGTGCGAAAGGCGAATCCCGCTGCTCGGCAGGAAATATGCCGCATATAATACGCTGACATTAAAAACACATTAAAAGCTCAATGATCTGTTATATTTGGCCAAAGAATTCCCATGGGGAGGCGGCTCTGTACGCCAGTAATTGCAGGGCATTTATGGTTGAGAGCCCCTGGGCCAAGTACACCCATCGTTGAGTTTACAGCAAATTAAACTGACGTCTCTCCTGCCACTTGTTGCACCCAGGCCCAAACCCTTCTTCTAGCCCAAAAGGAAAGGGAGTTCCTGTTGCTGTTTCTGGCTGGTTAGAAGGAGGCCCGGCGAATTTTATAAATAGCCTGATCCTGCTAAAAAGCTGGCAGGCTTTTGTGTGCCCAGTGAAGAGGAAAGGAGTGTGTTCTGTGTGTGTGTGCACATGTCTATTTATACACACTTTATACTTGGGCTCCACCAACCAACCCGCGAACGACTCTATTTTGAAAACAAACTTAAAATTACAAGTTCAAGTGCTATTTCTGGCTGCAATTTATAATTAATAATCCACTTTTGCCAGCAGTCTCGGTCCGAAGGTGGCCAAATTTATGTTCCGCCTGACATTTAAGTGCATCGCACGGGAGCCAGCGCTCTTTTCCGCTTTTTGCCAGTGGCCAAACAACAATTAATTAATGGCACGACACCTACGACAATCATTGAATTATTTATCTATGTCCCAACCTGCACGGTTCATTTGCATTTTTGTTCACTTGCGACTCACAGTCACCACTTGGCTGCAAAATTGCATTGTTTTTACTCTCGGTTCTCTCAGAGGTTCCCGCCCGGGGGTCCCAGGTTATTTAGTGTTTATATGGCAGCATAATTGGCATATGAAACCGTTTAGCGGGAAAATAATGAAAATTGCTGAATAATGTTTCGGCCAGCCTGAGGCAATTGAATTAGCTATCAATTAGTGTCAGCTGGAATTCCATTTACGATGCGGAATATATAGTGTTTTGTTCGGCCAGAAAAGGTCAATGTTGTTATCGGGAACAAAGAATAAGTAATCGTCAAATTACCGGTTCTAGATCATAACTTTTTAAAAGAAAACAATCATGGAACGGGGTTAAAAATACTACTTTCTTGATTTTAACATATTCTTCAAGGAATTGTTTTAATTCTTGACTTAATATAGGAATGTTGCTACTAAAATCACTGGGTGTTTGGAACTCGCTATAAAAATGCGCCAAAAGTATGCAATAAAAAGTTGTAAGCATATGTACTTCGAATTAAAGACCTTAAACCTTTTATTGCAAACTTTTAGACACCTTCTCGAGGAATTTCAAGCCAAAAACGTTAGTAACTACCATTTCTTGAATAGTTATTTACCCCGTGAAGGGCTTATCAAGTGAGAACAATATTTAGACCTTTTAATTACATAAAACAAATGTTGCTAGAGCATGTTGAGAACGCTAAAACTTCACCTAGAAAAATATTTCAAAGTTTTCAACAAAAGGTATACTAAATTAGAGATCTTCAAAACTGTATTGCATACTTTTCGGTCCCTTGAGGGGGGTTTAAACCCCATCGTTAGTTACTACCATTTTTTGAATACCTATTTTTCCAGTGAAGGATTTACCAAGGAGCATAATGATTTTAGCTCTTAATTACATAAAGCCAGCTTAAAGTTTTAGCTGGGCGGAACAAAGGCAACTGGACCGGGGGCCATTAAATGCATTTGTTGGAACGGATCCCTGGAATCGGGCTATAAATGCGAGCGAATACAAAACCCTTTGCATAACTTGGCCATAATCGAGTCTCTGTGGGTGTGCTAGTATGTGTTTGTGGCTGTCTGTCTGTCATTCACATACATTGTCAGCTAGCTCTGCTTGGCTGCATTTTTCTGGAGCACTCGCACACCAACACACAAACACAAAGGGTAAAGCGTGTCACTAACACGCACCCATACACACACACACGCACACACACACACGCACACAAGGATAAAGTCTACGGCAATTGTGTTAGGAACTTTGCTTTCATTGACACTCCGCCCCTCAGCTCACTAGAAATGCCTCTTCCATGACTTTCTACTCATTGCGGTCTTTGTGGGGCTGGCTCTTAAAATCAATGCAAATTTTAATTGAAAATTTAAACAAATTTAGCAAACAACAAGGTGTGGTTGGGGCAAAACAAAGGGGTTGAAATTGAATTCCAGTCCTGTCAGAGACAACATTATCAATGCAAAGTGCTAAGACAGGGTTAACTAAGATCAAAGGTATGCTTTTAAGCCCGTTTAAATTGAAAATAAATGTGAAGAGTCAGGAATGATTAGTAGATGTTTCTTAAGGTTTAAATATTTATAATAAACTGATTATTTATTCTGTTCTATTTAATATTCATTAAAGTGTTGAATTAAGTAGTTGACATATTTGTTTTTGCGTATTAGATATTTAATCAATAAAACTGTTACCCAAAAGCAGGCTACAAAATGTTAACTTAATAGTTTATTACCCTAACCATTTTATTGCTCAAATAAATTCTTGATTCTGATAGTTTTTTATTTATGAGGTTAATAACCTGTGTTAAACTTAAGACGACTTTTAAAAGTTCCTTTGTTGTCTTTTACAATCCACAAAAGCATTCAAACTTGGTATCTTGTTCATATTCCTTTAAAAAGGTCAATTACTGTTTATCTTTTACTCTCTTTTTTTATGCAAATAGCATATTCTTTACCAATCCCTAAAATTGTAAACTCAAGACAAAGAAATTTTATGGCATGCCTTGCGATAATCATTGAAAATTTAAAGAGCATAGTTCTCATTGTACGCAAGGCAGAGAAGAATGTGTTCTCCGGCTGCCTGGCATTTTATATATACTTTTTTTTAATTAGCTTTAAGGTCAGTCCGGCTACCCGGCTTTCCAGCATTCCGACATTCTGGCATTTTGGCATTCCGTGTAAGCCCCGATCAGCATCGTCTCATGTTCCGAAACGCCCATGCAACATCCTGCCCACACATTGTCCTGGATCCATCAAAATAATTATTATCCTGGGCGCAGGTGAAGTTCATGAATTTACGCGTCGCCTGTTTGGAAAGGTTTTAACAGCGCCGGAGGAGGAGAGTGGAGAGTGGGCAGAGTGGGGCACCAAAGGACAATAGGGACAACAACTGGGCGGTCCTGTGCCTGTGTGTGTGTGTGTATGTAAGAGTGTGGATAAACAAGAACAAATATTGAACCTGACGCAATAAGCTGCGAGTGAGCCCTTAACATACACCCACCAGCACTCACACCTACCCGTCTTAAATGGCTTTTAGATGAGTTTGAGCCTGCAGTGTCAACGCGGCGTATGCGCAATTTATACAACGCTCGAGTGGCATTTACAGAAAAATTACATTTGCCAACGCAAAAGTTGCCAAGTGCTGCATAATTAATGTAGGACCGGATAAATTATGACTTGGCTTTCAACTTCCATCCCAATGTCAGGCACGTGTGATAAGAAAAAGGAAAAGGTTAAATAAATAATTTGTCCTCTTTATTTTCTGATGCCTTTCTGAAGTCGATTCTTCTTTAATTGTAATTGGTCTTAGTTAAATTATATCAAATAAAGAGCGTACATAAATACCGTTTTTCAAGAGTGGCCATCTTATATAATGATGTATAACCACACCTGGTCACATTGCATTGTTGGGAAATGTCTTAAATTAATAGATTCCTATTATATTTGTCTTTGAATTCGTTTGATATCCTTAAAGTTAAGGCCAAGCCTGGTAATTTTCATGTATTTATTAGGAAACCTATCCTGTTACTGTAAATAAAATATACAACATCACCAATCACACGATAATGACCCAATATCAAGCTATTTGCATGCATAATTCTGTGATGCAGTTAGCCGTAATTCCCTGACCAGGTCGAGTGGGTCAAATACAATTTGAATCACTGGCCCGCTGCCAAGATCCACTTGGAAGCGGGTCATGCGTCCGGACTTCACAGTTTGCGGCCGGCAGCTGTCAGAATGCCAGCGGCATAAATCGATGGCCAAAGGGTTGCTCTTGGTTATAAATAAATGCAGAGACATCGAGTCAGAGTCCGGAGCGGCAGGAAGCCAACCTGGACGAGCAGATGGGCAGGTGGACAGGTAGACAGGCGGACAGGTGGTGGTGAGCCCGCTTCGCTTGAGTTGCTGGCTGGCTTCGCTGGCATCGCCCGCCAGTATCCTCGTGCAAGTTAATCGCTTGCAAAACTCAATAATAATTCACTCAGCCCGGGCCCCCTTTTTGACATACACCGGCCTCATCCCATTCCCAATGGCATAACGCCGTTGGCAGTTCCATCCCCGTTGGCAGTAAGCAGCCGGAAACTGTTTCATGTTGTCGTCGCTCAGGCTGATTAAAAATCAATAGCACCGTCGCCAGATCCTGTAACTCAGCAGATTAGCATTTAAAATAGCTACTGAGGCCAAGTGCCTATGTTTCCTTTCTATTTTTCCACAAATTGCCTAGCGTTTCTTTGTAGCATTCAATTGGAATTTATTTGGGGACTTAGACTCGTAATAAAATAATGACTTGTATTGGTTATTTGCGGTTCACTGCTTTCTTTGTCATCGGGCTTTGTGTCTAACTGGAATTAGCTAAACATAAATAAGCAATTTAATGCGGTTGATGCTCTCATATCCATCATTATCCCTCATCTTAATTTTATTTCCCTTTTTGCGAAGCTGTATTGAGAATAGGAATTATTTTCTTTTACTACAAGTTCTTCTACTTTAAACACTTCAAGAAATTGAAATTTAAGAGGCTGTATCTTCTCAAATAAAATAAAGGCATTCAAGTTTTAATTGCACTTAAACAAATCTGCAAAGCCGACAAGAAAAAGAGTTAAGGTTCCATTGTTTTCGGTCGGACACTTCACATTCCACGCACACATCCCTCAATCACTTCACTTTCAAGAGTTGCGCAAAAGATTCTCCGAAACTTTTACTTTCATGTCACTGCCACTCTTCAAGGGTAAAGGAGAAAAACAATTTAAGAGCATGTCGTCGGCTGACCGCAGCTACATAATTTTTAAACCGTCAACTTCATTGGGACGACTTACAACATAATCCATCAAGTGACCGTGAAAAGGCCGGACCCAAACAATGGCCAGACTTTTGCGCGACTCTTGCATCTTGAACCTCCCAATTCGGGTCATTTAATGGGTTTTTTTCCCGGAGGCATGGATTGAATTTGATCCGGCTGAAGGACTCGCTCGGACGGCAATTTAATTACAATTAATTTAATTCGCTGCCTTGTCGGCGTATACGCAATATTGAAACGACGCATTTTCACCCTCCAATTTTCCCCCTCTCGTTGCAGAAATCGAAGCCGTGGAGGCTTGCAAATGGCTGCGAGCTGCCGGCTTTCCGCAATATGCGCAGATGTACGAAGGTAAGTGCGAACCACATCCTCTTGAACACATACATACATACATACATACATACGTCATGCCAAAGTAGTAAAGACCAATGCCAGGACACGCACTTCCGTTTGTTGCCAATTCGGCACTGGGAAAAATCGTTAAAACGAAATTGCTTATATTCACATTCGGATAGGACATATATATTTTATATCAAGAGAATACATTCCTATATATACTTTCTCTTTTCTTTATTTGAGGGATTTTTAAAATATTCAAATTTCAAAGCCTTGTTCTCCGGAAAAAAATAGTTGGGAATTATAAGCTTGAAATTTGTGTAATTTAGATAAAATAAAAACAACAAATTCCAGATGAAAGATACTTTGTCTCAAGATGTATTTTATATAATTTAATGAATAGTTTTCTAGTACTAAAATTCTAAATATAAAAGCCTTATTTCTTCAGAATAAACAAATGGGAATTAGCTTGAAATTTGTAGTGTTATTAAGCAGAAATGAAGCAGCCAATTCCAGTTAAAAGATAATTTGTCTGAAGGTGTAGTTTACATTATTTAATGAATAGTTTTCTATTACAAAAATTCTAAATATTAAAGCCTTATTGCTTCTGAATATACAAATGGGAATTATAAACTAAAAGGATACTTTGTCTAAAGGTGTACTTCACATACTTGAATGAATAGTTTTTTATTTCTTGGTGCTAAAGAATAAACAGTTGGGAATTATAAGCTTGATAATTTAAGTGTCAACTATTAGGGAATTACATATAAGAAGTTTGGCCAAGATATACAAAATTTGAGTATAGTTTCGTCATATCTAAAGACGAGTCTAAAGAATGGTTTGAGTATCATTACTTGTAGTGTGAAAAGACACCCCCCAGTCTCCCAGTGTGTGTGTCGTGTCAGCATGCGTTTTTGTCCTGGGGGCGTGGCTGGCCTGGTGGAAGGTGGCTAGTGGCTAGTGGCTGACGGCTGGTGGTCGGTAATTGATGGTCTCGTCATCGTCAGTGACGCAGCAGCGGCAGCAGCAGCGGCGGCAGCGTCAGCGGCGACCCAGGCACTTGACCAACATGCCCGCCATTTAGTCTTGTGTGCTTAACGCTCTCCAAGTGGCGGTTTATTAATTGTATTACACGAACTTTCACTTTTGCCAAGCAGTATACAAGCAACAAAAAGCAACGAAACAAAACATTTATGACGTGGCAACAATTCGAGAACAAACACTTTAAGTGCCGCCTCACGAGTCTAAAGATTTCAACACCAGGCGAGACAAAGCGCCAAGTGAATTTGATATCCCAAACATGCCGCAAAAGCCGCGACAACAATTAGGCGGAATGGATCCAATCCAAACCGATTCAAGTCCTTTCAACCGAGAAACAAATACATAAAAAAACGAAAGCGAAAGCCCGGCAACGCCTACCTACCGACCAGATCTTGGCAATCTCGAGAATTTAAACCGAAGCAAGGCACACAAAAAATACAGATGAGAAGCAGCCAAAGCCCGGATAAAATATAATAAAAGGCTAAAGGACACGCAGGCCGAAAGAATTTATGAGGACCACCTTCGTATAAAAAACTTTGCACAGAACCGAAAATTAAAATGGTTTCGCTGTTTTTTTTTTTATATTTTTTCTTCTCGGTTTCTTACTCCTGAAGAAAGGGCTTTGGCCTTTGAAGAGGGGTCTCCGAAATGTTAGCACAGGTTCGATGAACTCCACGCAAGCTGCATATTTATTTGATTTCCTTAATCGCAACCGAAGGCGACCCTTCTCCGGAGCATTTGTCGCAACGCATTTAACGCCCGAAGGCCGCGCAGATTGATGAGCTCCACGCGGATATCTCCGAAAAACTAAAAAGCCGAAACAAACTTCCCAAAAAGAACATTCTCAAGCTTGCAGCCCCATGAAAAAAGGTTTATTTGAATTATGACCAAAAAGTCGGCAAAGAATAAATGCAAAAAGCCAAGAAAACAACAAAAAACAAAAAAGTGAATCTGAAATGGAGAGCCTGCAATTTGGACATGTCCGCAGGCGCCCTGTCGCCGACCTTGAAATATGCGAATTGTATTGCATAAATTCAAGACCAGAATCAACTGCACTGCAAATTCTTATGCATATGAAGAGATATTCTTACTCAAATCCACAAGTAAAGTGACTAATAAACAAATGAAATTTAAAATAAGAACCAAGAAGTCGATGGATGATGCAAATGCCATCCAAAAGGGTTCTAACAGTTTTATACTTGCATACAATTAAAATCACTAATAGCAAATAAAATTGAAATAAATAAACCAACGCACATACTAAATTCCACACTTAAAACCAATAATAAACAAATACAACTTAAATATAAATCAATTAAATTTTACCATTTTGCACCTACATATTGGAATCCTTAGATTAAAAACAAATAAGCCAATAGAAACGAAAAGAATAACCAAACCAAGTCGATAATAAAACCCAACCAAAACTAAGATACATATCACCCAAATCCAACTCAAATGAAAGGAACAGTGAATGGAAAAACTTCTATTCACACTTAAAATCGTTAATATAATTAAAGTAAAAGCCAAGATTAAGATTTCAGTCAAAAGTAAGAAGGCAGCGAAGTAGCCAAAGGAGCCTAAATAATCGAAATTGAATAATAAACAAATAAAATCTAAATAAGAAATCAAGACCTCAGAAGCAGGAACCGATAGATAGCCCTGAACGACTTTAATATAAGCAAATAAAATTAAAATAAAACAAATAAACGAAAAGAGGACTTTCGTCATCAGAGTTAGAGTTTCAAGCTCTTATTAAAATAAAGTTTTAATAAAAATAAATAAAAATGTACTTATTAGAAGTTAGCTCATTCGCAGGTAGAAACCGAATAAACTTTAAGCATTTTGAGCTAGTTAGGTAGTTTGACGTTAGGAATTCATGGCTATCTAGATAAGAGACTTAAAGTCTTTAATCGTGCCAGCAGAGATGCCAGACGTGTAAGACTATGTCATTCTATTTGGAGTCAGCTGTTTATTACTAAACAAACTGGATGGAAAAAGTATAATTTAATGTATGCCAAATGATCTCTTCGATTCCATGTATTATTCTCAGTAAATTTAGATGTTTTGGCTTTATTTGGCTTCATTTGCTTGGCGTTGCCACCATGTTAGAGTAATGTGCAAACTAAAAAGTGTGACCCTTTTTCTTAAAAATATGATTTTTATGGCTTTAAATGCCGCTTTTTCCCTGAGTGATAGAGACTCAAAATCCTTGTCTTGCGGAATAATTTGTGCGGCCATTTAAACTGGAGCCCAACCCAAGACCAAGCTTCAATTCCATCGCAATCCCAATCCCATCTGCATGACCATCTTCCCCATGACCGGGGACAACATGATAAATGCGTATTTTAATGAGTTTCGTGTAAACAAGGCAGCGGCACCGGCGCATGCGCAGCTTTTGCTGCTCAAATTTCCTGAGCATTTGGTGTGCATTCTTTTCGAGGATTGCTCTGCACAAAATTCTGTAAATTAAAATGCCGTAGGTGTGTTTCCCCGTAGCTCTGGCTCTTGGCCAGGCTTCGCCGCTGAAAGGAGGTGTTCCGGCTGTAAGCGACTGTTAATTTGCTCAGAGTCCAGGACAAAAAACGAGGGGGAAAAAATCACAACAAAAATCAGGGAGAAGGAGTTGCCCCTTTCTTTGTTTGCCTTTTGTGCATCTCTCGGGCACATTATTCACCGAAAGTGGCAGACTTAATTCGAGGGTGTGACCTGCGCCAAGACAGGATCATATGGGAGTGCTTAAGAGGGCAATAAGAGCTCATGAGGCTTGTTTAATGCAGCCAAGCCAAGCCAATCGATTTTTGTGGCCTGTCCAAAAGAACTGGTTTCCCTGAGAGCCCAAAACCAAGACACGGAACTGAAGAAGTAAATTCATAAAGAATATTAAATGATTTTTTCAATCAAGCCTTAATTTATTGGAAATTAATAACAAATAAATAAACTAGATGCTTTTAAATCGATTAATATTGTCTAACAATTTTTTAAGTGGCTATTTCTTATAGAATTTATATCATTAACAAGTTATGTAATAGAGATATCTTGCTTTTATGCCAAAAATAAATGTTCTTCCTTACAAACTTCATCAAAATTTCAGCACAAGTCTAAACAATAATTATTTCGTGATCTTCTCTGTGATGTAATTGCTTGGTGATCCCAATAAAAATCTATATTCGTGTGAAATCCGCATCCTAATTTAGATTCCAGGCTAATTGCTTCTATATTTTCCCCAAAACAGCCATAAACCGCTGCCTAATTACATTCGAATTTCTCTACAATCTGCGTCATTGGCAGAGAAAAAAGATTAATCATATAATTGGCCCAATAAAGACCGCCTCTCTTGCACTCTTGTAAACTGTGAAAAGCCACGAGGAAAAGGCCAAAGAAAAACATATAGGAAAAGACTCTACAAATTTACACCGAATCCCCAATAATATAATTTCTTTCTGACGTCAATGGAGTTGCTGGGGGCAAAGGTAAACTCCCTGTTGGTGGCACACTTCCCAATTTGGCTTTGTTTACACCTGAGCCAGCGGCATCAAAGTGCATTCAATTAGAAGCTAAACACACAGCACAACACTTGACTGTTTAAAGAGGGGCATCCGAAATGGTATTATAAATACGCAGCAGGGCCAAGAGCGCCAAGGAAAGCGTTCCGAGGAGCGTAAACAAAACTATAAAAAGCTCCACCTCGAGCCTTCAAGGAAAGAGGAGAAAGAAACCAACGAGTTGGGGCGTTACTTTCAGCCGAAAGTTCAACAAACCATGAATGGCTTTTCAAGAAGAACAAAATATTGTTGTAATGCTAACAATATTTGTACAAACAATGCCATGGCAGCAATAGCAGCAGCAGCATCCGCAGCCTCAGCTTTTCCAGGCATCGGGTCCCATCCCAGCCCAGCCAGTGCATCCTACGGATGCCGAGGTGTATCTGTATCTGCAGCTGCAGCTGTACTTGTATCTGTATCTGCGGTGGCCTGGCCGTATCAGGGATTTTTTTCCTACAATCTGTGTGACGCGTCGCGACATGTGTAAACGTCTGGCAGCACTGAGAGAAAGGTCTTTATAATTATTTACTAATTAACTTGAAGGTAGAGTAATATTTTGGGGGAATTTCAATCTTTTTAAAAGGATTTTCCAGTAAAAAAATGTATTAAAATATAAGAAACTATTGGGAAGTGTTGATAGTAGCCTTAATAAATATTAGAAAGGGTTATAATTATTTTTCTTTAATTTTTCTTTGGGTGCACCATCTTTTATGTATTATATTTTTTTTTTCCTGATGTGGTCGAGGCGGCGGTCGCCTTGGAACTTGATTTCCTACGTGCGAATTGGCCACGCAAATATGTGGAAAAACGCTGTGAAAATGTAGCTGCAGAGACTCCTATATCGTCTATATACGAGGCAGGCAACCCGACTCGCAGCCGTACTCATACTCGTACTCGTATCCGTACCCGTACCCGTTTAATGATCGCTGGCGCCATGGGCGTTCGACTTTTCTGGTTTTCTCAATTAGAATTTCACGCGTCGTCGAGGCGTGCGGTCGCAAATAATAAAAAAGCTTAAACACACACACTACACTCCCGGTGCTCCTGAGCAGCCAGCCCAATAGTTGTCCTTCATCGTTGTCCTATTTGTGCCGTTGCAGATCATCAGTTCCCCATCGATCTGAACAATGTAGCCAAAGATCACACAAATCTGGAGAACGATCAGCTGCAGTCCCTGTACCGCCGGCTCTGTGTCCTCAATCGGTGTGCCACCATGCGGCTGGATCAGTCGCACAAGCCGCAGACACCACAGGTAAGACAAGTACTTAACTTGATGATATTTAAGAGGATATTTAGAAGGATATAATTTATACGAGTTGGAAATCGATTTAAATTATAAAGGATATTTTTTGTGATAATTAAAGGCAATTAAATGCCAAAAAGGTCAGAAAAAAGTGTTGTAGATATATCACATATTGAATATTAGGTTAAGGATATTGTCAGCAACTAAATAGGGTTCATTTCCACATTTGAATTCATGTTTCTTTAGCAAAAGGAGGAATCGGATGATGAGAACTTCGCCCTGAGCGAGAACTGGACATTCCAACCGCACATTCGCCGCTGGTCGCGGATCGGGGAGATGGGCCTGGAGCTGCCGCCGCCGGGACATCTCAGCCTGAATGTGGAGAAGACGGAGAGCTCGTCGAAGGAGTCGAGTCCGGATCGCTTCGAGGACGAGGGCTCTGGCATAACCCTGATGATACCCGGCTGCAGCAAGACCAGCAGTGGCAGCGGCGGAGGCGTGGCCACCGATGGCTCCTCCTTGGGCGATGGCTCCGATGGCGGTCGCCTGAGGCGAACGGGCAGTGAGAGGTTCAAGGATGGGGCCAAGGCCTTCCTGCGTCGAGTTGAGTCCATCAAGTCGCGACGTCGCAAGCGCCAGAATCGTGAGAATGTGGTGATTAGCGGTCCGCATGATCTGGATCTCTCCCACTTGGGCCAGCGGAGCAGTCTCCGCAAGATGCCCGACGGCGTGTACTCCACCCCGCCCTCGCCCTCGGCCCTGAGCCCGATGCACACATTCCCCAAGGCCCCCTTCTTCGGCAATGAGCTGAAGGTGCCCAGTCACAGCGACAACTTCCTCAGTCCCAACCGCGCCAGCCCGAAGCGAACGCCCACCACGCCCCGCTCGATGAGGACGAGTCCGTTGCACTTCTTCTCCCACCCCATGTCCCAGCTGAAGGAGGGCAAGTCGGATGACTCCTCGTCCTACTACAGCGACAGCCAGGAGTCCTCCACCGGGGGCAAGCTGTACTTGCGGAAACCCTCCAAGGCCCGCAGATTCCTGCAGCGGTCGGGCAAGGTCGATGACATCGGCGCCCATTCCGACTCGGAGTGCCATCAGGGACGCAAGCTGCTCATCAAGGATGCCAATTCCAATACCACCGAGGTCAAGATCAAGAAGTTGACGCGTGGGGGTTCCCTGAATCTGGGCAAGGATCCCAAGAAACGTGACGGTTTCCGCTCCTCGTCCTTCCGCTCGCGTAGCACCTCGCGCAAGGAGTCCAAGAACGAGGAGGAGACCGCCGTGGGGAACAGCAGCAGCTCCTCCAAGCGCCAGCCGGTGGTGCGTTGGCACAGCTTCCAGATGGAGGAGCGCCCCAACATGATTTTCCGCAAGTGCTTCTCCAAGAAGATCGAGCCGCTGCAGGAGGATCCCAGTGGCATTCCCTTTGCCGCCATGTCAGCGGGCCAGCTCCAGATCATACGCAAGCTGGCCCTGGTCACGCTCACCGGCCACATGGAGCGCTACTGCCCGAGCCATCGGTCCGGCTGGAACTGGGAGCTGCCCAAGTTCATCAAGAAGATCAAGATGCCGGACTACAAGGACAAGAAGGTGTTCGGGGTGCCGCTCCTGCTGATCCTCCAGCGCAGTGGCCAGACCCTGCCCCTGGCCATGCGGGCCGCCCTCCGCTGGCTGCAGCTGAATGCCCTGGACCAGGTGGGAATCTTCCGCAAGAGCGGCGGCAAGTCGCGGATCATCAAGCTGCGCGAGCAGATCGAGGTGAGCGACTCCACCGCCGAGTGCATGGATGTCTTCGACCTGCAGCAGGCCTACGACGTGGCCGACATGCTGAAGCAGTACTTCCGCGAGCTGCCCGAGTCCCTGCTGACCACCAAGATGTCCGAGACCTTTGTGGCCATCTTCCAACGTGAGTTTCGTTTGGAAAAGGGAATTCTTAGAGTTAATATATAATATTTCCTTATAGATCTCCCCGCGGAAGTCCGCCTGGATGCTGTCCAGTGTGCTGTGCTCCTCCTGCCCGATGAGAACCGGGAAATCCTGTATGTCCTGCTCGAATTCCTCACCATTGTGGCGGCCAACTCGCAGCAAAACCAAATGACCAGCAACAATCTGGGCGTGTGCCTGGCCCAGTCCATTTTCCACTCCTCCATCTCAACGGGTTCGGCTTCCGTTTCCGCCTCGCCGCGGCGCAAGGGCAAGGGTTCTGGGATGCCGGACATGAAGGAGCTGGCGGAGGCAAAGGCCTCCCACGAGTGCCTCTCCTTCATGATCGAGCACTACAAGCCCATCTATACCGCCGCCAAGGAGAAGCTGAGCAAGTGCAACTTCAGCTACATGGAGGAGTCCAAGCCGGTGCCCCTGGAGGCGCTCGGCGAGGGCATGCAGTTCCACAACTGGCGGGGATACCTGTACGAGTGCACCAGTGCCACCATCAAGGAGGGTCGTGAGAAGTAAGTCCCATTCTTAATTCATATTTCAGATAAGTTTAAGCTTTGTATATATTTAATATACTTTTAATCTCTCCCAGAACCCGCGGCTGGTTTAGCATTAACTCGCTGAACGACAGCAGTGTGGACATTGCCTACAAGAAGGTGGGCGATGGCCATCCGCTGCGCCTCTGGCGCTGTTCCACGGAAATCGAGGGCCCCCCGCGGGAGGTCCTTGAGTACATCATCAAGCAGCGGGCCTCCTGGGATGCGAACCTGCTCCAGTGTCAGACGGTAAAGAAGCTGGACGATCGCACCGAGATCTATCAGTACGCGTTGGACGGTCAGCTGACCACGGACTTTTGCGTGTTGCGGTAAGGGAGTCGGGGGTCAACTTAACAACTAAATAGAATTTAAGTATTTAAAAAATATTGCTTATTTTTAAATACATTTCCCATTTATTTTCATAGTTCCTGGCAAACGGATTTGCCGCGCGGTGCCTGCGTAATAGTGGAGACCTCGATCGACCACGCCAAGGCCAAGCCGCTCTTCGGGGCTGTAAGGGGCGTGGTTCTAGCCTCCCGTTACCTAATCGAGCCCTGCGGCAGCGGCAGGTCAAGGGTCATGCATCTGGCCAGAGTGGATGTCAAGTGAGTTTTAGCGGATTGAAGGAATATCTAGGTTTTTGAGATCTCTCCAAAGAAATGCTCTGTTAGAGGTTTGAAACCTCTGTAAAATAAGACTAAAAGTATGCTATTAAGTTTGTATGGCATGCCTTTAAGCATATTTGAAAGGGGAATCAAATTCTCTTGGGGATTTACTCTTTGGAGGTTTGAAAAGTGTATACATTAAGTCTAAAAGTATGCATTGCCTTTTATATAGCATGCTTTTAGGCACACTTTTAAAAGAATCGAAATCTCTAGTGATTTAAAATCTCTCTGTCTTAAGATACTTTAATATACGCCTAAAGGTATGCATACTTTTAGGTATTTTAAAGGTAATTTCAAATCTTCAAGGAATTTAGTTTTATTTTTAATTTATTTTCCCTTAAAATAACTGAACTATTCTATATTTGCAGGGGCAAAACACCCGAGTGGTACAACAAGAACTACGGACACATCTGCTCCCACTACTTGTCCCGCATCCGCTTGGCCTTCAAGCACGTCGCCGATGGACCCGAGAGCAAGGTCTAGGAGCTAAACCCAATATATTCTAGAGGAGATCGTTGTCTGTCGCAAAGCTGACGCATTTATACGTACTACATTTTGGAGGAGCTTAACCCAACGATTACAAAAGTGAAAGAAAGAACCCACGGACCACAAACCACGAGCTTGAGTTTCATCCTGCCTTCAAGAGAGGTGAAGCCGGACCACACAGAGAGAGAATATATTCTTGTAAATACAATTTAGTAGGTTTCCTAGCTTTAGTTTCTTCGATTTAGCTTATACCTATAGTTTACTGTATTATATTTATACGCGGAGGTAATTTATACTGTACGGACAAGTGAAATCTAACATCCAAAATACTCAACACACACACACGTAAATATCACAAAGTATCTATGTATCTTTAGTGAGGACTTCCCCTGCTAAAGCCTACCTACGGCACTCCAAATGTCTTTAATGTTAATTAGTTGTAGTCCCTCGGCAATATGTTAACAAGTATCTATATATATCTCTAAATATATACATATATATATGTTCGGGAAAACAGAAAACGGAAAACAGAAAACAGCAAAGGCAGACCTTAAAAATGTGTAAAGCAAATTCAACTAGTCAAATTTTTTAAATCTAAGTTAAAGTACTAACCCCAAATACACTCAACAACCGCACCCAGAAAGGTCTTTGCCACTCAGTAAACAGAGTTCAGTGAGGAGTAAGTTGATTGATTTGGCTTGAAATATTGATTGTATCTATATATCGGAGTTATTATTATCGCTATCATTAGTTTATGGATGTGCCCTAAGATCCCCGATCAATACATTATATACATATATTATATACTATAGTTTTATATGTGTCTATATACATGCGCTACCACGTAAATCTATAACCGAGTGTACGAGTTACGAGTTACGACGACCAGAGATCGGATCAGATCGGAGAGAAGCACAGGAACTAACCAATGTCAAGGGTATAGAGGGGAGAGCTGTAACTCAGATATATTCGAAGCATCAAGCAAACGCAATAAAAGTACATATTATGCAAATGCGATAAAATATAAAACAAAAATCTCGAGTTTTTATTATTTTATCTTATGGAATATTTAATATAAATGGAGTTTTCGGGGTTCTTTGTTTATAAACTTTCGTTTCAGCGCTAAAATCAGGCAATTTCCTTTACTCTTATGAGTTTTTATTTTAAAATTTAAGAGGCAAAGTATTTGGCATTTATTTTGTGATTTTCTTAATATTAAACCAATAAAAAGTAAGCAAAAAAAAAAATTATTTACATTTTTTTAAATTAAAGACTACAGTTTATATTTTTTATATATGATCTTACATTTACATGGCTATTCTACATGGATCTTGCATCCTCTAGAGTGGCTATTGCATTAACGTTTTGGTTATAGCTTTAATATAATATAATAAATAATAATTTAATATAATTAAATTTAAAATATTTAATTCTTGCCTTACAGATCGATATTTTATACTTAAAATATTATATACCATTTAATTTGAAACTATTAATTTAACAGATTTGCACATCTTAAGTCGATTGTTATACATGTAAATGTAGAATACGAATGATTTTACATGGCTTGGCTTAGAGGCTGAATGGCCACATGTAGATGGCGCAGAAAACGATTTTAGTGCCTGTGTAGATGGCGTCAAAATAAACAACAACAGGCTGCATAGGTGGCGCCAGTACAGCCATTTTCGGTTTTTAAAACAAAAATCTAAAGAATTTTAATAAATAAATAAACATAAACAATAAAATAAACATAAACAAAAAAATTGTAAAATCTATCGTGTTTTAAATAAAATAACAACATTATCAATAAGACATATTTATTTGTAGGTAGAAATAAACTTGAATAGTTAAAAAAAAAAATAATAATAGGCCTTAAAAACTAAGATCAATAATATGGAATATATTATTTATTTTAAATAAATTCGATATAAAATGGAATATATAATTACTTTCTAATAAATTCCATATTATTGATCTTAGTTAATCTTTAGCATTTTCGCTAGCTTTAAATCGCTTTAAAGTTCTCAAATCCCTAAATTTTGTTATTGAAAATCATTCCTAAACACTTCACAGCCCATGGACTTGCATTGAAATAATTACTAATTTTATTATGTTGCACCTGGCTCATTTGCCGAGTTCATTTTCGATTAGCATTCGGAATAACCAGTTCCACTGGAGCCCATTAGCCACGGCTATCGCACTTGTAGCCGTCGCAAGTAATACCAGCTTATTGGAGCCTTGTTTGCTCTCTAATTGACTGCCGCCCAAGCGAGGCGTCGACTAATAAATTGACGCCACACGGGAGGGAGAC
Organism: Drosophila pectinifera; assembly: GCA_008042775.1. Taxonomy (NCBI): domain Eukaryota; kingdom Metazoa; phylum Arthropoda; class Insecta; order Diptera; family Drosophilidae; genus Drosophila; species Drosophila pectinifera. The sequence goes on along the minus strand of VNKC01001515.1, from coordinate 168,503 downwards.
ACCGCACCCCCGGAGGAAGGCCCACCTCCCCTCGCGCTTTTTACACATGTCGCGGGACAAACGGTCGCTAATTGTGCCCAGGCAGTCGGCCCGAAAAACTCGGCGAAAAAAATAACTGAAAAACTGGAAAACTGACCCCGAAAAAAGCGCCGTGCGAGGAGGCGCACTTGCACACTCGCAATCACCCCCTTTTGCACCGCGCGCGCCCATGCGACAGACATTAAAAGTCCATTAAAAAATTATGTTCACCCATGGCGTGCCGGGCTCCTGTTGGGGCGTTTGCTTGGAGAGGAGAGAGACAGAGAGAGCGAGAGGGGGAGAGAGAGAAAGAAAGAGAGAGAGACAGAGAGAGACTCCAGTCCATGGGCAAAGGCAATTTTGGGCACTTGAAATAAAATAGTTATTTATGGAAATGCAAAAGAGGAGCTTAAAGTTTTATATATATCGGATTTCATGAGTATTAAATTACAGTATTACAAATTTATTTAAATGTTTTTTTTTTAATAATACCAATAAGTTTATTGGAAGCTTAACCTGTTAGTTAAGGCATGCTGATTCGTTGTGATAATAAATTTATTTATTATATTCTTAAACTTATATCATTAATAGGTAGGTAATAAAAGGTAGATAATAAAAGGTATTTTTAAAAAGTATTTTTTAAATAGTAACCTTAAAATGAAGCCAATAATGTGATTAAATAAAAAGTCTGTTTATAGTAATAATATATAAGCAATTGCGCTAAATTAAAGCTCTCCACTAGTTGTTACTTTAATAACATGAAAATGACCATAATATATTAAGTTACATTTTTTAATAAAAGGGTTCTTGCATTTCTAGTTAAATAGTGTAAGCCCTAAATAAAAAATGCTAATTTAATTATAAACATTGCTTGGAAAGCATATTTAAAATGTTAAACAAAAATATAAAGGTATGAATATATAAAGGTATATATAAATGTTGTAAAAATCAAATAAAATGTGCCGAAAAGTATGCAAAGAAATCCGAGTATTTCAAGTTATTTTAGAAATTTTTTGGCAAAATTTTGGGTACAATTTCAATTAATATAAAATCCTCAATAATTTCTGTGGCAGCCCTGATAAATCCTTCCTGAATTTTAGCTATGTTAGATAACAATATAAATGCAGACATAAAAAAAATGCTAGAACGCAAATTGTTTCTCGAAAAATCGAGCTTAATTAGCCTACTTCTTTATTCGTTCAGTGCACAGGCTGGCGACCTTAATGGCGCAGTTGCGACTATATTTAGAGTGCAAGAAACTACTGCTGGCAGCAACAGTCAGGCAAAGGCATAATTGTAATTGCAAATTGCATATTGCAATGTTGCCCACATGCAGTGACATCGATGGCAGTGCCTGGCTGCCTGGCTGCCTGCCTGGCCTGCCTTTGCCTGGCAATGCAAATGTCCAACGTATTGATTGCATTAATTAATTAATTTGTGACTTAATTTCATGGGCTTGCGGCAATCAGCGCGCCGTGCACGCACCATTGCCAAAATGTATTAATATTGCAGGCCGAAAGAGTAGCGACGCGACGCCCTGACTCGCGTGTGTGTGTGTGTTTGCCTTGTTATTAATTGAAATTTAATGGCACAAAATATTTTTATTTATTTATTCGCCAATGCAGTTGCATTTATGCGCACTTCCGTCGCCCCCACACACGCACACACGCACACACGGGGAATTGCACCGGCAATTGCAACTGCAATTGCAATTGCAACTGCAACTGCCACTGCCACAGCGACAACATCCCATCGATGGCACCAGCACCGCCGACGGCGCACGGCGGCTGGCATTTAACATCAAAAGCCCTGCCCTGCCAGGCCAGACCCAGACACGCCACCCCGCCCTCCCCGCCGCCCCACGGGCTATATTCAACGAGCTTGTAATTGATTTCACTTAAAAATTAAATAATGCATGCGGTTTTTACTGTAAAATGGATTTTCCAAATGCTTCTCTGCCGTCGCGACACGTTCCCTTCTATCTTCGCTGCTGCTTCGCACCCACTCTACTGGGTTTCTGTGTTAAATTAAATATGAAAATAAATATCAACATAATTGAAATGGCAACGCAAAAGGAGGGAAAATAATGTTTCAAAAAAAACCGGCGAGCGAGTGAAAAAAGCGAAGCAGAAAAAGCAGCAAAGGCAGTCGACACTGCGCAGCTGGGCGACGTAATTGATGAAATTATTTAAGAATTATTTCACAAATGCGGCGTGACAATTATGCGGGACTATAGCCCAGATCATGAACTGGGTGCACCGGGAGAAAAGACTGACAGAGAAAAATGCATACAAAAAATGCTGGTAAGTTAAGTCAGATTTTAAATACAGAATTTAATTCAATTGTTTTGAGGTTAGTTTTAAGAAATATAACAATTTAGGGATTAATTCCTACTGTAGAAAAAGTCCCAGTAAATCCTATAAATGTTCCCTCTGTGTCATACCCATATAGGTAAATTATTATATTATGTTTTACGACAAATAAAAAATATATTAGACTATTTACTATATATTTTCTATTGAATAATATGACTTTATCTTATATATCTACAAAGATCATAATTACTATTAACGTGACGACACATAGAATATATCTAAAATAAAATAAAATACCAAGAAATAAATATCAACTGATAATTCTATTAATTATAATGTAGGAAATAGGTCTCAAAATATTAAAAACGTAATGAAAAATGCTTAAAGTGTTGATACTGTGTCATACCCACTTAAGAAAATGAATATATTACCTTTTAGGAAAAAAAAATATATATATATATTAAACTAATTACAATATTTTTCTTATTGATTATTATGCAATACCTAAAATATCTAACAAATAAAAACATACAAAAATTAAGTTTAACTAAGATAAATTCTTATAAAACAAATATCTGCCGAATTTCTATGTCAGATTAATTATATTATTATTTAAAGCTCCCAGAAAAGAAATAAACTCTACACTTTAATTTCTATAATAAGAGTCATCTAAATTCCTATTTTAAACCTTTTAAAAAAACATAAAGACCTACGCAATTTCCTCCTGTGTACGCACACATTAAAATGAGCAAATAATAAAGCAGAAATTGTATTTAAACGCAGCCTGTAATTAATTATCTGCTTTGGTATTCACCCCACCCTCCCCTAGCCATTCCACAGCGGAGTTCTGTGCTGATCGCATGCCAAACAGTGTCCACAATAAATTAATGAACCGAAAAACAATTATCATAAATAGCAGGCCACTTTTGCCATGAACTGATTTACAATTCTATGTTGCTGCAGCGCGAGACTTTGTGAAATATTTAACATATTGCAATTACAGCTGGCGGGTAAATAAATTCAAGTGACATATCAGCTCAAAGCGCAGTTCTTCCCTTTAATTTGATTTTAAATACATAATTGCTGACACTCCCAAACAAGGCTAAATTCACGAGAATTAACAAAGCCAATGATAACTGAAGTCAAGGGTATTCGAGGTTAGCCATATATTATGGCTTAATTAATTAATAAAATGCATTTGCATTTATTTTGGACATGCAATCAATACACTGAAGTAAAATAAGGCTTATAACAAATGAAAATGACCTTTGTTAGTCTAATTTTTATTAAAAAAAACATAGAAAAGTTTATACCACATATAAACATATTACATATTCTAGACTTTAAATTCTTTCTTCTGTTGATCTATTACCTAATTTCATGTTCCTTAACTACTGAATTATATTTAATGAACAATTCAAGTTACCATTTAATTAATTTCTCATTTAAACCACTTTTCTGTCTGTAGATCCTGAACATTTTCCGCGAACTTCCCCGGCGACACCAGAGCCCAGAAAAAAGCTGAGAGAAGGCAACAGAAGCGGCGGCAATTAAAACGCGAAAACTTGAATCGCGCTGGTACTTGCTTGATTCCCAGAGACCTGCTCGGCAAATGTTTGTTTCGTCTGCTAATTTCGCCTTAAAAGCGCTCAGTCTCGAGTGTCCGCATATGGCCAAAGAGATTCCCGAATGCTAAATGCTAAATGCTAAATGCTGGGAACTGCCGGCTAATCAGCGGCACGTCAAACGCCTACGCAAGAATGCGCTCGCGGAAAGGGCGAAAAAAAGCGAAACTGGATACAGGAGAGCCCAGAGTGGAGAATGAGAGAAGACAGAGGAGAAGACAGGGGAGAAGACAGGGGAGAATGATGCGGAGATGGCGAAACACGATGACAGGGCAGGGCCAGGCGGGCCACCAATGGAGGCAATCGACAACTGAGGCGGTCCAAGGGGGCTAAAAGTTGGCGTTGCGACAAATTTCTGTACCGTGTAGTAGCGGGTTTAATGGGGTATATTGGTGGTATTAAGTGTTGATAATTTAGACGATGTTTAGATAAATATAAAAACTGAAAAATGTATACATAATATTTATAACATCAAGAAATTGAATATAAAAAAGCTAATATTTAATACACTCTATTGTCACACTAACTTATAAAATCTTAGAATTAAACTTCCATTTACATATCATAATGCTAGAAAAAATAAAGAAAATTTATTTTTAAGAATTGAAATAGGAATAATATAAATATTACAAATTTGAATACATAAACATAAAAATTATAAAAATTATAAATAATCTATGTAGTTCAATATTTAAGTATGTTAAGGATTTTAAATCAATCGAAAAGCTGTCCACAAGTATGCCATAGAATGTGTAGGTTCCGAAATCATTGGATAATTTGTAGCATACTTTTCGACTTCGATTTAATTTATTTAAAGTTCACAGGTCTATTTGTTTAACATTATTTAATCTACCAGCAATAGCAACTTAACTTTGATCTAATAATTTGCAGTTCTATATTTTTTAAAAGTACTCCAAAATTAAATGCTTAAGAAATTGAATTTATTTAGTTTGTTTTTTAATTTTAGGAGTACTAATTCTAAAAGAAGTACTAATTAAAGAGGGTAACCTTAAGTCGATTCCCTGGACATAAGACGCGTTACTCGATCTTACTTTAATTCTCCGCCAAGCGCCCCACTCCCCTCGCAGCTACTGCTGCCTGTCTCCCTCTCGGCCCTCACTTTGTTTGTCGTTGCCCCGTTTTGCGTGCGCACTTTTAATTGCAATTGAATTTTAATTACTGCGTTGTCAGCAAAGAATGTTGCAGCCAGCCGTTTAAGTGCCGACAGCCAGAGCGAGAAGCAGCGGGCCAGAAAGGGACAATGCGAGCCAGAGACCATCATCAGACCAAGAGGAGCAACAGGAGCAGCCGCAGGAGGAGCAGCACAAGCAGCAACAGCAGCAGCAACAGCAATAGCGGCGCAGCAACTTAGCCCGCCGGCAACAGTTGCTGTCTCAAAGTGCTACACACTCGAAATAAAACTCTCAGAGGAATCAAATGATCATAAAATACTTCAGAAAAATTTTTATAAAATGTATAAAGAATTTAGTATTAAAGATAAATATTATATATAGTTACTATACATTAGTTGCAAGGCTCTTAAAATAGTTCAATAATTGTAAAGCTTCAATATATAAAAAAAGTTCTAGTTGTCATAAAATATTCTAGGGAACGCCTGGAATATATATTTTTTCTAGTGCAGTTTAAGGACGTAATCAGTTGATTCTGCTCCTGCTCCGGTCCAGCGTGCTCTGTGCCCCGCTCCTTTGACTTATTTACAGCTTTGTCGTCGTCGAAAGGCAGCAGCAGCAATTAAATGAACGACGCAGCCGACGGCAGTTGACGTTCCAAGAGCTGCGTTCGCGTTCGCGTTCGCCCTTCATTAATCAGCGGCAATATAAATGTGATGATCCGATAACGTTTATCGACTGCTGATGACTCTATTTACTGTCCCCCCTGCCACGGGGCCCCTAGATAACCTAATGAAGCAGGCCCGCCCACTTCCCTATCCCTGCTATCTGCAATTAGGAATGTCTGGCCCCTTTGATTGAGTCGCAAGGCGCCGACGGACGGGCTCTTGTCTGGCGCTCAGATAATTTATAATTTAGCCAAGATGCGAGATTCTTTTGGGGAAAATTCATCAAACGCTTTATAATTGATTTAAGATTTATCAGTCGGGTTAATGGGCAGTTAAGCACAGGCTGCGAGTAATCGATGCCTCTCTGATTGATTTTTCTAACCAATAGTGGCCATAAAACCTAATGGGGATGCTAATCGCTTTGCCTAGGGTTCATTTAAAAATGTAAATAAGTTTTTGATGGATAACTCGTGTAACTTATGAAGTATGCTCTTTAAAATAAATATTTCAGATGCATTTTGTAAGTAAATTGTCATAAAAATAAGTTTGCTATAACATTAATTGTTAACATAATAGAAAATGTGTCTTAAGAGCTGCAAAACGGAAATAAAACACTATTAATATGCTTTTTCTTATGAAAACCATTTATACAGGTATACATATAATTAAAATACATTAATAAAACAATTAAATAAGTAAGATTTCAGGAAAATAAATCACGCTATGCGCTTGCGCTTTCTTTTCGGTGATTTTGCTTGGGGCGTGGATGTGGCCTGGGCCTCTGCCAAGTCGCCGACATCCGCCTCATCCATCGTGGTGCCACCTTTGGCAGCCACCAGCATCTTGACCGCCTTCACTTTCGGCTTGGAGGTCTTGTTTTGGGCCAGAGTTCCAATGGATTTCCTCGGCTTCTTGGTCTTGGCCGCCTCGGAAGAGTTGGCCTTGGCCTTGCCAGTCTTCTTCGCCGGCTCTTCTTCGTTCGTGGTTGGCGTATCCAGAAGAGCTCTAGCGGCGACGGAGGCGGCTGTCTTAGCCGTCAGTGGAGCATCGTTGATCCCCTTCTCCGGGTTCTTCTTTTTTTTGCCGGCCTGCAGGGGGAGGAATATATTGCATTAACTTGGCTTACTCATTCCCAAAATCGCTTGAAATATGCTCCTTACCTGGTTAGTTTTCCTCTCGGATGGCTTGGTTTTCTCCCTTTTGGTTGCAGCTTTCCCTTCATCCTTTTCGGCCTTCTTGGCCATTTTCTTCGGAGCCTTCTCCTTCTCCTTTTTCTTCTCCCTCTTCTCCTTCTCCCTCTTCTCTTTCTCCTTCTCCTTCTCCCTCTTCTTATTCTCCTTCTCCCTCTTCTGATTTTCCTTCTCCTTCTCCCTGGCCAGCTGCTTGCTCTTTTTCGCCTTCATTTTCTCCACGGCCGTGGTGACCTTCCGCGCGGACTCGGTCAGCTTGAAGGATCGCTTAACCATCTCCAGCTGACCACTGGCCACGCCCACCTTGAGGGCCTTGTTCATGCTGCGGAGTTGGCGCCTCTCATCCTCCCACGGATGACCGTTATCCTTGAGATACTTCATAATGGCATGCACCGATGACCCACTCCGATCCCTCAGCTTATCGATGGCCATTATGGCCAAGGTGATGTAGGGTACCTTCGTCTTAGCTTTTGGCTTGGACTTAGCGGCGGCATCAAGCGGCGTCATCTTCGATCCATCGTCGGGCGGCGGAGTGGGGTAGGGATGTGGGTCGGATCCATTCTCTTCGAGTGAGTCTTCGGATGCAGAGTTTTCTTCGGCAGTCTGTTCTTCCTGCCCATCTTCCTGCCCATCTTCCTGCCCATCTTCCTGCATCTCCTCGTCTTCCTCCTCCTCTTCTCCCAGCTCCTCATCTTCGTCGGAAGCCGCTGGAGATGCGGCTTCCTCCTCCTCCGACATCTCCTCTTCATTCGCAGAGCTGGTGTTGGTCTTAATAGGCTTCATTTTATTTGTATGAACTTATAGTTTCACACAGAACAATTCAAACAAAAATTCACTAAAAAGGTTTTAACGAAAATAATCGCAAATAACTACACTAATAAAACACAACTGTACGACAGACGCTCAACGCTCTAAATAAATTGTGAGAGCTGTGATCAAAATTCAGCCCTCAAAGCTCCACAAAGAAACGGCTAATTTAAGATCATAAAAAGATTATAGATAAAGATAAAGCAACATTAAAAGAGACACCAGAGTCAAGAAGAGACAATAGAAGAAGACCAGAGCTTTTAAATCCAATGAGAGAACAGTGCGAACAGTGAAGGGAAATAATTAACAAACTAACTATGGTAAACGTAAGTAAAATAGATTGATTTTTGTTTCAAAAATAGAAAGAAATGAGTCGTAAACTGTATAATTAACATTTTAAATATGAAAACCTTTCTGTAGAAACTATATATATTAAATATTTCAAATGTTTTAATAAAGTTTTTAATACATTCTTTAAATAAAGGCTGTAGAATTTTAAGGGAATGTAAGTAAGATAGGTAATTTAAGTACTTTAATTTGCTCCCATGTAATATACATTCATTAATTTAAGTAATAATATATACGTAGATATATAGTAAACGCAAATAAAATAGCTAACTAATTTATTTTTCAAAAATAGAAAGAAAAGAGTCGTAAAATACTATTACTTAATAATAATAATAAGTAAAGTAATAGTAAGTAAAGTTAATATACATTAACTACTATTTAGATTGGCAATCTCCAATTGAAAATATATATATTAACAAATTCAAATGATTTAATACTAATAATATTAATAACTGATAGGTTTTTTAAGTACTTTATTTTGCTACCATTTATATTATTAATTAATTTAAGTAATAATATAGACGTATATATATAAAATAAACGTAAATAAAATAGCTAACTAATTTATTTATCAAAAATAGAAAGAAAAAGAGTCGTAAAAAAACTATTACTTAATAATAATAATAATTAATACTAAATATACATTAAATATTTAAATTGGAAATCTCTTATGGAAAATGTATATATTAACAATAATCAATATAAATATTATTTAAATAAATTCTATAGATTATAATATAAGTAAGATAGGATTTTATGTACTTTATTTTGATACCATTTATTTTATAAATTAATTTAAGTTATGTAATATACACATATCGAATTTAGACAAATAAAACACCTAAATAAAAAATGTTATTTTGCCTAATTTGTGTATTTATTAATTTAATTGTTAAAGTATTTCTGGATAATAATTATTTTATCTGTGTTCTTAAATATAAGCTAAGATAGGTTTATTAACTACTTTATTTTGCTACCATTTATATTATTAATTAATTTAAGTATAACATAGACTTATAGAATTTAGACAAATAAAACACATAAATAAATAATATTATTCTACCCAATTTATGTATTTATTAATTTAATTGTTAAAGTATTTCTGGATAATAAGTATTTTTATCTGTGGTGGAAAAAGTAAACTCTTTTTCTTCATAAAATCTACCCTTTTAATGAAACATTATAAAATCAATTTCAAAACAACAAGAAAAACTACACGTGCTTTTATAATTGGGTTCGAATTTTCCCTATATCCCAGCAGGTGCACCAAAACGGTGCCACTTACATCGCACACAGCCCAAAAAACAATAAACAAAAAGTATAATCGGGTGACTGCGGGTGACATTTTCCTTTTCCCGCCCCGAGGGCTCGCTGGCAACTCCACCAATCATCGGCGAAAATAACAAAATGTCAAACAGAACGCATGCAACAATTTATTTAAATACCTCAACCTCATCAAATTTAAGTTAACACACCCCAAGCATCGGCATCGGCATCGCCAACGCCATCAAGCATTACGACAGACGCAAGACGACGGACGACGGAGGACGGAGGACGGACGACAGACGACGACGAGCCAGAGTCAGAGCCAGAGCGAAATGAAAACGAAAATGAAAATGAAAATTCAATTTTCCACCTAAACGCAGACACCGCATCAATTTTGAAAATGCTTTTGCCCGGCAATGAAAACGATTTGTTGTGTTTGACGAAGAGCCAGCAGCCAAACGGGTGAGCTCGCAGGGAAATTCGTATGCCAGGGGGGAAAAGCGGAAAAGCCACGCAAGTGGAGCCCCAGACACTCACATCGGCAGCCAAGAAGTCAACACGGACCGTCGTTTTCGACGTCGATGCTAAAGAGATGCAGGCGGTTCGAGGCGGCAGTGGGAGGAGCAAGACGACAGGGACGAGGACCAAAGGGAAACTGGCACGGCACTGAGCGGAAAAGCGGATATTTTATCAATAAGGAAAACATCATCATATCAAAATATAAATTATATAAATGAACAAATTATAAAAATGTGTTGCCCAATAGAAGCCTTGAATTTGAGCCTTCAAATAACTCTAAATAATAATAATGAAAGGATTTCGTTTTTATATGGTCAGTGGAATCTTTAGTCCATGGAGTTTTCATAGAAATATCGATGTAGTAGAGAAGGAATTATAACTGATTTTTATCCAATTTTGGAATAGTTAATATCTCAATTTAATAAGCAATTAGATAAAATTCGCTTTCGCTTAGTTTTCTAAGAACATAATACTTTTACACATTTACATTTACAAATATAAATATTGAGAATAATATATTATATATATTATATTAATTATAATGATATGTAATTAATGTTTTTCGCAGGTAAATTAAATACGTTTAAATTCCCTTACAATTCCACGATCTTATTTCAACTATATTAAATTATTAAAATATTATTAAACAGAAAAAGTAGGAAAGACACATAGAATTAGTGACCTTATAGAAGTTAACAGTTTCTGGCTTTTGTTATCAAATAATATTAAAACCATTAATATAACAATACTAGGCCAGAAAAAATCCTGAAAGAAACATATTATAATGATCTTATAAATTGGATCAAAATAAAGGCTCATTTTAATAGAAGCTAATATGCTCTGGCTTTTGTTAATATAAAACTAATATTAAAACTACTAATATAAACTTATTTAATTGTAATATTATTTTAAGGTCCCAACCCAAGCATAGGTTTAAGTTAAACTTATTTCTCGACGTGTACCAATTTCGACTCGCCTTTTGGGCTGCTGGAGGGAGCTCCCTGAACGCAGGGAGTTGAAATGAGGATATATAGAGTGACTATAACCCTCGATCCGAGATGCAGACATTTAAAATGGCTCTGTGGTGTGTGCGTGCGTCAATTGCCAGTCGAGGCGCCCACACAAATACATATCTTCGAGTATCTGCCAGATAATATCGGCGTGTTGATTTATGCAACAGTTGCCAGTGTTTTGATCGATCATTCCCCAGCCGAATCTCGACTGTATTAACATTTAATTAGCTTTTATTGACCATTAAGATTCCTATCGTGGCTGGAACAGTAGCAAGCCACAGCATGGAATACACCCACCGCCGCTTTCTACAACACTTATTTATACACTTTTAGCTTTATTACTTTACTTTATGTTTTATGGCGGCCAGCAGCAACGAAGTATTTATGATATTTATGTTACAACAAAAGAGCAAAAGTGAGCGAGCCAACGTGAAATGAAATTCTTGTTCTCTTCTTTCTGTTTTCTCTGACTAAAATCGAAATAAAAACATACAAATTAATTAAAGTCAATAAAGTAAATTAAATGTGGCCCAGGGTCTCGGACCCCTTTTAATGGGGCGGCGCCCTACGCAGTCTTCTCCGCTTGGTTTATGGCCAAAAACTCCGGCTGCTCTCGCTCCCCGCACCTCTTCTCTGAGTGATCATCATCGTTGTGGCAGACTGGCATGCACTTCGCTGCCAATTTAATGGCGTTTTTACAACTTGAAAGATTCGTGCCTGCCACGCCGTTTTGAGCGATGATGTTTTCGGGAATGGGAGAAATACAGGAATTCCCGCTTCTGCCGCTGGCCCCTCGCTAAACGCACGAGAAATGCAGCGCAGCGAATGTCATTAGAACATAAAAATGATATTAATTGCATGCGAGAGTGCAGGCGGGCCGGGGCCAAGGCCCATGCCTCGGAGATGCATCTGAAAATGTGGCCGAGGATGCGGATGGTTCGCCGCTGGCAGGGGCACATGGCGTGCAATAGAAACGTCAGCGTTGTGATGATGGAATATGGTGCTCTGGCGAGGTGGGACGCGGTGAGCCCTTAGGTTTCGTTCGGGAGAGCGAGAGCGATCCACTTAAACCGAGAGGAAGCACTAAATGCGAGAAGGGAAGCTGTCTTCTTTAAGGTGACGGATGTCATACTCTAACAGCGGCTTTTGTGCGCACACTGTATGTTGTTATTAACTACAATCTATAGGAAATTTTAATTACCAATTACATTTAGATTAATAGTTGTATAAGAAAATTTTCCTCCAATATATATACATCATTTATTAGCATAATTTGTGCGCACAACAGCCGCTGTTATTGCTTCCTTTAAAATATAAAATTATTACAAATACAGTATATCCATAACATATCGTTATAAGGAATACGATGGGTTTACTAAATTTTCAAAGATATCTTTTAGGTAGAACCTTTTGCACACAACAGCGGTTGTTGTGCGCCCTATATTCCCATTAAAAATTGTAAAAATGAGATATAGTACTTGTATACTAGTTATAAAATTGTATAATTTTATCTGGTTACAAAGAGGAGGTTAACATTTTTAAATTGATTTAAAATATCTATATTGGACATAACAGTCCATAGTGTGCGCATGAAAATTTGTTCTTTATGTTCTTTAAAAGCTATACGATCGTATTATATTGGAAACAAATCGACATTTTCAATACTATTAATTGATGTTTATTATATTTTACACTATATTATAACTTTCGATATTTAGAAAAGTAAACGAATTAACTCATATTTCGTGATCGTAACTTAAGTTCAAATGCGGATAATGCAAGCCACAAGAACCTGAATCATTCTATAAATGATAAACGTGATTTATTTCGATTTCACATTATTAGCTCCTTCTGATATCGTACCCTCTTCCCCGAGTGATCCACAAAAATCCATAAAGTGCCCAGAGAGAGCCAAAGTGATCCACTTACATCTGAGTATTTTGTGTGGCACTCTTTGATGGCGACGCCTGCCCCAGCGATCGCATAGCGCTGATAAATAATAAAAATTAAAAATAAATTAACACCTAGTAAAGATGCAGTGGACTGGGTAGGACTGGTTCTCCAACTGCGTCCCTGCTCTGTCATTACTTGGGGACGGGAATGGGATGGGACCTGGTTTCGAATGTTGTGCCGGCCCGCAGACAGCTTAAAAATAGCGCAAAAGTAATTAAAAACGAAAATATAAAGGCAAGAGACAAACGCACACACACATCATCCATCCTGTATCCCCGCAAAACAACAGGAAAAAAAATAAATAAAACTGATGCTCGCCTGTATTGAATTTAACAAGCGCAACGCCGCTGCAGGCAGAGATCAAAGGAGGCAGGAGGCAGGAGGCAGGAGGCAGGAGCTCCGGGATGCTGGGGATTCCGGATGGGATGCCGATGCCTGAAAGTGTTGCCCGGCCCCGATAATGATGATGCTAATGCAGTTGACATTTTATGTGGCCATAGAATGCCGGGCATGGCCGATAATTAAATGCAATAATAATTCAATTTAATTAGCTGGCAGCTGGTTGGCTGCCTGGCTGCCTGGCTGCCTGGCTGCTCCCTGTCGTCGTCGCCGTGGCTGGTGAAATAACCCAAGGGGAGTATTAAATATTGATGGATTGATTAGCCTAATATTTGGTTTATGATTTCACATTGTTTGGGGATTTGGTTTAATGGCACCAGCAGCAGCTAATTGAAACACCTTAAAAGAGGTCATTAGTTATACAACATCTGTCACGGCTGATGATTATTTATACAGTAGTGTTTATGTGAGAATCAAAACTGAAGAGAGCATTGTGTGCTTGGTTTTCCATTATTTGATTAAGACTTGGGGGTATTGATAAATAGACTGGAGGATTAGCCATAGAAGGTGTATAAAATGGAACTTAATTATTAAAAGTCAAGGTAATTAGCTAAACTTAAAACATAAAGCTTGATGCAAAATATTTGTTTGTAGGTTCCTGAAATTATTTAAATACTTTCCATGATGTAAGGGATAACAGGGCTTGTTGTTTGAGCAAAAGGTGATGTTGAGCTCATTAAAAGGGCTTTGTGAGCACAAAATGTGCTATTGTGTACACAAAAAGTGATGTTTTGCTCACAAAAAGGACTGTTGTTACCGAAAAATAAGCTGTTTTGTTTACGCTTCCTTCTGTTTAATTAAAAAGCTATTAATTGCAAGTATAGAAATTCCTCAGTTGACCTTAGTTAACTCTCCATACTCTACTGCTTTTTTATATAATTAGCGTAGAAATAACGTGAAATATTAATCAAACTGCCAAAGTCATTAGTTGTTGACAAACTATCTCTCATTGGCTGACAAATCAGACTTAGTGAGAGCTTTTAATAAGCCACACACAAACACAACCCCCATATGCATATATCCTTGGCCAGGAACTTTCACGGACACAATGGCCATGCTGGAGATATTTCATTGAATCAATTAACGCTGGACATGGCATTATAATTACTGTCTGCTGGCAGACACAACCAGTACATGCACACACACGCCCCACTCCACACACAGCACCCATTCCAGCACACCCATACACACACCCAAGGTCGCCCCGAAGCGACGGAGCAGCAGGGACATGTTCATTTCTTCATTGATAACCCCGTGAAGGGAAACGAGAAGCGAGAAGCTCATCCTGGCCTCGTTGCTTAACCAACTGTAACAGTCCTCAGCTGAGGGAGAGCGACAGAGAGGCAGGAGGTCCACAAACAGAGAGAGAGGCAGACAGATAGACAGAGGGAGACAGCCTGCAAGAACTTACGCAAACAGAAGCCGAAGGATGCAGCTCAGAAGTGCAGTGAGCAAAAAAAATGTCGAATATATACGGCTTGGCTTATTTAAAATTAATATAAATTATTTAAAGTCGAAACTTCTATAAAAACTTCTATATTTTAATAAATGTTATTTGCAAAATGAGATTATAAATGGAAATAATACAAGTTTATTATTTTAGGAGTACAAAAACAAAACCTACACATCGACGGAAACGAATATTGCAGGCTTAGGCATACAAAAATTAAACTTACACACCGATTTGTTATATTTGGAGTATAAAAACTAAACCTACACATCGTCGGGAACGAATATTAGACGCTCAGGCTTACAAAAGCAAAATATACACAAATCACAGGTTTTTCGTTATGCTTTAATGGCATATTTAATTATACTAATGTTATTTAGGATAGATTTAGATAGATGCTAGGCTACGATCTTGAAATTCAATGCCTATCTTCAATTTAAAAAACTAGAAGTAAAAGGTAATAACTAACTATCTAAGTATAATTGGCTTAATGATTTTATGGTCAGGTAAATAATTATTTTTCTCTGTGCAGCAGTAAAACAAAAATTTGCTCGTATTAAAGCAAAATAATGAAGTGAAAATGGCAACAATGTGATTACACACAGTCATAGACCCAAAGCCATAATAA
This sequence comes from Drosophila pectinifera, assembly GCA_008042775.1. Lineage (NCBI taxonomy): Eukaryota > Metazoa > Arthropoda > Insecta > Diptera > Drosophilidae > Drosophila > Drosophila pectinifera. Next base: position 153,174 of record VNKC01001515.1, on the reverse strand, counting down.
ATTGTTCCGCAGGCGAGGGAGGTCAGTGAGCGAGCGGGCAGGCAGGTGTGAGAGGGAGAGAGCGCTGCCGTCTGCGTCGGCGCCGCTCGCAGTGTTGCCAACAGCAGGCAACATGTTGCTGACGGCTAACTTGTTGGATGCAGCAGCTGCCCCACTTCACGAATTTCCTCCCGATCTCCCGCTTTTCCGGGGCTTAGGGGGGGTGCCAGGGAAGTGAAAAACTTTTGCGCCCCGTCTCGTGATTTGTCTGGCAAACAATTTCCGAAATGCGATTGCTTAAACGCAATTCGAAAAGTTATTAATTGAGCAGGCCCGTAATGAACTCATTTACAGTTCGTAATGTGCCCCCATTACGGGCACACAAGCAGCGGCAGGCAGGCAGCTGCGGACTCCACTCGATGGCAACATTACGCCGCGTTAAATGGCTTGTAATGATGACTCCAAGCGGTAGGGGGACGGGGGGTTAAATAGGGCTAAATGTGTCCAATCACTCGAGGGCGCATTGGAAGGGGACTGGGCCGGGGACTGGGACTGGGACTGGGCTTCGGGGGCAAGCAAATGTCAGACAGCGTTTCTCCATTTGCCAACCCCGTCTCGATTTGGATATGACTGCTTCTAATGGACAATGGATACATACCCACACACTCACACACACACACACTCGATTTGTATCTTATCGGCAGCGGGAGACGGTTGCGAACAGCAAAACTTTGGACCCAAATGGGATTTCCACAATTGACAAGTTATACTTGGACTACACGATGATAGCATTTCACTCAGATTATGTTTGTTTCAAATCAATATTGCCCTTAAGTTCCTATGACTTACACAGGAGTATTCAAAGCAATTCTTCAACAGTATCCGTTGCAGCTAGACCCAATTGAGAATTCTAATGCAAGAGCCAAGTCGTTAAACAAGTCCACATTACTAAAACATTGGACAGTGTCGATATTTATAATATATTTCCGGATTTCTGTATCTTTGGTGTTCTTTATTCTTCCTCTATTCGTCCGATAACATAAAAGGTAGAGATTGTAGATTTCGATGCCTCTTTTATCGAATTACTATCGATATGTATAGAACTTATTTTAATGTTATTATCTAGTTTCCGTTAATGTTTATAATATGGTATACCTACTAAGTTCCTACAATATTTTGTAAATTAAGCTATTTATGAACTTTCACATAATACGTTCAGTATGCACAGATTGTAAACAACTGACCAGAGCGGTCCAATTATAATTTTGTGACTAAATCTAGACTTTTTAGAGCTAAATAGTTAATAACCTTTAGTCAGGGCTATTTTCTATGCCATATTACAGAAAATGTTTGCTATATTCCCTCTTATCTGGCAACTACTCTCTATCAAATGCATTTCTATATAATAAATGATATAAATTCTCCATATTATACTAAATAAACGTACATTAAACTGCTGGTTCCCTAGTTAACTCTACATACCAAGTTTATGAAATACTTTCTGATCCTAAGTAGGCTTAGGATCTAACCTCAGTTGTATCAGCAACCATAAACCAAAAATCAAAACAAACCAAACAAAACCAAACGGAACACAAAACATCGTATCGTTCAGTAGAAGACCATATATATTTTTCTTTTTCGTCGTATTATTCGTTTTTGTTCGCTTACTTTCGGCTGCTTCCATGGAGGAGTTTCTGAACCTCGAAGAGAGAGATAGGGTCGCCAACCATCTGATTGGCGACGCGGCGGCCGGGGATGCGGGCAACGACGGACCGCACGAGCTCAGACAGAACCACCGACACATCCACAACGCGCCCCTCGACCCCGGCGTTCTACAGGTGCAAGGACACGCCGCCCACCAGAGGCCATTGAGGCCGCGCAAGAAGCGGAGCTTCTTCACCATCACCAAGAAGGCACTGCTGTTCGACGACCTGAATCCGGCGGAGACGTCCACCCTTCTGACCAACGCCAAGCGGGCGGCCGCGCTGGCAGCCAGCGAGGAGCAGCGGAGCGAGTACTTTGCCAACTACCTCGTCGAGCACATGACCAGTCAGAATTATCCCAACGGCGTGGGTCTGCCACATCGCTGGGGTCAGTTCTAATTGGCCGTGGACTGAGCGAGGCAGAGGAGCAAGAGAAGAGAGTCCAGGGATCGAGCTCATGGGATCCGTCCAAACAGGTAAGGAATATAATGCAGTTACTGGTAAAACTTGCAAATCGGGGCTATTGATAACCCTGTAAAATCCACAGATATTGCTCCAAGGCTTTATGCCAGAAAAGCCCACAATTCCGAGGCCAGTCTCTTGTGATTTCGTTGACTTGTAATGACTTATAATTGCGAACTATCCAACTCCACGGGATTTTCCCTCAACTCACCAAAGGAATTTTCCCTTTACTGGCTCCTCTACTTAATTGACTTGCATGCTTATGGTTTGAGAATAGTTGGAATTATATATTGTCCAATAAAAAACAATAAGCTGCAGCACAATATCTGAGTGTTTATACTATTAGAAAACCTAAATGAATACATTCTAGAGATTGTTTTTAAGTATTTAAAAGCCTTCACGTGTCTACAATTAAATTCATTCTGTTATTAAATTAATTTCTCCTGTATCCTAGTTATTACTTAAAGTCCCCTTAAATTAAACCTCTCTCACAGGCATTGGTAGTATTAATAAAGCATTTACAGATCAAATATCACTCCGCTCACACACAAATCAAAGTTTTTGATTTCGATTTTGATTGCCTGAAGGCTACCGAAAAATTCATGAAATTGACAATTAATAAACTTCAAATTGGAAGCCGCACATGGCTCTCTGCCACCTCCTCTCACTCTGGGCTGGCCAAAAACAAAGGATTTGTAGGGCACACATATGGATGCCAACTGGCCGGCCACTGACAATGGCCACAATGAACGAGTGGGTGACTGGTGGTAGCCGGCGTAGACAAAGGCCCAGAACGGACAATTGCCCAAAGTGTAGCAAATAAATACAAAATGCAAAAGATAATTGCAATCAAAGCCACAAAATGTAGCCAAAAGGCTTATAAATTGTGGGCGGCGGCGGCCAGTAGACCCCGCAGGGATGGGAGTATTCCCAGGGAATGGGGACACATTCACAGAGGGAGAAGGTAAACGTATTTAATTTCCTAAATGTGCTTCACATACCACAGGCGGCACAAAGATGCACACACTTGCATATACAAATATGCACTGCAGTCAGTTGCAGTTGCTCTGCTGTGTTGCAGCGTTGCAGTTGCAACATCAGCCCAACAACAGCAACCCCCAAGAAGCGCTGGCAATTTACGGCCATTATTGCAACAGACAGCCAGCTATATTATGTGCCACGCCCGCCACATAATCACTGAGAATAAAATGGAATTATTTAAAATAGCTGAGATTAATTGGACACAACATTTTTTTTAAGTTACTACCTATTTACATTATTTTTTAATATTTTAAAAGGCTTCTGGGTTTAATTGGTTTAAAGTATTACTTATAAAAACATTTATGTAAACTTTACGTACTTTTCTCCTGGCTTTTATGCAATAATTCCCAAACTAGTCTAACTGAAGTTGGTCAGAACCGGTTACTGAGTAAACCAGGGTGGCTCCCTTCTTGAATAGTGATATATATAAGCCTACTGGTTGTCTCTAAACGGATCTCTGATCCGGATTCTACAAGTAAAAATGCCTTATTAAATATATGTGTCTCATACCTGAGGTGGATTTTCTTCTATATTTTTTTATTATTGTTGCTGTGTTTCTAGGAAAAATCTTTAGTTAATTTTAAACTCATTCTCGCTCAGTGCTGGGCAATTTGTGGAGCGACCCTGGCAGGAAGTGTGGGTGGAGTTTGCTGCCTGCCATAACTTTTTGTGGCTGCTTTTAGGCTGAGCTTTCGCATTTGCTTTTTGGCCGCTCTGTGATTTGGTGCTGCAAAATGGTAAATGGTGTGGCAAATGGTATTGGCCACATGCAACAATGTTGTTTTTGTCGAAACAAAACGAAGCGAACCGATCCGATCAGAGATCCCATCGAAGCCCGCCCGCGCGCCCTCTAATTGAATTGCATTGCATGGAATCGAATTGAATTGAATTGAATTGATTTTCGGTTAGCTTTGGCTGCCTAATTGTTGCATTTACATGGGGCGGCACGGCATTATACACAGAAATAAAATTAAACAAAAGTGGGCAGAAGTGGGGAGCAGGCAGGCAGCGGCAGCATTTAGAACGCAATTATGGCATGTTGCAAGGGTTGATTAATCCACCAAATGCCGCACACGTCGCATCCACGCAGAACGTGCAACAATCTGACAATCGAGTGGCAGGGCGTTATCCCCGTTTTGGCCATTGTTTAAGTCTCGTCCCGGGCTGGAGTTGGAGTTGTATATTTCTGGGGTTGTTTCCCTGGCGGGCAATGAATGCACGAAATGTGATTGATGCCCAGTCGCCATTCTTCTCCTCCTCTACTGCCCCTGGTGTCTTTGATCTATGACCATGGCCACCACCCTGTACCCAGCCACCTTGGCCATGGCTGAGTAATTGATTTTAACTCCCAACTCGGCCCCAGCAGAGTGGCCAAGTCAATTCGAGTTCATCTACATGTCGGCGGCGGCTTGGTTTCAATGTCGCGGCAATTCTTGTAATTTCTCCTTAATTATATATACACACTTAAGTTCGCATTAATTATTGTCACTGCGAGTTCCCAGGAAATCTCTCTCCCTTCCCCACGAAAAACCCAAACTGGCCGGGATTTTGCCCACTCAGCAAAGTTTACGTACAAACAATTACAGCAACGCGGCAGAGCGCAAAAACTTCAACGTGAAAATGACGACAACTTCAAATACTCTATTAGGGAATTACAAGCTTCGGTAATAGAGTTCACCGGAAATACATACTTAATTATATGATTGTCTTAAAAAATAATTCTAAAACCTGTGCCTAATATTTCACTATTTAAAATTACCTATTTGCAAGCTTACTTTAAATATATTATTATATGAAAAAGCCTATTTTTTATATAATCTGCTCTTGATATTTATCTGTAAAATTACCTATCTTAAAAGCCTACTTATAACATATGACAGATATATAAAAAGCCCACTTGGAATTATTATTAACATCTAAAACAATTCTTTCTTATGTAATGTGTTTTTGTTTTACAACTAATAGCTTGCTCAAAAGCTATTTAGAGTATCTAAGCTTCTGCATGGCGTTACATGACTTACATATTTCGTTTTTATTCTGTTGTATTTATGGGGAAACGTGTGCAGAAACTTTTCCACTTACAAACAATTCACAAGTAAAATACCTTGACTTTTGCTGCTGCTTGTGCTGCCCATGGAGAGTTTTTTTCTTTTTTTTTCGTAGTTTGTGAGGAGGAGGAAATGTCTGGGACTGTGGCTGTGCCATTACCAAGGCTCTTATGGCCCCGGCACACACATACTGGAAGCAAATTGTTGGAAAATAAAGTCCAAGTACGCCAGCAACATAAACAGCAGCACAAGCGGCAGCACCAACATCCGCCAGAATGGCAAACTGAGCATCAGTTAAAGATACTTTTCGACATGAGAAGCGTGGGTGGGCGTGTGCATCCAGCAGACAAGCCTGCTGACTCCCCGCCACCCCCGGGCTAGTCCCCGTAGCAGGTCGGCTGTCCAAATAGGAAGGACCGATTTGTATTTGCTAGTTGGCAACGGCAACAGCTACTTGGAGCCATGGCAACATCTGCTCACAGTTTATTTAAAATAATCACACTCACCTTCAGGACGGCGAGGGGGCGCAAGAGTTAGGAATCAGGATAAGTAGGTATTCTACGTTGGACCAGAAAAATGCAGTTCATGAAATTACTTGTCGGTCTTCCTATCCTTCCCCTGGCATTTTATTTCACTGAAATAACCTAATTCCCCGGTACTATATTATTCATTTCACTGCGCCGACAACCGACAGGAATTTGATGGAATTTCCTGTAAACAGGCAGCTCACAGAACACGAACCGAAGGATAGACTCCCGCACACACACAGTGTGTACCCAGGGCAGGGGACCGGGGCAGACAAGACTCGTATAAACAGGCTTATGAGCTGCTTGCAGGGAATTGAAGGAAGGTCTATTGGCTTCTACCAAGTCTTGTTGCCTTTGTTGTTGCTCCTTTGTTGCTATTGCCATTCTCGGTTAAACAAACAGACCAAACGCCACCACAGACAATCAGAAAGGCATTCAGCCAGAGAGAATGCCAAACACCAGCAAAGACACAGAGAGACGCTCAGAGTTTTATTTTTCATCCGAACTTCCTAATTTTTATACATCTCTTAGAAAACATTCTAAATATTCGAACAATTCGACATATATTAGCATGGAAATCAAGAGTCACACAAAGATCTTGACAACACTATTCCATAAATGCCTTAAAATTGATTTGTCAAGAGCCATAGCATTTTATTTTCATAGAAAACTAACCAAAAATACAGGCAGATTTATTCAGGCAATTTTTGTTGATCAAATTTGGCCATTTGTTGCCGTATTTTCATTTGGAACATCTGTCTATTGGTCATTTATGTGGGAAAAATTCATTGGAGAATTTTAAATTGTTTCTCATGAGTAAGCTTATATTTCCTATTTGGAGATTAAAGCATAAACTTATCGTATATTCGTAGAGGAATTAATCAGTTAATTTTTCGTGATAAATTATCACTCGGAAATGGTTCTTTACAACATAAATTAAATGCATTTTTATTGGTGAGTGTATATATTATTTTTGTATATAAAAAATGTATACAAAATTAATATGGTTAAACATACATTATTATTTATTAATTTTAATTTTCTTCACTTAATTCCTGTATATAGATTAATGTCTATTTTAAACTAAAGGGCAACTCATAAATGCAACAATTTAATATTTGAATGCTCCATATTATTCCCATAAATCTGATGAATTTAACATAGGCCACAATTGATTTGCATATTTCATTCGAAGCCCCGCAAAACACTCCGCATCGGGAGAAGTCCCCAAAAGCTATGCGACAGTGAATTCTCTGGGTGATTCAGCTGGCATTTTGCGATCTTAATTGATGGCAATTTGTGATTCCACCTCGCTCCGTCTCCCGTCTGTCTCTGGCAGGGAGAGGCAGGGGGATGGTGGATGGATGGCCGGGCCATTAACACATTTTAATCTGCCGCTGGGCGAATGGCTTTTGTGTGGTTTGGAGGAGGTACCGACTCGTATTCGTATTCGTTTCGGAAGCTCAGAGCTCCTCCAGGCCCCAAAACCTGGCGCTCAGTCGCTCTTAATCATCAGCATAAGCAATAATGGGAAACAATTGCCATCTGCCGGCTGCCTTTTGCCATTGCCGTTGCCGTTGCCGTTGCTGTTGCTGTTGCTGCCACTGAAATTGCTGAGCTGAGGCACAAACTTTTATTGCATTGCCATGTCAACAGTCGGAGCAAAAGCAAAAGCAGCAGCAGCAACAGCAACAGCAACAGCAAAAGCAAAAGCAACAGCATCGCCGGCAATTGCAATCTGTGTGTGTGCCATTGCACTTAAAATGCGAATCCGAATCCGAAACCGACTGCGAATGCGAATTGTGACGCAAAATGAAGCTACTTGTGTGCCACTCACAGATACAGATATAACCAACAGCTAGTGATGTCATTAGAGTCCTTCAAAAAATAACGAAAATAATTTAAAAAAGCACTCCTTTAGCATTTAAAGGTTTAGAGAAGAAAAGGTCCTTGTTTTTAAATACTTCTTCAGGGAAATAAATAGTATTATATACATACAAAATTAGAATCTAATTAGAGTGGTTAAAATCAGATAAAGTTAATTGTCCTTTCATTACTATGAACTTGCTTATAAAATATCAAATATTCTTACTCACAAAAATAGAACTAATATTGCAATTTACTCAAAATATCTCTTAAAAATCCCTTTAAAGTTTCTGAATATATTGCCATAAAAAGCTCAAATATTGCCATCACTGAACCAGGCACAGATACTGTTGCAAACTGCGGCGGTGGTGGTGGAGCTGCCGCTGCAGCATGCCACATTCAATTAGTGCAACAACATATCCTGCCAGCAGTTGATGTTGCTCTCTTGCACGGCAGCAACAGCAGCAGCAGCAGACTCCACAGTCCGGAGTCAGTGCTACACTTAATTTTATTCATTTGACAGTTGCAGCACAGCACACACACAAGACCATGGGGCACATTCGAATCGCTGCCACACGTTCAGCAGCAATTAAGGTCATTCAAGGCAAGTCGGCAGCAACTGCAGCAGCAACAACAAAGGAAATACTTTTTAATTATGACATTTTATTGAGTGAACATTTATGCAAAAATGACAAGACCTTTATTCTTTCTGCTGTCCGTGGCCCCGTGAGGGTTTGAGCGGCTTTTAATGAGCGGGTTAACAGGGTTGAACGCGTTACCATTGTAAGGCATTATTGCAAACATTTGGGGGGAGTGAGGAAAGCTTTTACCAAAAGTCAGAGGGAATAAATAACAGAGGCCTAGAATAAAGGGGGTAATGTGCTCAAGGCAAAACAGAATTTTAAGATTGGTTTTGGGTCTACAGAAGGTTAACCTACATAAAACAGATTAATAAAATATTAGTTAAAGCATTGGAATCTTTATACATTCTAGGTTGTAATGGTTTTCTATAACTATATATCTTTTTCTATTTGTCTGCTAATAATAAAACACATACACATAATTATTCTCTACTTAGTGATTCCATTCAAAAACGTAGTTTATACTAATTTGAAGCTAAAAGTAAAGTCTTAAATAATTCATTCTATTTCTTCCAAGTTAAGCAAACTCCTTTTAACAGGGAACTTTTGATTATAATTGCTCATGAATTATTTTAATTGAATAATATATAAGATATAACCAAAGTTCAACTCCCTTTGCTTGAAAATCCCTGCCAATGTCCCTTCAACCCCAATTAGACCTAACACGAGTTTATCCAGCTTAACCCAGCGTTCGTCCTGCAATTAAATTGACACCATATAGCCTCTCCTGGCAAGGAATTTAATTTGGGAAAATACATTTGGACCGCGCTTGGGCCTTCGTGAATATTTCACACATTTTAAATGTCGCAAAGCGCATAAAAATTCCATAAATACGCTAATGAAACACATGGCCATGGAGACACACACAGACATCACCAGACAAGGAAAATAACAGAAAATGGAAGCGGAACTGGGCAGCAGAAGAGTTACAAGGGAGCCGGGGGAAGACCACCCAGGACGAGAGGGTGCCAGCCCCCATGCATTTTCATTTTATTTCCATTTGTTTCAATTTCTTTTGCCATCGATTCCTTGCTTTTTTCCTCTCTCCCTGCTTGTTTGCCAGATATATGTACATTTATGAGCAAACACAAAAACGGAAACAATTTTAGCTGGGCGCTTGTGACTTTTGAATGCTTTCGAAAATTGCCAAATAGCAGTGTAACGATAACTGTATCTGTATCTGTATCTGTAGTTGAAACTGTATCTGTGGCTATATCTTCATCCGCATCTGCATCTGTGCAGCCTGTCTGGGATAGTTGGCTTTTATGCAACCATTTAACAAACACACATCATAAAAATTCAATTCCATTCTGTGTTTACGTCGACTCCAGATGATATTGCTTTTTAATTGCGGACACGAGCGGAAATTGCTTTCACATCACACACACTCGCACTCGCACTCGCACTCGCACACTCACTCCCCTCTAAATGGATACATCGAGGAGTGTCCATTGACATTTTGCCGGGGAAAACCCTGGGAAAAAGGCGGGGAAATCGGTGCAAGACTAGCTGCACTGCGGAAGTGCGTTGATTGCAGCCCGAGCTGAGCCAGCTCCTTTTGCCATTTGCCTGACCTCAAAAACTTTGACCTTTTTTCTTGCCAAAGCAGTTTATTCTCGTGTTTTTGTTTCGTTTTTAATTGCACCACATGCGCCATGCAGTTTATAATTGGAATCAACTCCAGTACACCACCAACCACCCACACTTGCAAACAAATACACTGGAAACATTAGTAAGGGAACACTAGCAAATATTCAGATAAAATACAACAAATAAGTTCTTTAGAACGCTTGATTATTATGAAAACAAGGAACAAAATAACATAAAACAAAGTTAGAATTAACTCCTAGAATATAGTCCTATTTTTCTATGAGTTCTTAATTAGATGCTAAAGTTTATAAACCAAAACTATTTTTTCTTTTTAACAAAAATTTAAAGTCTTTGGCCTTAATAAAATATAAATGAAATAACATATGAAATAAAATAAACACATAATATGATTTTAAATTTTAAACACTTTATACTAAAGAGTTCATAATTTTCTTTTAATATAGTAATTTTGTTATTAGTTATTCAAAGTGTTCTCTGGCATTTAGGAACAATTATCCAAGTCCTGTAATTAAAAACGCATTAGCCTTGTTTCAGTATTAAATTCCTGAATTTCTAAACTTATTTCCTCTACTGTTTTCGCCCAGTGCACGCGAGCGAGCAGGCGCGCTCTCATTTAATATGAAAGTCACAGAATGTGAGCTAATTGAAAACACTTGCAATATTTATGAGCCGAGCAACATGTTGCCAGGCCACTTGACTCTGCCCCACAGAGAGCGAGAGAGCAAGCAGCAGAGCTCGCAACATGTTGCCAAGCTAATAAAACAACAAAATGATTTTATTATAATGGATTTATAACGCAAGCCAAGAGCAAACAGGCTATTAGACAGAGTCAGGGATACACAGACAAGGAGAGAGCGCGAGTGCAGAGTGCAGAGTAAGAGAGAGGGAGAGTGTGTAAGAGAGAGAGGGACTGAGAGACCGGAGATAAATGCACTTTTGAATTGAGACCCAAAGGCGGCAGTCCATTAAGCGCAATGTTGTTGTCATCATTTAATGCTTTTGTTGCCTTCCCTTACACTGGCCAGCAAATATCAAGGGTTTTTCGGGGAATAAAATGCTCATTAAATGCTGAAAACGAATCTTTATTGAGGGAATCTTTATTTCGAATGTTACTGGATGGATAATACTGGATTCCAGTACATTTATTTTTATAGAAACTTGAAGTAATGGAGCGGTTTAAAGCCCAAGTGTTCAGCAAAAAATACATTCATTGGCAGACAACTTAGGCATTTACTTAATTTTAAATTAGACGTGTTGAGCAGTTTTTAAACTAAATTTATGTGCCGGATGATAAATCTAATTTAAAATGGTTTAAATCGAAATATATTTGTTCTAAACTGTAATAGATTTAAGGTTGTAAAAGACTAAGCATGGATGAGTTTTGACCCACGATTCGTGTTTACCTAGATAATTTCCTTAGAAAAAAATTTTAAAAACAAATCATTAGCAATTTCTGCGTATACTTTTTACAAAAAACTTGAAGTAATTTTAAAGTTCGATTCGTATTCAGCATGATATTTTTATTCCTAAACACCACCTTCTAGCTAAATGCATGTAGGGCAGTGTTCTTCCTCACTTACCTCTCCCCACCCTCTATTCTTTCAGTGTATTTGTGAGAGCAATTTCAGCTTTGCGTGTGCGCATTTGCAGCTGATGTTGCCGCTGCTGCTGTTGTTGCTGTTGTTGTTGCTGCTGCTGTCGTTTCTGCTGCATAAATGGGCCCCCACAGCGTCTCCTTAAGTGGAGATATTTATAATAAGTTTATTTGCTTGTACTAGCCAAGGCAACGTGGCACCAACAACAATGACGAAGGCAAAGGGACCGAAGGACAACGGCAACAATGGCCGCAACACCGGAACAGCCAACATGCAACATGTTGCGGGGCTGCTTGGGATGTTGCCCAGCTTGTTTGCCGCTGTTGGGCATTCACATTCACAATCACATTCGCAGTTGTAAATTGACGTTTTGCGTTAACGACCGAAACGTTGCCGTTGCCGTTGCCGTCGTCCGTCGTCGTCATCGTCGTTTCGTTGCGTTGCCGTCGGTTCAAATCCCATCAGCAACATCATCAAGCAAACAGCACAGAACTGAACAGAACACTCGTGTTTCCGTGAACTCTTCTCCTTTTTGCTGGCTGGGAAGTAAGGCAATTTTTCGTGTGTGCACTAGCCAGCAGCGGCATCATCAGTACCCCATGCAACGCACAATTTGCTTTGCATTGCAGCCTCAAAACATGAATTCATTTATGCACAGATAAAAAGGCACAATTGGAGTGGATTACTTTTAGGTATTTTGGAATACTTATTGACCTAAAGAATGTGGGTTCTTGAATTTAATGATATAAATTATATCAGTAATAATTAAGGTGATGACAGTCTAAAACAAAACGTTTCTCTATTTAAAAAGTAACTTGAAAATATATTTATTAGAACCAATTTAATTGTCCTACATAAAATATATGCTCTAGTTATTTCAATAATCACATATATATTGCTGAACTATCATAAATCTTCGTGGAATTGTATTGATTAATTTAAAATATTTTTAACCTATTTCATATTAATCAATATAATTCCACGAAGATTTATGATAATTAATTTATGATCTTGATTTTCTTGGGAAGAAACTATATTCAGACAGCATATATTTCTTCCATTTGTTTGAACTTTGTTTTTATATTTTAAAGTCTTTTATTATATTTATTTAAATGGACATATTAGTGGGTTTTGTTAGCCACCAAAAAGTGCAAAATATAAGTGTTAATAACTCCCTTAGTTCTCCTAAATATTATGCAATAAATCCTAGACTTAAATGCAGTTCAAAATATATTTTTTGTACTCCTTTATTGTACTCACTTTCCATTAAGTAAGACCTAGAACTTGCCTAATTTTTCCCCCTGTGCATTCGTGTTTATTTGAAGTGACTTCCACGTCGCTTCCTCGCTCCCCGCTCGCTCATCCCGCTTCTATTCAAGTGTATCTAAATTGCTTCATCTTCGTTTTGTGCAGCAACATCAGCATCTTGTTGATGTTATTTCTTGTTTCATATTTTCGCAGTTATTTTTAGCGCTCTGCCCGCCCTTTTTTCAATCCCTTTTTTGTGCGAATCCTCCTCAATTCAATTCAATTTGCAGCCCGTACAATTTAAATGAGCAATCAGGGCACTCACAGCCTGGCCATTGTTATTGCCGCCGTTCCAGTTGCTCTTGCGACTCCTATTGTGGCTGCCACTGGATGCCCTAATGATGCTGGGGGCTTAAACTGTTGCTCCGGCAATCGGAACGCGAATAAGAGTTCATGGGGTTCATCTGACCGCCAGCAGATTAGGTTCTCGCGAAACAGCAAATAAAGAGGAAAATAAATGTTCAGAACCGAAAAATTCCTAATTAAAAGTGGTTATCATCGGTAGCCGAGTAAGCCAATCAGTGATGATTTAAATTGAATTCTAAGTACTTAAACAAATAAAATGAAATAATCAATTCGAATTAAATATCACAAACTTAAGTCCCAAGTATTAAAATATTATTGGATTTTCTTTATTCGAAGAGGTTAAGTCCAATAATAAATTATAACTCTTAGTCACTTTCAGATTAAATACTGTTGAGTAAACAAATAAAATCATTACGCTGATTATTAAATCATTAAATCAAATTCTGGTTGTTCTAAACTTATCCAATGATTAATTCAATATATTGAATATAGAAAATGGAACTTGGGTTTAATTTTAAGTGCACATGAATAGTTCTTAATATAAAATATAGAAAATAAAAGTTAGTAAAAATTAAAACGAGAAATCATCTCCGAAATATTTATTAATCACAAGAAAGATAGTTTCTGATTCACTTCACTAAAAGTTAATGTAATCACTTAGATTCCATGTATTTCACAAATTGAATCTGAACTAATCATTCACGAATATAGAATTTGCGATAACCTAAAAATAAAACGGCAATCAAACATTCATGGCCATGAGTAATTGGCCTTATCAAAAGCATACATCGCCCCATTAATAATCGCACCCTTATAGCTAATTGAGCTGTCGCCCCTCTTATAACTAATAATTATTAAAAAAGAAGGAAAAAAAAGAAAATGAAAATAAGGCACGCACACAAACACACACACTCACGTTGCTGACTAACAACAAATTGAATTACGACACATTCCTGCAAAGACAATGAATGGCTTTTGTGTGTGCGGTGACCCAAAGCGACGTTCTCAGGAAATGAAATTATACACCAATTATTGCCAACAACGGCAACCGGCAACCGGCAACGGCCAGAGTAAGAGCCAGAGCCAGAGCGAGAGCAAAAAGCTTTTAAAGAAATTGGAAAGAGGCAGCCGGGTGGCTGCTCGTCGTTCGGGTTCAGGCACGGCTCGAAATGTGAGCGGTGGATATGGCAACGAATCTCAATAATTAATCAAATAATAAATCTCGGTGAGCAATTAAGAGGAGAAAGACAAAGCCAGCGAACCGAAAGGCCCAGAGCAATAAAAACCATTGAAAAGCCGTTGGCTCAGCATTAATTAGCGCTAAACTCCGTCGCAACACACAACATCGTCAAGCAGCAACAGCAGCAGCAACAGCAGCAACAGCAACAGCAGCAGCAATATAGCTACAACACGGCAGCAACATGAACTCCCCGAAAGCAACAGCAGCAGCATCCGCCGCCAACTTATTAAAGTATGTACATATAACTCAATTATAGAGAATTAAAAACAAACTCAGAGCCAGCGAACGTCGGCAATTTGCAATGCAAAAGATGTATACACTGAAAGCAGTTATTGATGTGATTAATGAACTTTGATTCTTGATTTAAGAACGTTTGTGAATATATGAATATTCAACTCCAACTTTAGTTTAAAAAATATTTAATTTTTCATAATTTAAATATTTTTACAATAATGTTTTGGCCAATTTATGAATATTTAAAGCTCTATTTCGCTTTAAAGTGATATTTATATCATCGGAAATGCCATTAAGGAGAAGATATTTACTTATTTTCAGAAAGACCCACCTTGTATCATCAGTATCCAAGACACTTTGTGCTAAATCTCCTAGAAAACGCTTTAAATGACATCAACGAAAATATTTTAATGGTGTTAAGTCCTAAAGAGAATCTTGTGGATGCTTATAGGTCTTGTTTTTAAAGAGATCCAACCCAATAATTGATTAACAACTATATTAGGAACCTCTTTATAAGGAACTTATTTTAATAATGATTATAAGAATACCCTTGATTTATCATCAGTATCAAACACTCCTTACTTGATAACTCTTTTAGGAACCGCCTTAAACAGATTTAAGGAATATATTTAAGGGGAATACACCTAGGCTATAAAAGAAACCTTGTGCACAAAATATGGCTCTTATAGTTCGGTCTCTCCCGAAATTCCCTCGGTGTACAATGGATAAACTGAGACGCTGCGCGCAGGCAGGCAGCAACAATCAAAGCAATAAAACACATTCAGCATTTAATAATCATGCCAACAACGAGCCAGCCAACGAGCGGGCCAGCGAGCAGAGGGAGTCATCGGAAGAGCCACAGCACAGCCGTTCGCTTCGGTCCGTTCTCACTCGAAAAACTCAAACTCGAAGATACGGAATGACGCTAGCAACATGTTGCTGGGCTCGGCCCCACCAGCAGCAAATTTATGAGCGCTTCTCGCATCGCGCGCACACACACATTCAGGCACTCGAAAAGCACGTTCAACGAGATACAATTAAGCCGTAATGCATATGAAAATTGGTGTTTTATTGCCGTGCGTTATGTTCACGTGCGCGCGGCAACTGTGTGTATCTATCTATCTCTATCTGTATCTGTAGCTGTATCTGTATCTGTATGGCTTGGATAGCCGCTCGCATCCGTATCTCTCTGCGCACCATAATTGTAATTATAGTAATATGTTTTATGATGGTTCTCGTTCCTCGTTTAGCAACCCCCGCACACAAACACAGACACAGACACAGACAGAGACAGTGTCTGCGTTTGGCCGAAATGTATCTAGATACATAATTGCCACATTCAGTCGTCGTTAAATAGTTGCACGGCGCAGTTCACACACAAGAGCCAGCAAGCGGCAAGCAGCAACAGCAACAGCAGCAGCAGCAGCACCAAGCACCAAGCAGCTCAGCGCGGCAGCAACATTAGCAGCAACAGCAACAGCAACAGCAACACCAGCAACAATCATCGTGGCTGTCGTCGTCGCCGTCGTTTCAGTTTCGTCGTCGTTTTCGTGCTTTATAGCGCTCGCACTCACAAGTCGCTCAGAATCGCTGCCGTCGTGGTCGTGGTCGGTATCGGTATCGGATTCGTACTCGGCAATCCAGTTGTTCCCTCTGAGCTGCTCCCCCCAGAGAGTTTTCGTCTGTTTTCGGCGCTCAACTTTTGCCGGTAAATCGCGACTTCCTCCACAGTCTTGGATTCAATTTACGCGCCATACGCGCCAAAAGAAAAAACCCAAGAAAAAAATATATTATAATTAGGCCTGAGGCCATACAAAAGAATGGGGACCTGGTGGTAACCGAACTGAATTGAACAATCGACCCCCTCAGTGTACTATTTTAATTAAGTGTGTGCCGCAACAACAATAATAAAAACAACAACAACAACACCAACAACAACAACAATCATCGTAACAAGTCACGCATGTGTATCTGTGTATCTCAGAGTGCCTGTGCCGCTTTTGTGTCCATTAGTCACACATGAAACTAATTAGCATTTCGTCGTCTGTTTGTTATTGTCGCGTTTGCTGGTCAAAAGAATTAGCGCGGGCAAACGGGGCAGCGTCAAGCGCCATTATGCGATATACCATATATACATGTATTTGGGTATTTATATATAGCTCTGGGATTCTTTCTGCCTTTGCTGTTTTGTGTTTTTATTTACGCGCCCCTCATTTCTTTTATGATTTCTCGCTTGGCATTTCCCCATTAATTTGTTTATTTTGCGAGCGGCGGCGGCGACGGCGACGCGTCGCTCGATTCCCACCGTCGGCAATCAGCAATCGAGTTTATAAGACGGCACAACATGGTCAGCACAATTAACCAGCTCATCATCAAAGCCGAAACAGCAGCAATATCAGCAGAAGCAGAAGCACACAGCAAACAGCACACAGCATAGCACAGCACAGCACAGCAGCAACATCAACGGAATTATTAGCGACAACAAAAAGAAATGTCACTGAGAGAACTAAGAGTCAAGAAAACTGAATTCTTTGACTTGGTAGTGCTTAAAAATTAATAGTTTTCCAATTAATATTAACACTAGAAGTATATACTTCAAACTAAGTGTTAGAAAAAGCTACTATAAAGTGCGAAGAGGCAATATATATTACTAAATAAATCAAAATTAAATCAAACCATGACTTTAAGCCAAAAACACAAAAAGATCTTGTCAAGCTCAAGTAGCAGGCTTGGAAATAAAGCTGTTTCAGAAGGCAGCCGCCCCTTCCTTATCAGTATCCAATGCTAAACAACTAGCTTCCAGTTCAAGATCATTTATATGATTAAAGTTTTGTGTTTAAAAAATATTCCTTCTGAATTATAAGATTTAAAGACATTATTAGACATAGCTTACATATATTTTCATATATATATATATATATAGTTCTTATATATTCAGACATCTCAATTAACTCAAATAGCTTGAAATGTCAATGAAAATATCACTTAATTAGATCAAAATCAGTTTAATGCTAGAATATTTCCTTTCCAAAAGCAAACAATTTATTTCCCAGTTCCATTACCTACTTTTTTCATGCACAACATCCCCCTTTGAACATTTTTCTTGCCGTGTAAGCACTTCTGCCTATTGACGCTAATTGCTGGCTGGCCGTATCTGCAAGATACTTTGGCCGCTCACACCTCACCACCATTGTGTGTGCTGTCGCTGCTGTTGTTGTTGCCGCGGCTTCGGCTTTTCTGCGCTGCGTATTGTGTGTTTATTTTTTTTCTCCTGCTTGCTTTTATTTTTTTGTTGTTTTTTCTTGCAGTATTTTTCATTTTTTGTTATTGGAGGTTCGCACGCTCCGGACAGTGCGGCAATTTGTCAACGCGAGGCGCTGACAGGTTACGCAGCCGCACTGCCGGCAATTGATTTTCAATTCATTTTATTTGGCACACTCGCACACACACCACACACACACTACACACACGTTGTTAGCTCTCATAAATAAATTATGAAGCAGCAGCAGCCAGCGTGTGCAAAAAAGGAAATTTTCATTTACATTTTCATTTTCATTTGGGCGAAAATATTTCAATTACTCAATTAAATTCGGTGGGACAAAAAGGTGTTATAAATAAAGCATTTATTCGGCTCAGTGTGTGTGAGTGAGTGTGATTGCGAGTGTGACTGTGTGAGTGTATCGTAATTGAAGTCCACTTTATGGCCGGCCGTGTGTTCATTTCCCATTAATTACGCGGCCCGGCCATAAATGCTGTCGCTGCCCGCTCGCTGCTCACTCGCTTATATTAATAATAAATAAGTAAGAGTAAATAAATAAACTATATAATGGATATAAAACCGCTAAGGCTGCCATTTAAATGCCGAAAGGTTCGGAACGGGGCTAAAATACATATAAAAATGTAAAACAATTAAACAAAGTCCCACTTAAGCAAAAAATAAACAAAATACCCAAGTGAATTTAAAAATAAGACCCAAAAAAACATTAGTCGCTCGGTCAGTGCCGTCGGTATTTAGTTGTGAAGAGGATTTCCTTAAAATGTCACACAAAAATATTTTAATTTAATTTTGCAAGGAATTAGCATTGCAATTAAAGAAATCTACAAAGTAAGACTGACAAATGTTTACACTTGTCTTCTGGTACTACAAAGAAAGCGAAACACAACAACTAGTGCCCAATATATATATATTGGCTAAGCGCATTTGGCAAATTAAATATTTCGCCACATTTTCAATATTTTAACGAGGCCAAAAGCAGCCAAATTGATAAATGAAACGAGACGCAAGTGAGGCAAGAGACCGCGCAGGGTCGGGATTTCGGTTCGGTGGAGCAATAAGTTTCGCAATAAATACAAATAAATTTAATTAAATTACAAAGGCAGTATAGAGATAGAGGGAGGCGAGACAATGGGCTGCCAATTATGAAACCAGAACGCATTTCGAGAATAATTAAAAATTAAATAAATGAACGACGTGCAGCTAATGCTGAAAAAAGAGGAAAACGGCCAGCCAAAATACATTAAAATTAATTCGCAAAGCGCAAAGGCAAAGCCAAAGGCAAAACAATAATCAATAATTGTCAATTGGCTGGCTAATGAATTAATTACATTTATCTCTCTGCCTGCCTCTCTCTATTCCTCTCCATTTCTCTTTTCTCCTCGCCGTTCCTTTTCCTCCATTTGTCAATTATTTTGTATCGCTTATTTTATATTTTTGTGTGGCATTTTGTGCTCTCTTTTTTCTATAGTCGCGTCGCGGCGGCAAAGGCAATTTAATTAGGGAAAGTGGATTAATTTGCAACTCGTTAGACTAATTAAGGATTATAATCAGCAGCAGCAGCACACAAACCAACGAGTCATGTAAAACGCCAGTGAAAAGGATAACACAAGAGTGAAAAACAAAAGAAAAACCAAAGGAAATTAAACTGAATAAAAAAAGAACAACGCGCCCATACACACGGCAGGCAGAAGGTGACCTTTGAAAGCCAACTATAAATAGATCGTCCATAAAACGCGTTTGCCACAAAACAAGCTGAGTAAAAACAGTGAGAAACGTTTAATTGGATTTTGGATACACCGCCAGCAAAGCACATCAACCATCCGCCCGAGTGGCCCCCTCACAGGTGAGTTTACAGCGAGTACTTTTCCCCTGCCTCGCCTGGAAAACTATTTCTTATTGGGAATTCCCGGAAATCTCACTCTAGCGACAGGTCAAAGCCAAAGCCCTGATAAGGAACCATGAACACATAGGCTGGCCGCAGCTTAATCAATGCCCTGGTTACCTGCCTAAGCAACTTTGATTACAACGGGTCACTTGTGTAAATAATTAGTTCATTTCATTTGAGACAAACAGGAAGTATATACAAAAACTGAGGGTTAAAAACAGATTAAAGGGACCCTACATAGTCAGCTGTCGACCCTTGGCCAAAAAATTAATCTTAATAAAGGGCTCATTAAGTAAGGATGTGAAAATGTAAGCGTTTGCTATTTTACATGAATTAATCAATAAATATAGTTGAATAATTTTTGATATTACCTAAGAAGCTCAGTGACAGCTACTTAAGGTTGTAATTCCTTCTAAAATTATTATCTTCGGCAATTTTTAAATATTTTTCTTGTCAATTAATAGAATTTGTTCGAGTTATCATGTCAAGTCTGAAATGAAGGGGGTTTTTTCCAATGACAAAGTCATAAAATAGGCCAACAAACCTTCAAAATCAGATAAGGATATAGTTAATAGTAAATAATTCTTTACCTACATTTATTTCATGCCAAATGGAAAGTCCCAAGCATACGAGCCCAAAAATTAATTGACCCATCGAACCTGATAAATTACTTAAACTCCTATCATATGAACCCAGTTTAGCCCGTTGATTTAAATCAACGATATCAAATTAGTTAAATTTCTCTGTAATCACGTTGTTGACATATAATTAATTTCAACTTCATGATGAGGCCGCCGCTTGCGAATGTTGTTGATTTTGGTGTCGTTGATGACTACGTTGAAATGAGCTGCAAAATTGTATTTATTTTGCTGCCCCTTTCTGATTTTGAGTCCCAAGCCCTTGTCGGTGGGTTGGGTGAGCATATGGCCTGGCTCAGCATTCTGGCCATTTATTGCCGGTTTAGTAATCGCAATCGGGGGAAACATTGCCCTGACAATTGCTGCAACTATTCGGAAAGTAAACAAATGATTATCAGCACTCGTAATAATAATGCTAAAGAAACAGAAACTATCAATGACTATGCATTTATTTAGTGTGTAAACTGTGGAATATATGGTCACAGTGAATTGATAATTATAATCATCAATGTGCCGTAATGCAGGGACGGGCACTAACCATGAAGCTCGGAGCTTGTCAACAAAAACAACCCCTAAAACCAGGAAAGTTCCCAAAGACTTCAATTTTTGTACAATTTTTTTTTAGCTAAGTCGAAGTAATTTAGTTTTGTATTTATTTATTAGTGTTCTAATATATATATATTAAATCGTATGTTTTATATTAAAAGGTATAGGAATTCTTTTCTTCTTCTGGAAACAATACCCACTTAACAAGCTCCTTTCCACCAAGCTAGCCTTTTGCCAATGAATTATTAGCCATATTAAATGCCAAATTAAATATTGTGTAAGAGCTTCGTTTATTTGCTAATTTATTTGCCTGCGGCCATTTAATTTCCATTACTGACTAACAATTAAAAGCCCCAAGCTTATGCACTTGGAAAGGCACTCCATCTTTGATTGCCTTAGTTATGGTAATGTTTTTGCTTACACTACAAGCAGATATACCTCGAAGATACAGATACACAGCCACAGATACGTTAGTCAGTGTCTGTGTCTGTGCTAATTACCATGCCGAGATAACAAAACTTAATATGAGTGCAAAACTGGCTTTCTCTTGCGAATCCATGCCATCTGATATCTAGTATCTGGTATCTCACTCCAGCAAACTGTAGCCAGTCATCGTCCGAATATGGCCTTTAATTGAGTCATGTCATGAGTACTAGGCATAATTAAAAGGCAATTTCATTCGGGCCCAGCGAAATATGCGTGTGTATATTATCTAGCATAATATCTAATGTCCCTCTGCTCGGCACACACAACAGGTTCGCATTACGTACTGAAATTAATTAAATTGTTACTCAAACCGTTCTCTGATTGACTGACAGACGCCTGACACTTGAAGCGATGAATGAATGGATTGCCATGGCATGGAATAGCATGGAACTGGTCTGTCGGGATCCGCTATATACCCGACTCCGAGCTATGCGACTGCACAAACAGAACTCGAACTCGGACTCTCGGCCATTTGGCATTTGAATGGGTTCCGCCGCGTCGATTACGCAAAAATGTAAATAGGGAAAATTATATGCAAAAACAGCAAAAGCATTTGTAGCTCTCATTACAATCATCACACACACCCACACACACACACACTGCGGCTGCTGCCTGCATTTTTTCACGCTAATAATGGAAATAATAAACAAATAATGGAAATAACGCAATGGCCATAGCTGGAAACAGAATGCATAAACAAATGGATCCATTTGAATAATGCCATTAATCGATTCTGCACATTTTTAATAGGCTTAATCACTAAATACTTCGGACTTAAACCTACTTTAATTAAACATTCTTCAAGCTAAAAATGCCTTTAGTTTGTGGTTCTTTTCAAAAATGATAAACGCTTTGCAAGTTAACTAGGGTGTCCCTATATTTTATTATGAATTAAACCTAATAAGAACATAGTTGGGAAGATTTATAATAAAATAGAAAGAGGTTCCTTAGTTTTATTTATATATCTACTGACAAACTCTTATATAAAGGGATAATTAAAGCCTGTATTGAGCTGTATTAATAAATTCCTTGATTATATTCCTGTTAAGTCACTTAACAACTCATAAATTCTTTGAAAAATATATATTTCTTAAACTTAATTTGTATAAAAATAATAAAGATATATTTTCACTCAGCGTAGCTTAATAAAATAATATGAAATAAATAATTTGAAGTCTTAAATTAATTAACTCCATATTAATTTGAAGGCTTTTAATAGGCTTACGATTTTTATTTTTCTATAAACCCATATTAACAAATCAAATAACAATTTATATTTATTAAAAAAAAAACTTATAAATGACCGCAAAATATATTTAATGATTGATTTGCATTCGACAGCGCACAGAAAAATTAATTCATACCTTATTAGGCCTCTTTAATAGGCACACTGAATCATAAATTATCCATTTCAATTTGATAGTTAAGGGCTTTTGCTTGCCAGCTCGGTTTATTTATTAATTACAAGCTGAACTTTCTTACCACTCTGGCTCAAAGAGGCGGCTCCGGCTCAAAGAAACCACCATCCACAGTCCCCCATCCCCCCTATGCCCGGTACCCTTCCCTTCCTACGCTGGATGATGGCAGCCGGCGATTGCGGCTCCGCTGATGAGTCACGCAATTAAACGGCGCACATTAATACGAAATGCCAACGGGTTGTTGGATGGCGAGCAGTCTGGGGAGCCACTTACACAGCACTTGCTTATATGGTGGATTTTAATGGCAGAAAAAAGAAAAAATACAATTAAAGTAGGGAACAGCACAGGACTGAGGCTCAGGCTCAATGCGAAGTTCTCTTTACTTGTTTTTTTTTTGCGACAAAAGTCAAGACCCGGTCGGGTCCATTTGGAACATTTCTAATCAGACGGCGATTTCCGAGAAATCGAGGCATAAACCTACAAACACTCACTCAATCAAGTCCGCTTTGCGTGGCTTTGAGTGACGCAGTCGGCAGTCGTCGTCATTCACTTAAGCGGACAGTTGAAAAATAAAACTAATTAGCCAGCCGTCTCTGGCTGTGTCTGTGACTGTGTCTGTGTGAGCCAGGGTGTGCACCGCCGTTTGCAATTCAATCAATATCAATTGGCAAATTTGCATTTGCATTCAGTAACAAGTCCATTTAAGTGCTCGCACAGCGTGCAAATTGGACCGCAAGTCGAGTTTTCAGGTTTCTGCAGACTGCCATGTATCCGTGTCTCTAATTAATAATTATTACCATTATGAGCCAGTTGGATATTTGGCTTTATCTGCAGACCAGTGCCGTGGACTGGTTCAACGGCTTCCGCACTTTGGCCAGTTGGCCAGCTTGCCAGCTTTGGCCCAAAAGCGACAAACAAAAAATTGTAACTTTTAATTGAAACTCTTTTCTGGCCTGAAAAACGCACATGCATATATAGATGTATGTACAGACTGGCGTATACGTGTGCATATGCTCAATTGCTTTCGAAAAGCCGATAAAAAAAATATAAATAAATTTGCAAAACAAAAAATATAAATGTAACAGTTGTGGGAAGAATAATAGCAATGATTTTGTGGGTCAGATTAACTTCTTGGTGTTTTAAATAGAACCAAACGTATTTATTATTAATTAGTAAATATAATAAATAGTCTGAGACTTTATGTGGTTAAAACTATTTGGTAAAAATATAGGTCAAGCTCTAAAAAATAATTTAAAAGAACCTTTAAAATAATTTTGTGAAATATAAGTGTAGGTTTATAAATGTTCCTATTTTTCAACTAAAAAACCACTGCATATGTGACTGCATATAAAAACATGCATATTTCTCCAGTTTGAAGAGGATTTAATTTTATGAAAATAATAAATAGCTTCCATTAAATAACTGGCCATTTAAAAAATATTATAATATAGAAAAAGTCAAATTTTGATTAAAATATGTCTCTTCATATTTTTCCCTTATCAGTAATTAACCCAATCTGCCCAGAAACCAGTGTAAAATACTATCTCTAGTGACCCAACTGTATGCATATATATATACTGCATATATTGGGGTATAACTTGGTTGTCGAACCAAAACTGGCCGACATCAAATCAAATTGAATGAACGCGGTCCATTACTCTCCCAGTGATTTTGCCAAATGACTTCATTTCATATCAATTAAGTTTATTGTGCCGGTGTCTCTGTCTGCCTGCCCCTGCGTTCCATAAAAAAGCACGCCGCAGTCACACAGACTCGGAGAGATACGCAGATACACCGATACAAAGATACATTGCCCTGCCCTGAAAACCGAACGAACCTGATTCATGCGCTTAATTGCTTTGGAGCGTGTGCCGCCTGCCGTCACAAAAATACAAAAAAAATCGCAGGAGAGAAAAATAAAAGGGTATAGTATGAAATCGAATTGTGCACACAAATGGGAGCAGCAAAACTTATGAGTTCGCCAGTGTAAATGTATCTGTGTTTGCCCGCGTAGCTGTATCTGCGACGGCAACGGCAACGGAGACGGACAGAGACGGCGACTTTCAATAAAAATGACAACAACGCTTTTTGACAGTAGGTACCGGAGTAGGGAAACGCTCATAAAATATGCCGGCCGGCCGGTCCGACCTGGGCACGCCAATCTTCCATCCAGCCATATGGATGATGGGATGAACGAAAGGGAAATTGATTAAAAAAAAAAATAAACAACAACAGAAAACGGCATTAAATGAAATTCAAATGGAAAGATCAACTTCGGATACGTGGGGCAGACAATATCCATCGCAATCTATGGCTTAATAAGCAACGCAAACATTCCATTTGAAAGCTGAGTTGAAAAAGGGAGATATCTTTAAAATTCCCACACTTAAATGGATAATATTATCTTACTTTGAGAAATCCTCTTTAAAGTATCTTCAAAGGTTATCCACTTAAATATCCCATTTTTCACATAAATATTCATATGATAAATACATATTATATGGCTTTTCCTAATTTGTTATCTTATTATGTAAATTTTTAAGACAGTACCTTTTTATTATTAGCTCAGCATTTTAAATATTTTCTTTGTTCACCCAACTATTCTTAAGTATAGAAATGATTACTTCAAGAGCCGCAACAAATCCATTATTCCTTATCACTTATTTGTTATTAAGGTTCAATTGAGTAAAAACCTGTAAATAAAATTAAAACACGTTGATTTCACAGAGGGAAATTATTCCCTTTTAACCTTAACCTTTCCGATTTCTTATCACTTGTTTTAAACCCTATAAACGAAAACTAATTATTTTTAAATGCAGCTTCCAGAAAATTATTTGTAAACAAAATGTATTTGCTTACAACATTTTAAATATGGCATTAGGCATTTTTCTTTTACCAAATAAATAAAGGTATACCTACTTATACAAGTTTTTAAATATTTTTGTTAATATATTACCCAAACTCAATTACGTTAATAAAAGCTTATAATATTAATTTATTTATATTTCTTTCGACTGTTTTTAGTTTCAAACAACGAAGATGAAAAAATCTTTTCTGTAGATCTTCCACTAAAATTATTCAATCTACATTCAAGTTCCATATTTTTCGGTAATAAACCTAATTTCAGTCACCCTAAGAAAATGTGTTTAGAAGTCAAATCCAAATCTAGAATTTATCTTCTCAATCATTTCCTATATAATGCTTATTGTATTCCAGGTTAAAGATCTTCCCACGACATCTTTTTGAGGCAACCAAATTATTTCTTATCTACTGAAGCCCGCTTAATAATATTAATAATATCATTCGATATCGAATAACTGCCATATTTCTGGCTGCTTATCTCGAAAAACCGAGACCACAAGCTTTTCGTGTGCGCCCATTATAACCCTAATTTCGGTGACCCACAAATGCAATTAAGTTTTGCGATAAAAATAGACATTTTATGTGATTTCCTTTCCATCAAACACACTCAATCAGTCAGTCAGTCAGTCAGTCAGTCAGTTAGTCAGTTAGACAAACTCACCCCCAAAGCTTGGCAATCAATCTTAGATATTGTCGTTCTGGGACGGACTGATGTTGATAAGAAACGACAACGCAATTAGATAGCCGGTCGCAGCGATAAGCGAAGCGGGCTCGTTTGGTTTTTTCTTTTTTTTATGGATCGCCGCCCCAGAGCCGAACTCATAAAAAGACAGTTGCTTCGCTCCGCCAATTGCCGCTCCGGCTGAGCTCAGGTTTCCACAGAAATTTCATTTATGGCTCGTTAATTAGCTCGGCAAATAAACGCCTGCCGACCGAGCAGAGCGTTGAGCAAACAAACCAAGAGGCGCTCAATCTTTTTTGAAATCCCCGCCACACCCGAAGTTTCCCAACACACTTTCTCTGGGGAACTTCGCAACACTGTGACAGCAGCAGCAGCTGGAGGTTAAAAAACAGCTGATCCCCAGTTTTTCGGTCGCCTTGCCGGCACGTTGCCATGCTTTTTGTGTGCTTTGACAAAATAAACAAATAGCTGCGGAAATAGCCTGGAAAGTGCGTTATCTTCTAGCTGTACTGTGTAGTCATAGCAACCGGCGCTGTAGTTGCTTGTTGTTTGATTAACAACGTTCTCACATTCTCGTTTTGCAGCTAAACAAAAAGCTTAGAGAAGAATCTGCTGACAACAAATCACACGCAGCCCGCGAGAAAAGTATCTTCTAGAAGAAGTTCCAGCAAATGTATCTTGAATGTGCAACTAAAAAGGAGTATTAAATTGCTAAAAAGCATACTTAAAATAAATAAAGCAAGCTCAAATGCTTAGATCAACGAAAACAAAGTAAAGCAAGTATAAAAAATAAATTAAAGCAACTAAAACAACTCCTTTTACTCAGAAAATAAAAGTAGAGAAAGGAAAAAAACCCGGAAAAAGTATTTATGAAATAAAGAAACCCTAAATACGACTTAAAACAATGTGAGACAATTTTGTAATACGATTAATGTGCATTAAAATCCAAAAAATATCACAGATTAATCCACAATCCATGAAATTGGATTTTTATCTACAATACTTACAAGTATCTATCAGAAATAAAGATATACTGAACAAGAAAAGCCAAGAATAAGTCCCAGAGAAATAATATTAACAACAAAATATTACCAAATACTTGAATGAGAAAGCAGCTTGACATACATTGCAAAACAAAGATAAATCGGAAGAAAAACAAGCTAACATCTACAGAAATCCTCTAGAAAGTTAATGATTAAATTATATCAAACATGAGTTTGGAGATCGACACCCAAAAGATTTGCGAGCAGCTGGGGGGCACTGATCGCCGCCAGAAGACCAAGGCTCTGGAGGAGCTGCGCGATCTCCTGGAGAATGCCGCCGAAAAGCTGAGTACCGAGGAAGTGGCCGCCAGCTTCGATGAGCTCTACTTGCACCTGCTGAAGTCCTACGACGATCGCTTCGAGAGCGTTCGCGATCATGCCGTCCAGGCGGTGAGTGCCTTCCTGAAGCGCCTGCCTCCCATGGACTTCCACTTGCTGAATGTGGTGTCCACCCTGGCCGAGCGAATGGGCAAGGCGGAGACAGTGGAGCCGAGCGAGGAGATCCGCCTGCTGTACATTGGTCAGCTGCACTTGATGGTCTGCCAGTACGCCAAGATGGGCAACGTTGGAGTCTTTCGGGAGTGCTATCCGCAGGTGACCAAGATCCTGATCAAGTCCATCAAGGATGACTATCCGCTGGTGCAGCGCGAGGGCTGCGCCACCTTCGTGGACCTCGCCAAGGTGGCCGACACCCAGGAGCTGCGTCCCTTCACAGAACCCATAGCCGTGGCTCTTTACGGAATGCTGAATCACAAACACGCCCCGGCCAGGATCTCGGCCGTGGAGGCCATTGGGAGACTAAGTCTCCACATGGATGCCAGTGGCGAGGGCATGCGCAGGCTGTTCAACGAGGTGTCGCCCCTCCTGATGGACACAATGCCTCTGGTGCGTCGCGAAGTGGGTCAGATGGGGGTGCTCATGCTCACGGAGTTCCTGGATCGCTACTCCTTCTTCGAGAGAATCCTGCCGCTGGTCCTGTGCTGCCTGAAAGACGACTCCCCGGAGGTCTACAACCACATTCATCCACAGTGGCTGAAGTGCGGCAAGCTGTACTATGAGGAAAACGAGGCCGAGTTGAGCAAGCAGGAGATCAGTGATCCTCCAGTGGAGAACTACCCAGAGGATGTGAAGCGCCCTACGGTGGGATGTCGTGGCTTGGTCCAGCGTTCCCTGAGATTGCTGGGACTGATTACCCGGGAGACCAGCGACTGGAAGGACAATGTGCGTCTGCACTCGCTGAAGCTTCTCTATCAGTTTGTCCTCCATGCAGAGTCCGCCATGACAGCCAAGTTCTTTGAGATCTATGGGGACCTAGCCCATGTCTGCATCGACCCCGTGGCCGAAGTCTCTGCGGAAGCTGCCAAGGTCTCGGATCTGCTGGGACGCCTTTTGATGTACGATGCCTGGATCGAGCATGGCTTCGATGGCTTGGAACGCAATGCCCGGGAGTCGTACATGAGGTGCTTCTACTACATGTTCACCTCTGCCTTGGGTGGCAACTACAAGCAGCTCATGAAGATAGCCACACTCCTGCGGAGCACTGATTACTCGCACACCTTGAAGCCCGGCTTCCAGATCTATATACTCAAGCTCCTGAATACCGTGCTGGATAAGTCTCTGAAGATCAATGCGGGACAGGAGGAGCTGCGGGAGCTCTACGAGTCCGTCTATGTGAGTGTCATCAAGGTCAATGCCCTACAACATTCCCTCTCCGAAGATGTGAGTCCGGGAAGAGTCCTGATCGAAAGAATTGCGAAACTCGAACAGATTTCGGTGGGAAAGCTCCATGAGCGTTGGTTCCACCTGGCCCTGCTGGATGTGGAGAACCTGGACGCTTCCCTGGAGGACAATGCTGAGCCCGTGATGCTGCTGGATGGTCTGATAAATATTTGCCATCTTCGAGCCACCTATATGCCGGATCTCATCAAGAAGGTGCTGCTGGTCTTCGAGCATTGCTGCGATAGTGCCCAAGTCAAGGTACTCAGTAGCCTGTCGATGGCATCGCTACTCTGGTCTGAAACAATGGAAATCGAACGTGAGCAGAGTACTCAGTTGCTGGCTGAGTTTGTCGCCCAGATTGTGGAACCCTACTTGACCTGGAAGGCGGGCTCCAGTGCCGAGGCCATGAGATCCCTGGCCATGGCCACCTTATGTGCTCTGGCCCAGGGCGCTGAATCTGAGGCCGTGGAAGTCCTTCCCTCCTTGGCTAAACACATGCCAAGTCTTCTGGAAGACCGTAATGTAACCACACGTCATTATGCCATCAAGGCTGTGGTTTACTTCCGTGAAATGTCCGTGGAGGACCTGAAGCCACTGGCCTATGCCACCATGCAGCGAATGGATGATCCTTCGGCGGGCATACGCAGCCTGGCTGCCTTGGCCGTGGGTAAGCTCAAGCCCAAATTCAAGGCTGAGTCCCAGGAGGAGTCGCAGCACGAGAAGGAAGTCTGGGAAGCCTTTGTGAAGCGCGCCATGGACCTGCTGCTGCTCTACCACGAAAGTCCCGAGAAGGACATCAGGGCAGCGGTGGAGAGAACCCTCAAGGAGCTGGCCCAGTCCCACCCAGCGGCCTGGGAGGAGCGTTACGAAAGGGCCCTAGCTATGGTGCAGAAGAAGGATCAACTCAATGAACTCTACAAGAAATTAACCATCAAAGATGAAGCGAATCCAGTTACTGAATCCTAAGGAAGATCCACATTTAAAACACTCTGAAATTGTGCTTTGCCTATTGAAGACCTAAGAGTCAATTGATTGAAAAATTGAACCGCTTAAGACCATTCCATTACATATCTCCTAGCCCATTGTAATTATTTACCTTGTAATTTGCTTCAAATGACTTATATCTGTTCGATTCCAAGTACCCTGGATTTGGGTAAACAAAACCAACGAAACTATAAAGTAAAACCCGTGAGCACTGACGAAACTGCAAGCATAAATCTCACAAAAGTCTTGTTTATTTTGCCAATGGCCAGAAATAATCCGTTTGATGATGAATTGGGTTGGAAAATAGAAGCAAAAGGCTGAAAAATAACTGCAATTAATATACAGCACGATTGGGCTAAAAACTCTTGATAAATATGCGAATTTATAAATAGAATATACATATTTCGGCTAGTCAAACAATAAAGAAGAGAGAATATATATTTATACATTTTTTATATGGCTGGAAAAATAAATCCCCTTGGGCATAGTGTACAAGCATTACAGGTTAATAAGCTGGCTAAATTTAATTGTAACAAACAATTAAAAGCTCACCAAACCTCAACTTGCGAATTGTTGTATGGAATTACAAATTTAATGTATTATTAATCCTGTGGTGGCAGCCCAGCGTTAAGGCCTTGACTAAGCCTGCAGAAATGTTGCATAACTTCCAGCCCTGCGCCATTAAGCCTGCATTCGAAGCCGCATTTGATTGGTTTTTCATTCAACAAAGTCACGACCCAATTTCCCGGGCAACGGGGAAAACTAATTTGCGCCGCTATGCAGCCGAAAAAGTTTGCACACTATATTAAAACAATTTGTCAAATTAGGCAAAATGTACAAGTTTCTAATTAAAATACCCACACGCGCGCACACGAGTTACACACGAGAGTGTGTGTCTGCCTACGGGGATGAGTCCTTCAAATGTACAGTGGGCACTGGAGTATTGAGAATTTAATATAGCAGAGAATAAGGTAATCTTGGAAAATATATTTATGAAATATATTTAAAACAAGAGGGTTCAAATTTATGTAATAAAAGTTAAAGACTAATATGGATGCATTTAAAAGTAATTGCTAAAATCAAACCCTTTGATATTTAAAAAATAAAACCAATTTAATAAATTATTTAACCACTTACATTTCCAATTGTTGGTTTTATTCAATTGTATT
The DNA here is from genome assembly GCA_008042775.1 of Drosophila pectinifera. Taxonomy (NCBI): domain Eukaryota; kingdom Metazoa; phylum Arthropoda; class Insecta; order Diptera; family Drosophilidae; genus Drosophila; species Drosophila pectinifera. The sequence goes on along the minus strand of VNKC01001515.1, from coordinate 121,904 downwards.
TATTTTTTACTAAGAAATGGAATCGTTAAATATACTTATATATTTTAAATCGCATTATTTATGCTTGAATAAAATGTGGAAGAGTCTTTTACAAGAATAAATGTTATTTTCAAGAGAGAGTTTTTAGCATTTTCCCCAATAAAATATCTATAAAAATCCCCATAAACCAAAATAACCCTCTGAAAGTTACAATAAGCCTGTAACTCTTATCGAGGATCCTCTGTACATCAACAAAGTTCAGATGGCGCCATTTGAAGCGACTGTCTCCGTCTCTTTCTGTGCACTTAATTGCTAGCAAATGAGCGGCACAAGCTTTTTTGGGGCGGCTTGGGGTCGCTCTGGGGCTCGGAAAGTGGGGGTTATTCAGGAGATAAGTACGTGGGTGTGTGTGTTCACAGCAAACACACATAAGGAAATGACTAACTGCAAATAAATGTAAGCAGCTGGCAGTATCCCTGGCTGATTTGTTGCCGACGCTCACTTAATTCATTTTATTATTTAGCATTTTTCGCCAGGGCTAATTATTAATACATATTTCTGCAATTAGAGCTCCACTTCTTCGTCGCCGGGAGTTGATCTTTATGGCGGGATATATTAAATTAAAAAGAAGGCCAGGACCAAGAGGGAGACGAAGATGGGGTTGGCTCTCTGCATTGTTATGGCCAAGCACATTTAACTAATTATGCCGAACTCCGGGCTTCAAAGACCGAGCGGACCGTGGACTGTGCAAACGAAGCGAGCTCGCTGAGAGCGGCGGCCACCCACAGACGTCAGTTGTCAGTTTAATTAATCCCTTTCAGTGGCAGACAGACCGAGAGCTGCATAATACACTGGGAAAACAAAAGTGTTGCTTCATTTTAATATAAATTATAGGAATTTTAAGTCTCAAAAACGATTAAGTCATGGCAATTCCCTAAAGAAACATAATATACAATTAAAAAAAGTTTTTTCACACTAAACAAAATGATTTAGACACAAAAATAGCAGAATATAAAATTAATTGTCAAGAAATTCGTTTGACTCTTACAGGAGCTGTTTCTATTTTTAAAATAATTATAATAACTTTAAAGAAAGCAACAAAATTGCTTTATTGTTCTTACAATCAAACTAATAAATCATACATATGATATTCTTGTAATTAAAAGGATTATTATGAACCATTTTCATTTACTAACTATAAACCTACTTTCTCTGATTTAATCACCTACTGCCACCTGTTGGTCTTTTTCCCAGTGTAGTTGTGCCCGGCACACGGCAAATAAACAGTTATAAATAGCAAGGAATGAGCAGGCCAAGCGGACCGGACCAGGGACCGCTTCGAAGGACCGACAACTTCATCCCCATGGCTGCCGCCATAGCCGCTTGTGGCGCACAAATTAAATGCTACATTCAATGCCATTTCGAAATCATTTCGAGTGCCCCGGCAAGCTCCTGCCCGGTGGGCTTGGGGGTTATCTGGGATCCGTTGGCTTGGCCTCAGACCCCTGTCTGAAGGACGGCACAAAGTTGCCAGGACTCGACTTCTGCCGCAATTGAATTTCACTGGGGCAAAAAAATAAGTTAAGCCGCATTCGTGCCCTTGCCTCGCCGGTCTTCCTTTCCCCGTACTGCTGTGAGAAGCTTGCAATTTGAAAATTACTTTCATTACGTTTAAAAGTTCATTAAAATTTCACATCCCTGGAACTCCCCTGCTCGTCCTCGGCGTCGTTCATTTTCCTTTCCCCAATTTCCATTCGTTCGTTGTCAGTTGCCGTGCATATTTACACACTTGGCTGGCCCAAAAAAAGGCCCTGAAAAGGGCTACAAATAAATACGAGCATCTACCAAATGGCTGACCTATTTGGCGAGCTTGGATGCTGAATTCCAATGAACGCCGATGACCATGATATTCTGACCCTATCCGCTAGTTAGTGCTTTTACTAATTGAGATACTTTTCGGATCGGATTGCAGGCTGCCTGCATTATGCAAGTAAATTAAATTAGTTAACGTAACAATTAATCCACTGGCAGTCCTGGCAACATGGCAAAAGGGCAGATGTGAGGCACTGAGGGAAATTATTATGTATTATATTCTTCTGGTAGGGAATATATGAAAGGAGAAAGTATATAATTCATTTTCCTTTATATTTTTATTCTAACAAAATTAAATGCAATAAATATACAAAAGATTTGATTTTTTATACTATTTAAATGCATCTAAAATTATGCAATATTAATAATAAACCAAAATCCTGATTTTAGATGCTAAAGAACGGAAGGCAATATTTTGATGCATACTTTAGAGAACTTGAAAAAAGATTTTGTAAAAATTAGAGAATTAGTAAGAAGATTGAGTTGATACAATTAATGGTCATGATTCTTCAGCTAAATTTTAGTTTCCTATTTAAATATAATTTTTTTCTACTCTTTTTTGATAACGATACCTGCTTTATTATTATTATTTATTTCACTCACAGTGAGTAAACTTCTTAAAAGAAATAAAGCTCTCAGTGTGCCCACCCATAAAACATCCCCGAATAAAAATGGGCAACGATGAGCGATGAACGATAATTAAATACCGCCCCTCATGCCCTGAGACGTCTTGGCTCCTTATCCTTAGCCCGAAAAGCTTGGAGTGGAACTCTTAGCAATTAGGGTGCTGCTGGCTACCACTAATAAAAATGGGCGGGATGATGGCATCGGCAGTGGCATCGGCATCGGCATCCCTGTCATCGCAAGGAGCCCGCTCTGTTCGCAACGAATTTCGCTTCATTTGCTCCAGCTTCGCTTATTTCCACTTAAATGCTTAATTATAATTGAGTTTTATGTACAGCGCCGGGCCGAGGAAAGTAAAACTGTCTCTGAGCAGCGTCGTCTTCAGTGGCTTCCAGGCAGCGTGTACTTGAAATTAAATACAAATAATCTTTTGACTCCTTTTTGCCCCCTGCCTTGGTCCACAGGCTGACTGGGTCCGTTCTCATTTGGCGTTGTTTTAATTACGACTTAATGCCATCGCTTAAGGGAGCGGGGGGTATCGAAACAAGGTTCAATGCCTTCCCCCGAGCCCTTCTCTGCGTATCAATCCGGCGTTAATTGCTCGCCAGTCCCTGTTTCGTCATCGTGGCTCTCCTTGCCGCTCCTTGAACCTGCGAGGAAATCGGATAAACTGGAATGGTGCGAAAGCCATTGGGCAAAGGTTTTTATTGATTTTCTCGTACGAACCGAGACAGTGGAGCCAAAGGGTTAATTAGGCCCAATAAATGCAAGGCTTTTGTAGTCCCTAAAGTGATTTTTAATTGACTTTTCATTGAAATAAAGAATTAAACAAGGATATAAGCTTATGTGTTATTATTTTTCAAACTACTCTACCATTTTCTGATTGATATTTAATTGTAACAGATAACAAAAGGTCTATTTTTGATTGTTATGATTCTTAATAAAGAATTTATATTATTTTAGAGATACAGTTCTATCTGGATTATAAGAAAATACTAAAAGCACTTAAAATCATTATACATACATATACATACATACGAAATGGATAATCTGTGTATCTATCTATCTATCTACCTATCTGTGTATCAAAAATTATTATAAAAAAAATGCTAAAAGATAAATAGAACCAAAAGCTTCTAAATAAAACGCACTATTCCTTAATTGAAACAAGTAAATAGAATTGAAAGCCATAATAAACCCCTTATAGAGATCTAGAGAAAACAATATATGGCACCCTTAACCACTGTGTTTGATTGTGCTTAATTATGAGAATCTGGCCAGACAATGAAGGGAAGGTCCCTGAATTGGATTCGGAGTAAGAATGGGAAAGGGATGGAATAACGAGGGGACCTTCATCGGAAACTGCTCATCAAGGAGCAGAAAGGAGCAGCCAGACGAGCGGCGTCGAGTGCCATGGGGCCACTCACTCGAGAGCCTGCGACTTCGACTTTGGCCCATGTATCATTATTATGATGCCTGCGAGTGTTTATTTTTGGCAGGGCTGGCAGGGCCAGGAGTAGGCAGTGGCAGTGGCAGTGCTACTAACTGTGGCAGCAGCAACAGCAGCAGCGCCAGCAGTTTTTGTTAATGTTCGCATTAATGTTGTCATACTGCTCTCGGCTCTCATTTACTGTCGCGATGTCGGGGATGTGAGATGGCAACGTTGCTGGCATTAATTAAGCATGTTTGACTGTGAATGTCAACAGCAGAAATTGCCGTTCTGTGCATGTGTTTGTCGCTCTTGGTGCACACTTAGAGAATATAAGAGATAGCTCATTTATAACTCGAATGAAATGAAATTATCAGAATTAACATTAATATTTATGGCTCATCATATGAAAAAAATACGGAAAACAGTACATTTTTAATAAAATAAACAAACATTCCATTCAATTCCATGTTCTTTATAGATTGTTTAAAAACCATAAACATTTTATATTTTTCTTGAGACAAAAACTTATCACAGGTCGAAATCTATTAATCTGTATAAAAAATATACTATTAAAAAAACGGAAAGAACTTGTATAAAAGCACACCAGTAATAAATAAACCAAAAATATTTTCGAACTATATAAAATACAGCTTATTATTAAATATGGCTTATTATACCATATTAAATATGTTATTTAAAGTGTAATTATCTGCCAGAAATACCTATTAAATATTAATTATTTGACTTGTTTTATATAAATTCCATTCGATTTAGAACCTTTTTGCGATTTAACTTCGAAATAACCAATATTTTTGCTCTAATAAATACAAAATGTTAACCTATTCTTAGGTTTTGGTAGTATTTGGTCTGGAAACAGATATAAGCTTCTTGGTATTACCTGAAAATGTACATTTTCTGACCATTTCTCCCCGTGTAAGAGTGCGAGTGCGTTGACAGGCGGACAACTGACGAGCTTTGCACGGGGCGTGACAACTGCCGCCGCTGCCGCTGCTGAGCGCCCTCTGCTATCAGCTTTCTCCAGTGTCACTCGCCGCGCGACGTAATTAAGTGACGCAAGTCAATTTATTTTGCAATTAATCATTAATTTATGCGTACGGAAGTATAATTGAGTCATATTTCAGACCGGCAGAGATGCCAAATATTGCCCGACAGAAGGAGTTATCATATTTCGCAGTGGCCAAAGGAGAACTGCCTCCGGCTCAGGCCAGAAAATTGCGCACTCCTGGATTTAATAATATTACAATGCGCACTTTTTTGTTTAATTATTGCGTTTCCTCTTTTGTTTATATGTTCCACATCTTATCAAATGCAAATGTAGTGAGTAAATTACAACTAACTCCTTTCCTTATAAGATAGAATAGCTAGGGAAACCCCTTAACATTTCTCCTACTTTCCCCTTAATGTTCACTTAGTAATGTTTTGACCAAATTACTCTAAACTCAATAAAATTGCCACACAATTCGATTTCTTCGCCAACTCCAATTAGGAAATATCACACAAATATCGATGGAAAATCTCCCCAGTTCAGCCCGAAAGCTGTGAAAACTTTTCACATTTTATTAAGTTGATTTGTTAAAAGTTTTTGCATATTTTATGTGCCAGTCAGCCAGTTGATTGATTGATTGACTGACTGACTGACTGACTAACTGACTGATGGCCAGATTTGATGGGATGGACTGCAATAAATAATCTATGGCACATGGGCATCAGTAGTAGTAGTAATGCATTAATTTAAAACATTCCATGGCCAGTCCGGCAGATGCATTGACAATTAAGAGCAAAACTAGCAGTGCAATTCAGTGCAATCCCGGCCAGGCCAATCCAATCCGACATGTGGCCCAATTGAACGTCAATTAGTTGAGGTTGGTGACCTTTGACCCACTTGAGGGCTCACACTCGACCAAGAGAAAAAGCAGGGAATTATAATAATGTAGGGGCCATTGTCGCGCGCCCATTTAAGAGATCATCAATCATAGGCAGTTAGTTAATTGCGGGTAGCTCTCTTTTGCTTTCTGGACAAAGGAGCGGCTGCCTAATGGCCAAAAAGTAGGGGCTAAAAAATAACAGCAAAAACGTTTAGCGAATGAAATGCCGCAGCAAATTAAAAAATAAAGCTTGAGCACGCCAACTTTGGAGCCAACTTTGCTGACCCAAAGTTCAAGTGAAATAAGCCATGACAAGCGGGCGAGTGGCCTTCCCCCCGGCTGCCCCACAAATCCCAGGCAAGGACCCTTGGCGGTAAAAGCTTTAAAAACCAAATTGCCTCAAAGTTTTCTGACTTATTCTTGGCGCACTTACCAGAGCCCCAAAATCGATCTGGAAAACTGTGGGCCAAAAGGCAGGGGAGAAATTATGACAGGAAACATTTCAAACGGAAATGAGCCTGCCGGCGCTTCCGGCTCAGCGGCAGGTCTATATGGCAGCGGCGGCGAGAATGCAAACATAATTAGCTGACATTTTCACTCGTTTCTCGTTTCATTTCGATTGCTCCCTCACGCGCTAATGAGCACTGCTCGCCCCCCCTCTCTAGAGCTCAACAGTTGACCAACAACAGTTGTCGCTCGGCGCAGGCTTCACTGTATCTAACCTTTTTAGTTATCCGAGTTATCCCCCGAAAATGCGTCAGAAGCAACCCTCGCTCGCTGGCAGACGCGCATCAAGTAAAAATAACTCGAAAATTGCGCAGCATTTATAATCTGTCTTTGATTTATATAACGATTTCCGTTCCAAACTACGAGTGGCTACACTGGGAAGAAATTGATGGAAAAGGAATTGGAAAGATACCAATTCTCCTAAAATATTAAATTCTATACAAAACAAATTCTATATTTTTAAATTGTTACAAAGCCAGTAAAAACTCATGATAAAACGCTACTTCTAATGTAAATTATTAGCACTTCATCCTTTAAAGCTTGGCTACCGAAAAAAGTATGCTATAGAAAATAGCATATATATTTACCTGTTAAATGTACATTTTTCTTCAGTGATTTTGTGTGTGTATATTTGGGAGTTGCTCCCGCTCACCCTTCGCTGCGAACTTGGCTGCTTTATATGCTGACTTGACAATAATGGCACAAACACACATCTCAGAGAGTTGAGTTCTGCGAACGTGCCACCGACAGTGGCAGCGACTGACTCCCTTTGCCCCATAAAACTCCTCAACTTGGCCCCAAACTGGTCGTGGCAGCACAATGACATGAATTCAATATAATAAATAAAATATAATGCTGTCAATAAAAATAAATAAATATAACATCAGTGGATGTGGCACTGGCAGTGGCACTGGCAGTGGCAGTGGCAGCAACAGAAACAGAAGCCCAGCCCACTGAAAGCAGTGGCAAAAGTTTAAGACATCGCCCCGGGAATTGTAGATTGAAGAGCTTAAATGCTGCTGCTCAAAATAGCCTCGTAATGTTTGTGTGCTCTGCAGATTTGGTTTTCAATGGCTGCCATTTTGGCCCCGTGTGTGTGTTTGCTTGGGTGCGCCAGGCTGTGGGGCTGTAGGGATGGGGGGTGTGGGGTGTGTGGCGGATGTATGTGCCGGAATTCACCCACAAGAAGCTAAAGCAAAAGTAGCTGTAATGTTAACTGACGAGGGACTGTGATTCCACCTTGAGTTGGGTGTGTGCGACGACCATTATCCTTGGCCATTTAGCAGCGTTAAGGATCGTTTAAGTGGCGAAAATCTAGGCAATCAGTTATAAATTGGAACCCAAGTTGTGCTATTTATTTGAACTTAGAGGGCAAAACAATTACTTAAGGTAGTTAAATAAAAATAAATGAAGCTGTATATTTTGCCGCATTTAATAGCTCATTTTAGGAATTTTGCCAATTTTAAAGTAAAAATCCGGGAATCTTTAGAGTAACATGCCTTTCTTTAATTATTATATTTTTTATGTAATGTACAGCTTAGTAAAACCCTTATTTTAAATAAGTTAAATAGCCCTTAAACTCTTTTTAAAGTAAAATATTAACTGACTAATGTTGAATTGTTCTAATTACCTGGTAAATAAAACCACTCATTAAAATCAATTGTTTGGTAAATAAAATTACTTACTTACTGAATATTTACTTATAAATTGTACTGTCCAGCTTAATTTAATAAAATATTTTAAAAGGAAACCCAACCAAACTTCTTTTTAAACTCAATTTACTCACTGCAAATCAAATCGAACTCTGTGGGTAATAAAGTCTCAATCTAACAAATCGTTCGTAAATAAATAATAATAAATTGAGCAGTCAGCTTATTTATACAGTTTTTGCCTGCCATAACTAGTTATTTTCACCTATATATGTGGGAAAATACGGTTCTGTTGCCGGAACCCACAAAAAACCGAAAAACACTTGAATAAAACATTTACTAAATTGCAACTCCCGCGCTGCAATTGCTTGGATCGAATTTTCCGCCACACACCCACCGCCCGGAAAAGTTAACAATTGCCACACATTTTCACACACACACACCCCCGTACACAATCGTTTTCAGCATTTTATGATTTATTTATGCAGCCATGTTGGCTTCCATTCCACAAAGATATCCTTGCCGCACCCACACACAACTACTACTTGACGGAGCTGAGGAGAATCACACACAGAATAGCTGACAATAATAATCGCTTGAGTGGAGTATATATATATATATTGGAAATATATGATTGGGATTCGAGACACGCTGATGTTGCCTTCGGCCGAGTTGTCAAGTTCCTACAAATTTAACTTTCAGACTGATTCAATTGTTTGGCAGTCTGTCGGTCAGAGTGCTAACCCAATTTGAAAACTGCAAAAGTAAAAGTTTATTTCATTTTAATTTCCCCTCGTGTTTGTGTGTGTCTGTGTTTTATTAACTTATATATNTCGTGTTTGTGTGTGTCTGTGTTTTATTAACTTATATATATATATATATATATATATATATATTGTTGTGGAGGGCAAAGTTTGATGAAAATAAAACTAGCGCATGTAAGTACATAACGAAGCCAGGCAAATTAAAAACAATTAAAGTGAGGCACGAACGAGTCAACTTTGCCAAGGAATCCATCGCGCGGGCCCTAGTCTGTGCGGTAACGCTTAATGTAAATTCATTTAAAATTGCTTAGCTAGGGGAGGCGGGCTGCCAAGGCTGTCGATAGTGAAATGTTTGCCATCATATCCTCACCTGTATACCGGATTCTTTACCCTGTACCCTATACCCTATACCTGTGTCACGGCAATTTAATTAGCGAGCACATAACTTTATGAAATATTCAGAGACTTCACCAGCGAAATATGCGCACATCGCCATGCACGTTGGGAATAGCGTTTACGATGTATGTGTGGGAGTGGGTGTGTGTGTGTGTGTATTTTGTGTACATTTTCGCCAAGGCAATTATGAGCCGCCCAGGACATTCATTAGAACACCTCATAAAAATCAATTAGCGGTATATTCCCGCCTGCTTTTCCCTTAGGTCACAAATTCTTCAAGTGCCTCGGGGCTGTGGTTTCAGCTGCCTTTTATTTCATATATCCTTGATTAGCTAGAGATGAGTGGCTCTAATAATCTAATACCTATTAAATAGCTTATTTAAATTAATTTATAATTAGTAAGGCAATAATTTCATAGCATACTAGGATCACAATAAAAACTGAGGAAATAATTATCATTAGAGGGAAATCACAAAGCTGATTGGGGTTTAGACCTGGTTCTTAGTATTCGAAAATATTATGAAAATGAATATGAAGACATTATTAAATAAGTAAATAATATTTCCATAATATTACTAGGGGAAAATACAAATTATAATCACATCTCTGAGTAATGACTATTTTCAAGCTAGAATATTTAAGGGAAACCCCCACATATTTATGTTAAATTCCTGTCCTAAGCGGGCCATGACAATTCCGCTAATTTAGCTATAATATTCTTCGACCCAAATACAAAAGTTTATATGGTTATTTGCTCCAAAAACGGCCTATAAAATCCCGTAATTTATAAGGTTTACAGGGCTCGAAATGATGACGCACATGCTAAAGTCATCCGGGGGGAGGAATGAGGTGTAGGTCGTCGGGGGCTGGTAAATGTGAATGACGAATTACACACTTTAGCTGCCAGGTTGACAGCGGAGAGCAAAAGAATAGCAGCAAGGAAGGCAGGACGCGGAGGAAACGCACATTAAATTATGCTGACAAGGCAGAACCGACAGTAAGGTGGTTGGCAGGGGGAAGGGTACAAAAGGGGATGGCGGGGGCGTGAAGATACAAAAATGGAGGCGGACAAAGTCAGCCGCAGTTAACGTCAAAACTAACACACGGCCAAGAGACGAAGAAAGCCAGAATGCCAAACCAAAAGCTGAAAAGCAAAGACGATGACGAACGTGAACGTAAACGAGGGAACGAGTGCACTGAGGAAAAAACAAGGCACAAGTAGCACTTGAAAGAGAATTCGAAAATTAACTTAAACACCTTTTCAAGTGATTTTAAAAGTTAACCTAATTCTACAAAACTTTAAAGAAAACCTCTTTTTCAGAGTCAGTAAGAGTAAGAGTTTCTTTAATTTAAAGACTATAACTTTCAATTCTAAACACTTTTCGCTGAGTGCACATGACGCCAAGGGAGCAAAAACGGATGAGAGAGACCAAGAGACTCTCTGACGAAATCTGCCGTGGGCCAAATGAAGCAGACCCCGATGATGATGATTCGAGAGTGGCTTGTTAAAATTCCAACAAAACGTCAGACAAGTAGAGTCAGCGTCCCTCACATCACAGCTCTCAAAATGATGTCCCCGCCTGTCCTGTCCTCTGACCCTGTGGAATGTGTGCTGTTGCGTTGTTGTCAATGCAATAAAATGAAAATGAAATAAAATAGACAAAATGCTGGCCAGCAAAAGGGAGTGAGGGGAAAGACAGACGGGACCAAGAACCATCTCTTAAGCCCCGAGGCCAAATATGGCTGGCTGGCAGAAACTTGCCAAAATGCCCAAAATGTAGACTTTTCGATGGACCGAATAACATTCGCTACAGGAGCGGACTCCACAAAGTTAGTTAAGTATTTTAAAGGATGTTCTTAAAGCAATTAAGCCTGATGATCTTAAGGGGGGTTTCTTAATTCCACATCTTTAATGTTCTTATTAATTAAGAATAAGATAGGGTCTTGTAAATAATCATATTTTCATCTACTGAAGATTATTATATTTGTAAATAATTACTGAAGAGTTAACTACATATTTCCGAGTATTATTATATAGTAAGCCTTACTAATGAAGTGTAAAGATTTTCGCTTAGCTACTTTAGTGTTAAGACTGCACAATGGCTTCTCCGGAGGATACAGTTTTTGCCCTATTACCAACCATCTTTAACATTCCATCTAATACATATATTTTCCGTCGCCCATTCCTATCCAGGGCGCTCCTGAGCTGACACATGTGCCGTGGCGGGCAGAACTTAAATGCCATTAGCCCTCGTCCTGGCACTCGACACTTGGGTCCTGTGCCACAGCGCTCGAGTTAGGGTTCTGAAGGAGGGGTCCCAGGGCCAAAGGAAGCAGGGAATTGATGAGGGTAGAAGATGGTGAGGTGGAGAAGCGTCGGTAAAGGCCGAGGCAGAAGCGTGCCAGGTAACAAATACACACACTCGCAGTCACTAGCTAAGCTACTGAACGTGCCCACAGGGCAGGGCACTCTTTTTGGGCGCCATTTATCGCAGGCACTGAGGGAAAATCTATTTAATATTTACTTCTTAAAAAAAGAGAAAGAAATATAATATTTATATTTTAAATTTATTTTATAAAAATGTATTTTTTATACTCTATATCTTTGAAAGATAATATTACTCAGGATGCGGGAAACTTTTCTTTCCTTTTAAAATTTCCAGAAAAACCACTTGGGAATTATAATAGCTACGAATTTTTAAATATTTTAAATATTCCACCAAAACGTAAACTGACATAGAAGCGAATAGGTAATTCAAGTTCTTATCGAGATATTTGTAATATTTTAAGAAATATGTAAGAATTCGATTTTTCTTTATATTTGTGGGACGTAATGATTTTTTCAGTGCACTGCCTCTCTCTCACTCTCTTTATCTCCATACATCTCCCTCTCTTTCTGACCCCCCGTACGCTTGCTGGCGAGGCAATTGAAATAACTTCTTCCGCTTGCCTGCCTCACTTCCGCTGCTTGAATATGTCCCCCAAATCAGCCAGCACCAACACACACACTCTCTCTCGCTCTCGCTGCCCTTCTTGGCTCACTCCCTCGACCTCTACCTCCGCCCCCTGCCCTGCCTTGGCCACTCTGAATTGGCTTTGCTGTTGCTTTTTGCCATTTTATTTTATTTAGCTTTAAGTGATTTTGCAAGGCCTTGGCAACATGTTGCTGGCAACATCACACGAGCTACAGAGAGAGCTAGAGAGCGAGATGATGTGGAGAGAGCACTATGAGTGTGTGTGTGCGTGCGAGTGTGAGTGTGGCAAATAGCTTCGTGCCATCCTTTTGTTGTTGCTGCCGCCTGAACGGTAATAAAAAACATTTAAGCACGCATCACTTTATTGAGCGCGCGCTCTTTGAATCTGACATTTCAACTGCGGCGCCAACTGCGACGGCGACTGCGAAAGTGGTGGTGTTCTGGGTGTGTGTGTGTGTAGGTGGGTAAGTGTGGCATGGTGAGTGAGCAGTTTTGTATTAATTTAAATTGCTTTCGGGGAATATGCCAGTTATGAGTTGTTACATCGGCACCACGATGCCTGCGCAAATGCCTAACAAATTAACTGCAAATTGTTTACTTCAAAATTAAGCGGTTAAAAATAATGATGAAGCTATTTTTGGGCAAGGAATTTATTTTACTTTATAGCGATATGTATATAGGTGGAAACTTTATTGTCTAATAACTTCCACGTTTATTATCCGATTATAGTAAGATTTTTTATTATAATTACTTCCTTCCTTAAATTGTAGTAAAATTTATTAGCAGCTTAAGCATTTATTTGTAAATTAAACTTTATAAAAACATTAGTCATGTTTTTGATTGTTCTTACCCCTAATTAGTCACAACAAAAACCAGCTATTTAAATAAAGTTACTCACAAATTCCCTGAAACCCTGCTCATGATATCTAGTGCTGCAATTATTTTTAAATAAAATATAATAATTCCCCTTGTACGCCTCACACGCTCTTGACTTAACGAATTAAGTTAAATTGTGTCACACTCAAATGCTGTGCCATAAATTTTGCAGCCAGCACTCGCCATAACACAGACGCAGACGCACGCTCACAGTGACAAATGTACAAGGCTGGGCCACACCGCCCACTCGGCACCCTTCTCCCCTGCTGAATTCAGCACTTGAAAACGTATGTGCCGCCTAGTTGAATCCTTCCTCTAGCTTCCTCTTCTTCCCGCTCCCGCTCTCGCTCTCGCCCCAGCCCCCCCTCTTTCGCAATGATTGTGCAACATTTTGTTATGCAAATCACAACGCAGTGCGCCAGGAAATAGGCTACGCCTGACCCCCAAACTCAAACTGAAACCCAAACCCAAGCAGCCCCATTCAACCCATTCGAGTCTCAACCCAATTCAGCCGACGCCAAGGCTTGCCGGTGGGTTAAATAAGTTGAACTACACGGTCACTTTAAGGTCTACAATTCCATAGAGTTTCAAGGAAAAAGATCAAATATCTTTTATTAATTTATAGCCAACAAAATATCCAACATATTTATACATTTCTAATCTTGATTTAATGATATTTAAAATGTTCTTCAAGTACAAAGTCTTTTGATATTTAAGGATCGGTATAATTGAATTATATCGTTAACATTAATCACCTTATCGTATGAACTTACAGCCATCAAAGTTACTTAATAATTGGATTTTTAAGACCTCTTCAATCTTAACTTTAAATCCCTCTTTAAAAATATAAAAACAAAAGATAGTAGCTACCCAAGAAATACGAGAGAATCTTAGTATAAACTTCCTATAGTATCTCTCATATTAAAAATTCTGGCAAGTAAGAACTCTAAAGAGTTTTCCCCAGTGCACGTTGCGCACAGGCGGCAAGTGGCAACGGACTGACGCTGTATTTTATTGCATTACTTTTGGGTCTCGGCTAAGGAGGATGAGGAAGTTGAAGCCAAGGATGCCAGGGGGTCGCTGTAGTAAGCGAAGCCTTTTGGCCTTCACGTCGAGGGCGTGCGTTCACAAATTACATTACCGGGCAGGGGCAGGGGCAGGCCGGCGGGCAGGCGGTGCCAGTTGGCAGGCAAACCATTAACAACTTGACGACAAATGCGCAGCTGTTCGAGCTAATCTAACTTCCCACCAGTTCCCTATCTTACTTACGTACACTGGCTTTAACGTGATTTTTCTCTCCCGGTATTTTGCAGGCAGCGTGGCCTAAATGATGCCCGAAACTGAACGCGACTCGGAGTTGGTGGCAGCAGAAATGGTAAGCGGTGCTTTGGGGCACAACTACGGCATCGTGAAGGATCAGCAACAGCAGCAGCATCATCATCAAATTCATCATCATCATATGCAGCATCAGCATCAGCACCAGCACTCCAACTTCGATCTGAACAAGATGACCACCACCTACGTTTATAGCAATCCCCTGACCATCCCGCCCACAACCACGGCGATGGTGAGTCCCAGCAGCAAGGAGAAGCTGGTCAATATGTTGCGCGTGCGCGACAACAACAGCACGGGCGGCAGTCCCATGATCTCCGATAGTCCGCCGACCACGTTCCTCCAAAAGCAACTAGAGGCGGTGGCTCCCAGGTGAGGATACTATACTTAAATTAAATCACAAAAAAAAAAAAACATAAAAGCTGATGCAAAAATCTGTATAAGACTGTATATCGATATTTCTCCTGCTGATCTTTACCAAATTACACCTATATTTTTAGGCCAAGCTCAGTGCATCCCCAGCAGCAGCCACAGCATACCCCTCTGCAACACCCTACGCAGCAGCTGCAGCGACGCTCCGCCAGCACACCTGCCAGTGCTACAACCCCACCTGGAGCCCCCACTAACTGGCACGCCCACGTGTACGCCCGCCCACCAAATCGCCCCACACCTCACTCCATTGCCGACATCCTTGGCATGCCGCTGATCAAGTGGGATGCGCCCGAGGGCGCCTTCGATCCCTCCGGACCGGCCAAGTCGCCGAGCAGCATCCTGCAGCAGTATCAGCAGCAGGATCAGCAGCAGCCCATTAGGAGTGTCTCCATCTCGATGAGCGATGCCAGCGAGGAGGAGAGTGCCTCCATAGCAGCAGCAGCATCGGCATCAGCAGCTACTGCGGCCGCCACTGCAGCTGCAGCTGCAGCAGCCACTGTTGCAGTCGCAGTAGCAGCAGCTCCGCTCGATCTGTCAATGGACAAAAAGTCGCGGGACAGCAACAACTCACCCATGGCGGCTAGCAAGCAGAGCCAACTCCTTGGCAAGTCTGCCAGCAAGAAGGGTAAGCATCCAAAGGCCAAGTAGTTATTACACAGAACAGAAATACTTTAAGAGAACATAAATTAGATTAGGTTCCCAAAAAACATAGATCATTCTTAACAGAATGCTTACTATTTCAGGTTATTCAGATTATTGATCAGCTTTATAATTTAACCAGAATCTTGAATTTCTTCTAGTTCTCTTAATACCCCTTTGAGGTCATTTTTTTGTTTAGAGTGTTCCCTACCGCGGTGATCGCTCGTATTGGCGCCGCCCCGAATAGGTAGATGGAGATGTGCACTTTGTGGCAACGCTCGACGAGCCTGCCAATTGAGCGGAGCACAGAGCTCTCAACACGCTTCAGCGAAGCGTGCGGCGGGCAACGCGGCGTATGCGTGTTCTGCCATATTAAATGATGCCCATCGAGTATCATCCCGTGGCCGCTCAGCAGCGTCTTCGTCTTGTTTTTTTTGGCAACACTAATGGCACGGCCATTAGAATTTACCACACTCCAGTTAAGCCTCGGCTCGTCTGTCAGCTACTCAATTTTCTATGGGCTTCCCCTCCCAGTTATAACTTAATTATATTATGCAAAATGGCTGGGAATTGAATAACATAATAATTATTTTTTCTTTGCAAATTTATAGTTTACTCTGATTGAGTTCTGTGAATTGTTATTAGTAAGAGAGGTTCCAGAGGTTTATGATAAGAAAATATACCGATTTCGGAGAACTTCATGCATTTTAAAAACAAATTCTTAGAAACTCAATTCTTGTTAAATTCAATTGAAAATATAATATATGTATGCCAATTGAATTTAAATACAGATAAGGTTTCATGCGCTTTTCAATTTTAATTAGCTAACAAAAACTTGCGAAATACATCAACTGGTTTCGATAATTAATGAGCCATTGAAATTGTAATTGTTTAACAAAATGTGTAAAATTTAATTAGATGCACTTTTGGCTGATTGCTTTGTTGTTTTTATTTTAATTCATTTGTGAAAGCGAATTGGTTGCCAATTTGAGTCTGAATTTTCGCTGCATTAAAATGATTTAATTCGCCAGGGAGGCCAGGCCAGTGAGGCACGAATACATATATATATATATGTATATCGAAAAGGCAATTAGCAATATTATGCACATGGCAATAATACGAATACAAAATGGCAATCGGCGAGCAAAATAAGCAAAGTTGAGAACAGCATTTGAATAATTTTGTTGCAGCTTCTTGCTGTTGCTTTTGTTTTTGTTTTTTCTATTGGCTTGCCGCGATAATTGCTCAATGTTGTGTACTATTTTTATTGTTATTAAAATCACGTAGCAGACTTGGGGGAAGGCAAAAACACAACGATCGAATGACGAACTTCCAGACGCTGGCCAGCCGCCACATCCGATTGTTTGACATCCAGTCATCAGTTCATTTTCGCTTAATTACTTGTTTTGCAGCTGCCATAAATGGAACTGCCATCAAATCGGGCAAGCCATAGCTACACAGAAAGAAATATTTCATATTTTTTTAGATGCTAATTATATTTTTGTGATTATTGATAGGAGGTAGTGTATATTTTTCCTCAATATTTAATTAGCTATTAGAGTAATTGTATGATAACTAAAAGCTTATTCTCTGACTTTTAAAGAGAGAATGCTCAACCGAATCCCTCTCTACAAGTTTTTATTGAAAGAGCGTAGCTAGGATAGCTTAACTGAGAACACTCAATTGAAAAGAAGGGTTTTACGAGAATAAAAAGGCGAAAGTTATGAACATTCAAATGAATTAACACATTTTAAAATCATAACAGTATCAAGATAACATTAATTTGTAACTATATATGGATATTTGCTATAACCCGACTTGGTATTTTCTCGGTGTAGAGTTTGGGTTAGTGTAGTTAAGCTCCTTACTTGGTATTTTTTTTATTTTTTGTTTGTTTTCTGGGCCAAACGACATTTAAATGCCCCGCCGCCGACTGGGCCTAATGGAAATGACATGGCAATTGCCAATTGGCGTTAAGAACAACAAGAGCAGCAACGGCAGCAGCAGGAGCAGCCACGGCAAATATATAAACAAACATTTGTGCAAAGTTTTTATTGTTGTTGCTCTAATTGCACAAGTTGGCCGGGCTTTTAACGCTAGTTGTTGTTTTATTTGTATTTTGTATTCGCTTTGTTTTGCCATTTAGTTTTATTGATTTCGCGCCATTGGGGCGCCCTTTACACTCCAGTGGAAGCGACTCGACGCGGCTTCTCATTTCCCTCGGAAGGGGTGGAGGCTCTGGGGCTGTTCGATAGTGAAAATTGCCAATTCCCAATTGCCAGTGGCGGCGACAATGCCAGAGAGAGAAAAACAAACGGCGGCAATGGCACTGATGTCGCCCAGCCGCCTGTCCGCCCCTCCTAATTAATCACAGTGCCATGCATTTGCGAGCGGGCCTTATGAGGCCGTTGTGGGGCCCACGCGGCGTATTAGGAATGCCACAGCGGCAGCAATATCGAACGTTTTGCATTTAACTGTCAATTAGATTTCAATTATGCATTGGTAATTGAAGTTGTCCAGGCAACGAGCGAATGGTCGACTCATGCCAGACACGTTTTGGCCCTCGCCGTCAAGTCCAAAACCATATAGCCTATATAGCCCTGTTAACACTTGTTTTCGCTCGGTATTACAAGATTACAAGAATTTGCCGAGGAAACGAGTTAATAAATGCCCTGCAAAGAATGCCCTTCTCACATTGTTTTCGTGTTTTAGATTATATTTTGGATGCAAAATATAAAAAAACATGTAATAAACCTCAAATAAAAGTTCTAGGGTGAAAACGAACTTTAAGATTCCCTCTAATGCATTTAAATAATTTTGTATTAGATTTTTACAAGATATTTCTCTGCTTTCTTATAATTTAAATTTAGTAATTTAATGATTTCCCAATATCCAATATTATATATCTGTAAAAGAGTAAAGAGGGTAGAATTATAAGCATAAACACATAGCAATAAATAGCAGAAAAAGCAAATAAAACTAAAACAAAAACAAATGCCAAGAAGGGGGAAAAATTCACAACAAAAGACAGTAAAGTTGGCCAAGTCAATTGCAGTTACATTGACGGGGGGCTAATTGCAAGAGCGCTTATGACTTGACAGCCAGCCAAGAGACCCAATTGAGGTTAAACAGCTGCGATTCGATAGAAAAGCCAGGCAAACACATGGCCAAGACAAATGCAAACGAGTCAATAAAAATACTCTTTTGTTGCAGAAAACTCGGGCAAGCCGGCGGCCAAGAAAAAGAAGTTGACGCCGGCCACAACCGCAACGGTGGCTCTACCGCCGGACATCAGTCCAACGGGCAGCAGCGACAGTGTGATGCGGGACAAGCTGGTGGCCAACAGTTCACCGAGTGGCGGCAATCCCGCCAGTGCCAATCCAGCCCAGCAGCAGGCGAGCAACGCCAACAGTGCCCTGGAGACGACCGAAGACGATTCCGACTCGGGATCCACCGATGCCAGGCGCAAGAAGAAGGCCCGCACCACCTTTACCGGACGCCAGATCTTCGAGCTGGAAAAGCAGTTCGAGGTGAAGAAGTATCTCAGCTCCAGTGAGCGCACCGAAATGGCCAAGCTGCTGATGGTGACTGAGACGCAGGTGAGAATAATAATAGTACATAATAATACAAAACATGAATAGTTGATGCTGGTTTCTAAAGTCATTCATGGTATTGAAATTGAAGAGAAGGCAGTGTTTGTGACGCTCTATTTAAAAAAAAACAGTAGTTTTGTGCTTTTATTTTAATACCAAAAAATGTTAATTAATTTTCAGCATAGTGAACTGATTTTTTCCTCATTGCTTAGCCTTGCAAATTGAGTGGAAAACACATAATGTTTTCCGGGGGATTATTTGGTTTATTTAATGTGACATTAGTCGCTGCTGGCCAAAGCTAGCTCAAAGAGCATCGACGCAATTGTGGCCGTTTAATTAAATTAAACTCTTTTTTAGACTCACTATCTATATGCCTATCTCGCTCTCTCAATAATCTCAATCTAATGCGCATATTTATCCATAAATATTCAATTGTCTGTGTATTTTGTGCGTATGCTTATAATGTTTAATTCGCCTAATTTGCTCGGCTAACGGAAATGCCAAAATCAAATTAAAAATGAACATTAAATGGTTGTACAGTAGTACAGCCTTCATAAGTTTATAATCGGAATATGATGTTAATATTATCCAAATTAAAATATTGTTGAAAGGGAGCACCTAAAATTCTCACGTACGAGTTCAGCCGTGTTTTCTGGTGTTGATTTCTATAGAATAAATCAGCTTAAAGCTCCCATAAACTATTTTAATTATGTATCATATTAACAATGATTCACTATAATAATTTTGTATTAATAGTGCAATGTATTTGCACTTGTGCACTTGAATTTCTGACCTGCACTGTTCTACTAAACAAATATAACAAAATTGGTTAAATTATATGGCTAATACGAGCATACTTAGTACGATTTAGCTGTTTGCAGTTAGAATAATCAGCAAATTATTTACCCAACTAGAATCGAATAATATGTCCCCGGCAGCCATTGAAATTTATCGTAATTTAATTGAAGCGCATAACAAGAGGAAGCAAGGTGTGATGTGCTGCTTAATGCCTCAGTAATTATTATGCCAAATTATATATTTTGTTGCAGTTGCAGTTGCACTGCAGCAGCTGCCTGAACATGTCGCTCGAGGAGCAGGGGAAAGTGGCGGCAGGACGAATATACAATTTGCAATTTGCCAGCCAGAAATGCCTTAAAGCATAAGCAAACTCACACACAAGCACAGCACACTCACACGGTCGCCTGCCTGATTGTGAAATAAATTGAGATTTATTGACTAATTAGAATAAATTAACTTTGCAAGGACATGCCCAGGGGCCCAACTGCTGTCAGCCAATTAAGGGCAACAACAAAATTTATGTATAACCACACGCCGAGGCCAGTGTTTGCACTTTAAGCGGCGTTAAATTAATCAAAAACTTGAGCATTTACTCGAAT
This sequence comes from Drosophila pectinifera, assembly GCA_008042775.1. Taxonomy (NCBI): domain Eukaryota; kingdom Metazoa; phylum Arthropoda; class Insecta; order Diptera; family Drosophilidae; genus Drosophila; species Drosophila pectinifera. The sequence goes on along the minus strand of VNKC01001515.1, from coordinate 101,551 downwards.
TAGGCAGCGACTTGGGCTTATTAACCCCTTTTGCGGTTTTGGGTCCTGAGCAGGATATAATTGGGCAACCGACGAAAGTCGTTTGTTATCTGCATTTGCAGTTGACAGCTGCTTGGGGTTTTAATAACCGTAGGTTAAGCTGTAGAGCCTTCGTCAGGCAATCATCATTTCTAAGAAAATGTATTTCAAATTAGACAATAATTTTCTACAAAAAAATTTGAGTAAATACGATTTTCTAGAGAGATTTTACACAACTTGAACTTAAGTTCATAAGAATGCTTGACAATATGCCTTTAAAGATTATTTAAAGAGTGTTTAAATACATAAGAAAGAAGGCCCGCTCCATCAAGTTGACCTTAACAATATGAATAAATATAAATCTAACATTATATCCCTATTATTGTACTAGTAATTTGTCGAATCTCTCTTAATATAGGAATATTAAATAGTATAGGCACGTACTATATGCCATTAATCAAGTCATTTTAATGATTATTTAGAATTGGTGAATAAATGATAAATACGGTATTTGATAACCTTTCCCTCACTTCTCGAACATTTCTCCACGAATCAATTTATTTTTGAGCCGTTTTCTGTGTGCAAATAAGAAAACAATCTGTAACGCATTATTGTAAGCATTTAGCAATTCATTTCTTAATAACGTATTGCGGTATTTATAGCATTGAATTTAATGGGATTTAATACCATTAAGAAAGGGGTGTATAAAAGTTACTAAGATAATGTGAAATAAATGGTTATTAGAGAGAAACACGGCTAAAAGTTAACTGAAACAATTTACTTAGTAGGCAGAGCAAGGGTACTTATTAAACATTTAAGCAAATTAAATAAATGTCGCTAATTAGATGCAATTTACTACTATATTTCACTACATTTCTATGTCCTCTTCAATCCTTTCAAAGCTGTCAAAAGTTGGGCCTTTCAATGCAAACCCGATTTGCATTAATAATCTCACGTTACGCATACGCCGTGTGGCAGCTCAAATGCCATAAGACTAATTGGCTGCCATGGCAAAAGACCCAGGCAGATAAACACAAACGCGGGGAGGGGCGGAGGGTGAACGGAAACGGAGGCAGTCAGGGATACAGGGAGGGATGTGTCGATGTAGATGTTCCTGCAGATGGAAACCAAGCAAATTGGCCTTGGCAACAACAAGGATATATATGGCAAGGAGTCACATCGAAATGCTTGCTTAATTAAATTACATTCTCCATCAAGTCAATTAATTACAAGTTGATATATACACATAAACACTAAGCACTTTGGCTTCGGCTCCAATGTGCGTGTAATACATGTGGAAAAACTATTGTAAAATACAGTTTTCGTTCTTATTTAGCTGGAAAGAGCTACTTGGTTTGCTCTATTCTTTATGAAATTAATTATAAAACTAGATTTCTGGCAAAAACCACAAAAATCTTATAAAAAAATAGTAGCAGTACTCTTGTTCCGGAGGAGCAGCGAGGTTTTCTTCCTTAATGAAAAGTCATATTAAATGTAGTTTAAAGTTGTAGTATTTTTTAACATTTAAGATATGTAACAGGGAATTTATTACCAATCTAGGTCTCAAAATTTTCTAGCTCTGCATTTGGTTTGATGTCCTGTTGTCTGTGTGAGCCAAAATGTTATGCATGTCGACATGTTCAAGTGTTTTGCCTGTGTTATTAATATTATAAGCCCGTTTGGTCCAGCCATTTATCATGCTGGGCAAGGACATGTTTCCCCCTCTCTCTCTCTGTGTATGTGCTGCGTGTGTGCGTGAGAAACCGACGTCAATTCAAGTGCAATGCACAGATTTCTCACCCACACCACAGTCCAACAGGCAGCGAGGCAGCCAGGCAGCCGTGTGTGTGTTGTGCGTTGTGCTGTTTATATATAAAACATGGTCAGGGCACATAAACATGTATGTGTTAATCACAGCAATAATATCAGCAAATTAACTGCAGGACATGGCTCTCTGTGCGTGAGCGTAGGCGTGTGTGTATCGTGCTGCGGCCAGGCAGTAAGCCTCTTGGCCATTTGCATTGGCACTTGCCAATTTTCCCATCGACCGCCACCGAATGCGGCTCCCAGACAGGACACACAGGATATCAAGTTTGCAGCGAGAGATTTGCGTTAATTGGAATCAAATTACCACCGACTTCTCGGGTAATTACTAGCCTCAGCTCAGTTGCATTTTAAACTCATAATTACACTCTATTTAATCACATCAGTATATTGTTTGACTTCTTAATTAATTTGCAATATTTAAAAAAGTGCTTTCTAGTGGTTTTCTCAGAAGTTTTGGACTATATTTAAATACAAATTAGTCATACAATGTTGCATACAGTGGTTCTACTACACAATTTGGGACTTAAAATTCCTACTTAATATCTTCATTAGGAATACTCCCTATCTAATTAATATCTTGTCAAACTGGAAACGTAAGATAAAGCATAGGTTCACCATTCTAGTACCCAGCATTATATATTTTTTAAACCACTGTAGTTACCTCATTTAACTAAACGAAAATACCATACATAAAGACAAAAAAACAAACGGAGAGGAGTCACAGAGGCACAAAGTGAGAGTCATAAAATTGGCTTTAAATAGACTCTACTTCGGCCATAATGTGCGGTTGGCATACATGCTGCTGCTGCCCTCTGGCATACAGTGAATCCATCCATGGATGGACCAGCTTTCCACAGGGGTTCGAGGCGGCGATGGTGCCACCGTCTGTCTCCCTCATCCAGGGATAACTCTCTGGTGTGTCTGCATCGTCTGTCATCAACAAACTGTAAAATAGCCTTAAGCCAGATAAAAATCAATTAATTACGCGTAGATGCGGCTGTCCCAACTGCAACCGTTGCTGCACCACCCCCTCAGCCTCCCCTTCCAGCCAACACTGGCGTTGCACGCCACACACAGCGACACACTCACCCACACTCCTGCAAAACTGACAACATTGTAATTGTGTTGCGATTACCAAACGAACGTCACGCGCCAAACGCAGCAAATTACATTTGCATATTAGTGCCAGCGGCGAGGGGGGTGTCGAGGGAGGGAGTGTAGGGACAGTGCACCGAAAATATTTTTGGGGTCCCTAAATATATGGAAGTCATAGGTTATAACTAATAAAATTTAGAGCAGCGTTGGGTCAACAAAAGTAGACTAACATATGACAATAATACCCCAAAACCATCATTTTTTATGAACAAATCAACCCTATATAAACAGTTGATTATTTTCCGTTGTAAATATTTTGAAAAACTTTTCTTTCCGTGCACTACAGTGCCGCATAATGTCGCATAGCATACTTGCAGCATAGGGGCGTGTGCTGGCAACTGTTCGTTTGCGGTCTGCAGTGTTACTGTCTCAACAATTTGCATTAGGCATTTCATTTTAAATGTTTGCCATCGTTTGCTCATAAAACCAACCAAATGTTGATTTTCACGCTGTCGAACTAGTTTCGGATTGATTTTAAGTGCTTGTGAAGTTGTAGAGAAGGAGCTGTTGCAGTTGAATGATTTAATCACCAAAAATAGTAATAAATATAAATAATTCATGGACAGAGAAGGCACATCTTGAACATTAACTGGAAACTGGTCTAGTTCCCTAGATATTTCCTCTTTCCACAGATTGTGTCTCCCATTAACTCTGAAATGAAATCAAAGTAATATAACCAATCCCGAGTCTAAACCCTTCCGAGTAAAACCAGCTGCAATGATAAACCCACACAACTCCTAGGAAATGCCTATCCTGCAGCTATGACCTCTCCATTTGGTGGCCTGTTTGTTTATATGGTCAATTGCATGGTCGTTGGATGCTGTGGCGGCCATAGGACAGGCAGGCAGGCAACGTTCACTGGCAGTTGGCCAAATGACAAATGCGATAATTAAATTAAACTGCTGCCACAAGCAGCACAAACAAATCAAATGGCAATTCATCTTCGAGGACACCACATAATGGTGACCCCAGGACTAGGACATATTTGTTGCTGGCTCTCGGCTCACAACATGGCTGTGAGCCAGGGGCTTCAAGCTTATTTACATTCATGGCCTGTTTGTGTCGGCTGTAGGCTGAAAAGGCTAAAAATTATGCTGCTTTAAATTAATTTTTGTAGCTGGAAAGCGAGCAAGGACACAGCAGCTGGAGATTATTGCCCTTGTGCCTTTATTATTGTTAATATTGCCATTGATATCAATCAGTTGCAGCAGAGAGGAATTTCTCAATGCATTTCACAAATAATTCTGTCATTTGCAAGCTATCAAGCAATTAAAATTTTTATTTAATGGGCTGGCAATAAAATAAATATCAAGCTACTTATAAACTGGCATTCTAAAAGGCTAGAGATGTTATTAACAAAGTGCTTATTTTATGTAAATGGAAATGGAAAAGCATTTATACGAATGCCATTAGGCAATTAATATTTTAATGGCATTCCAGCTTGGTGGAACATTTTATCGGCATTCAAACAGAAATAATTGTGGCAAATATGCGCTACGCTTCGATGCAATAAATTTTAGTTTTAATCCAATTACTAATCAAATCAAATCATTCGTTATGGAGCTATAAAGAAGCACTCGACACTTTCACGGCCGGGTGTGTGCAATGAATAGGACTGCCTTTGGCTAATTAATTAACTAATTAAAGCTAATTTACATTTTATTAGTCGGCAATTATTTAATCAAATCATGAATAATTTAATGCACACAAATGCACAACCGATACAAAATGGCTTAACAAATATAACGCATACGCTGCGTGGGCTTTTAACATCATTTTAAATTGAAATTTTAAGCAATGCAAATAGCGTTTTTATTTTCTCCTAATTAATACATAAATATGGCCGAATTGATAGTTATATTATTATATTTGGCCATACCCTCTTGTACAATTCTAACCCAAAAGCACATAGTGTCAAAGTCTGTGTGCCTGAGTGCATAAATTAAAACAATAAATGCAATTTGCTATTATTTGTATTAGTGCGCACCGCAACATAATTAAATTGTTACGTATACGCAGGGTAGTCGCCACAGAAAAGGTTTTGGTTCTGAATATTATTTTAGGAAAAAAAAACTTTGGACTTAAGCGACCTTTGAAACTATTGAATTGTATTAATTAATATATATTAAAGAGTTGAATAAATCAAATTTATTCGAAGAACATTTATTGGAATCAGAAGTTTAAATAGACATTTATAGCTTGAAAAACAATTTAAAAACTATCCTAGGTTAATTATATTATAAAGCTAAGCTGTTAAGCAATAAATTTAAATGGATTACTTTGAAATAATACAAAAAATTAAGTAATCCCATCACGTGAGATAATATTTAAAATACCTTTCCATTATTAGATCTGTAGCATTTTTTTCTCTTTATTTTATATCTAAATGGCCACACACTTATTTTGCATAAACATATAAAAAACTTGATGGCTGAGGCGGCTGCGAAACCAGCAGCAGCATCTGCCTCGATTGGCGACTCGCGCAAAACGCTTTCAAGAAATATAAAAAACGAGGGCGGGGCCAAGTCGGCAGATCTCTCAGATAGATTTCCCGTCTCCGTCGATCGCGTGCGCTGCTCCACTATCGCTATCACTTTCGCATGCGCGGTCGCCGGAGCGTAGACAAAAGCGATCGCTTTCGTCGCCGATTGGTGGGCGGTGGCTGAGTTTTAATTTTATTTTATTTGCGGGAGGCAGTGAGCTTTTTCGGTGCGGCTGCCAGAGACTAAACACTTGGCAATTAGCAAGTCAACAGAAGTTGACAGCTTTGCCTTTTGATGAAATATATGAACAATTTCGGGACAATTAACTTTGAGCGGCCAGAAAGTAATTAATGGGCGAGGGCCAACTGGCTGAAAAGAACACAATCCGCCAGCTTGTGTGAGTGGGCAGTCAAAGCTGGCTAAAAAAAAACCAAAAACAAAAAAGAAGCATTTTAGACAAGCCAACAACACAATAAGCCAATTAAAAGTCAAGAGGGCGAAGTTGGCCAAAAGTTTTGGGCAAAGCGAAAGGCAACAGTAAGCAATCTGGACTAAAAACTAAAAGCTAGCTAATAAGCATAATTTATGCTGCTTGATATTCTACTTTGGACCCCACGAAAAGAAACCGAAATAACATTTTAAAACCACAAGAGCAATTCAAATAAAAACTAAAAATACAAATGGAAATACAAGAAATATATTTTACGGCTATACAAAATGTGTGCTTCGAGCGACATAGCTATACAAAAGTCATCAGCTAAATTGCCTCTCTCTGCTTTATTTTCCGCTGCATTTTGTTGATTTATATTCTGGTGGTTTTCCCTCTACATTTCGAAGGCAGAAAATGCGAATAGAAAATTACATTTTGATCCCTTGCAATGCTAATTTTCATCGCTGAATTTTTTAATTTCACACATCGCTTGAAGTGAGTCTTATTTTGCTCTCTCTCCTAATGAAATAGCTCGTGTTTAAGTTGGATTGCCAGCGCAGTATCTGAATTATCCTGCAGAGTTGCATTGCGAATGAGTTTATGGCATTCCTGAAGCAGCAACCATCTCCCGATTGCATTAGCTATGTGTAATAATTGCACGTAAATGATGTTGCATAAATTCCATCCTGCTGCTCCTTGCCCAACCCAAAAATCTGAAAACCATACAGTGAGGATATGGGGGTTGCAGATTTCACTGGATTTGGATTTCCGGAGAGATAATGGCATTGTTTGGTCGTCATTGCCACCACAGGGCTTGGCATCAGTTTGCATTTGGCTTTATTTAATAAATAAACACGAGTTTAAAGCATATGCATATTTACATACAGCCAAGGGGAAAGCAGCAGGAGATGCTAAGAGCATATGAGTTAATCACCGTGAGGGGGGACTTGGTAGCTATTATAATGAATATTCATTATGTTGAAATATTCAAGGCAACTTCATTTGATATAAATAATTGAAATAAAACTTATTTATTATTTTTACATAAGTTTGAGAAATACCTCTAAACTGTGCTTTAAAAATAAGTTATTGCAGGCATTGCACCTAAAATTCCCAAGTACGAGTTCAGCGACAAATATATTGATCAGTAAACTGAAATATTTATTATTATTAATATTAAATTTTTGTACATTTTTTGAGAAATACCTTTTCCAAGTACGAACTCAGCGTCAAACATATTACAACTTGATCAGTAAACTGTAATATCTTTTATTATTAATACCCTATAATATGGAATAATGGAATATTTTAAACATTTTATTTTAAGCAAACAACTTCTTTACCATTTAATCGAGCTGAACTCACTGTGACTAACAGCTTAATCCAGTGACTGCCGGCACATTTCCCCCATAATTGCTATAATATCTCTGTTCATTTACCCTTTTGGCAAGGATCTTATAATGGGGGCGGGGAGGAAACGGAAATGAGGGCGGCGTGGGTGGCTTGCTATGCCGTGTGCGCTTGTGAACATAATCCAAAATGACGTGCAATGCAGTGATTATGTTATTAATTAGTAATGGCATTGCAGTGCGTATATTTGCACGAGGCAAAGTGTTTCGTTACACAGCAAGAATCGACGAAGGCCGTGGACTGGGGGCTTTGGGTGGCTTTGGGAATTGAAGATGCTTTTGCCAGCTTGTTTATATTTGATTTAGGGCTTCTAGCTGCATAATTACCGGGAGCTTAGTTCGACCCTATAAGTTACGACCAGCCTTTCCTGTTTTTTCATCTACAGACCATACGCCCCCGTGGGCCATTATCATAATTTTTTCAACACCCAAAAACAAACAAATAAACAAACAGAGGAGAAAATATGCTAAATTACACATTAAAACATTATTATTTGTAAAAGGGAACCCGGGAATGCGGCAAATGTTGAATTTTTTCTTGGCACGCCAGAGAATTATGTACAGCAGCCGCCATTACTAAGTAGCATTTTGCCTCCGCCCCACAGAGAAAAAACACTCACTCGGCCATCCTAATTTGGCTGCTCATTGTTGGGCCAGACATCATTTTCTTTTTCGTTTTTATTTTCGAAAAGTGCGCGGCGAATGTGAAAATTAATTATACTAAGCACACGCACAGACTGAGACAAAGACCGGCGGGAAATGGGAGAAATGGGAGGTTAACAGCATGGGTTAAGAGCTACAAAAAAGATTGCAGACTGGGCAGCCGCTTGGGCGCAGACTATTTAAGGATTGTTGCGACTCTCAGATCTTCTGGCGTTGATTGAAATACATGTGTAAGGCGACGGCCGGGGAAATGGCTGAAACGCATCTGTCATAAACCTATTTAGGTGGCAAATACTACTTGCACTGTCAGAAAAGTAATCAATTAATGTGATAAATATTCAAGTTAAATGGTAGCTCACTAATTAATTGGCATACTGCATATAATAGGAAATATTTTATATTTTCCTTACTTATTTATGTGATTTTTAAAGCAGTGCTTCCCTTCTTTAATAGTTTCCTCAGACATTATTTTAGTCGAATTTCAATTAATTTTCTCTATGAATTCCTCTTTAAAAATTCCCTCAAAAATATTGGAATTTCTAGAAAACCTAAATCGATTTTTCCGATTTTTTCCGTGTTCCTCTTGTGTTTGGCTTTTGGGCTATTTATGCGCTCTGTTTCTGTCATCTTTTGCCCCACACGCTCACGCAGACACTCTTAAATGTCAATAAATCATGCGCGGGTCGCCAAAGGAAAACCAGAGGGGGTTGCAGGGGCAGCGACGGCAGTGCGACAGGGGCCATGAATCGCTTGACAAGTTCTGGATGATATTTTTAGAAATATTTCCACATTTCGCCTTAATGAGGTTTAGTGCCGAGATCAAAACATAGCAAACAAGCCACTTTATTGACGCTACGAAAAATCTAAGAAATCTAGCCAAAAACGGAAGAACTTAAACAACACAAAATGGGATAGAAATAAATTTATTAATGAAGATTTATGCAATATTTACCAAAAATATCGCATAGCGCTTCAGACATTAATAATCAGACTCGGAATCCTCGAATCAATTAGATCATCGCACCGCACACTCAATGGCCAGAAAAATCAGGCCGAAAAGCACTTGAAAATACGAGTAATCAACAATTAAATACGACGATGATGAGGGCCCGCATCCGAAAGGCCATAAAAATAAAATTCAGCATTTAGGTGAAAGGAAGGAATCCACTCGGGGCTGGGCCCATTAAGAGTGCGCGTAAGGTAAACACGGGAAATGCTTTATAGTTTATGAATGTATCTAATGAACATTTTCGGGGTGGCGGTCGCAACACACGGGATGAGTAATGGCCAATTGAAGGAAAGGCCGAATATAATCGCTGAGGAAACTCGCTCATAATCCATCTTCATCCATAAAATAAACAATTTGCGTATGCATCAATCTATCGGCGAGTGTATAACCATTTTACATTCCACTATTAAGTGGGTGTGTGTGCGCGGGGGCGGGGGCAAGTTCGGGAATATTTGGCAATCAATTAATTGATTTTCGATATGACTATTTAGGGGATTCGAGAATGTGAATATTCAGCGTGTGTGTTTGTTCAGCGTGTACTTGAGCATTTCCTCTTTTCAATTTGATATTTTCTGTGTGTCGGTGAGGGTGGTGGGTGAGGGTGAGGCTGAGGTGTGTGGCGTTTTCATGTTAATTTCATAATTTTTCCGCCACTCGGGAAAATGAGCATGTCATACAGCAAAGGATGGAGGCTGATGTGTGCGTTAGTACTTGCACTTGGAAGAAAAATGGGCCTGAGAGGCCAAACACACTCGGAGATCTTGGCTAAGGCAAGCTGTTTTAGGAGGGAGCCACCACGTTTCCATCAGAACCCATTACTGAACGATTTCTTCTTTAGAATCTCTTCTCCTGCGATTTTAAGATTTATAATAATAATTTTAGAAGAATTTAGGTAATTTGTAGAACCTAATAATACATCTACAAAGTCCCAATTAAAAACTTTTTATTTATATTTCCGCTTTTAATAATAGACCTTGTTTTATATAAACAGCAGAAATCCTTCTTAAATTTGTTAAACTATTATTTTCTTCCTGTGCATATCTGTATCTGTGTGCAGACATGCCGCTGAAATACTAATTATGTGCGCGATTTAAATAGATTTTTCATTTATTTAGCTGGCCCATCATTTCTGGATGAAATGGAAATGAAAACGAAAATGAGAGCCAAATGTTTTATGTTGCGCCATTGGCCTCAGTCGAAAGTTATGGGGAAAAGGGGGTCGGATTTTTGCCTTTTGACGTGCGCCTGTCATTTCATCATTGCTGTTGTTTTGGAGTCCGAAAAAAAAATATGAACAGCGACTGACTGACGGGGCGGAAGTGTTGCGAGTATATTCGTATAATTCAGAGCGGCGGGAGGATATACACAGTTCTCGAGTTATTTGTTGTGCGCCCACTAATAAGGCCAAATGGGGCATAAACATTCGTAATTATGTGGCTATGAACTGCCTTTTGAATTACTCATTTTGTGGATTCAAGTATCAAGTGAAATTTCTACCTTATATGAAAAGAAAATTAAAAGATTTCTCAGTCTGATTTAAAAATGATTCAAATAGAAGGGTATTATTGATCAAAAAAGATATCTAACATCATTTACGAGTAAAAAGTAACCCATTGTAATATATTTCTTACAGAGAAATAAAGAACGATACCAAATTAGGATAATGTGAGAAATTTCTATATAAAAAGTGTAATTTAAAGTGTGTACTTACCAATGATTGGCTAATACCATACATTTTATGACATCAATATTGCTTAGTCTTTCAAATAAACAACTTATAAACTGTCCATATAATTATTTTTTGTAGGCACTTTCACTCAAAAAAAATTTAAAAACAAATTGTCTGACCACATATAAAACGTTTAATGTTTTTATAAACATTATTTGATTAATTTAAATCATATTTAATCTTGGAAAAACACGAATTTTTTAAGGTGTAACAAACACATATATACATACATACGTATACGCATTCACACGGAGAGGCTCCGTTTTCGTACATATGTAAGAGTGGAAATGTAACTGTGATTCAAAATTTCCTGTTTAATTGCGATTATTGAAATTAAATTATATAATTTTTAGGTGTGGACTATTATAAATTTAATTTAATTTTACAATACAATTTACCCATATGCACATATGTATGTATGGAAATGTAACTGTGATCCAACATTTTCTTTTTAATTGCGATTATTGCAATTAATTAGATAAGGCTTAAGTGTGGACTATTATAAATTTAATCTTTTTTGAATAAATTGATCACATTTGTCGAATATTAGCAACGCAATTTACAAACGCACAGAAGCCGAACTCCGTTATTGTGTGTTTTTCATACCCACCCATATGTACATATGTATGTTTGTATGGAAATGTAACTGTGATCCAACATTTCCTTTTTAATTGCGATTATTGCAATTAAATTAGTTAATTCTTAGATGTGGCCTATTATAAATTTAATATTTTTTAATAAATTGATTACATTTGTCGAATATTAGCAATGCAATTTACACACGCACAGAAACCGAACTCCGTTTTCGCGTGTTTTTCACTCCCACGCATATGTACATATGTATGTTTGTATGGAAATATAACTGTGATCCAACATTTACTTTTTAATTGCGATTATTGCAATTAATTATATAAGGCTTAAGTGTGGACTATTATAAATTTAATCTTTTTTTAATAAATTGATCACATTTGTCGAATATTAGCAACGCAATTTACAAACGCACAGAAGCCGAACTCCGTTATCGTGTGTCTTTCACACCCACCCATATGTATATATATGTATATGTATGTATGGAAATGTAACTGTGATCCAACATTTCCTTTTTAATTGCGATTATTGCAATTAAATTAGTTAATTCTTAGATGTGGCCTATTATAAATTTAATATTTAAAAAAAAATTGATTACATTTGTCGAATATTAGCAATGCAATTTACACACCCACAGAAACCGAACTCCGTTTTCGCGTGTTTTTCACTCCCACACATACATATGTACATATGTATGTTTGTATGGAAATGTAACTGTGATCCAACATTTAGTTTTTAATTGCGATTATTGCAATTAATTAGATAAGGCTTAAGTGTGGACTATTATAAATTTAATCTTTTTTTAATAAATTGATCACATTTGTCGAATATTAGCAACGCAATTTACAAACGCACAGAAGCCGAACTCCGTTATTGTGTGTTTTTCACACCCACCCATATGTACATATGTATGTTTGTATGGAAATGTAACTGTGATCCAACATTTCCTTCTTAATTGCGATTATTGCAATTCAATTAGATAATTCTTGGGTGTGGCCTATTATTAATTTAATATTTTTGAGTAAATTGATCACATTTGTCGAATATTAGCAACGCAATTTACACACGCACAGAAACCGAACTGCGTTTTCGCGTGTTTTTCACACCCATCCATATGTACATATGTATGTTTGTATGGAAATGTAACTGTGATCCAACATTTTCTTTTTAATTGGGATTATTGTAATTAAATCAAATAATGCTTAAGTGTGGTCTAAAATAAATTTAATCTGGTTTAATATATAGATCACATTTGTCGAATATTAGCAACGCAACACACGCACAGAAACCGAACTCCGTTTTCGCGCATTTTTCACACTCACACACGCACACATTTGGGTTAAGCCCCGGACTGCGAACAAAACTTGAAAAACACATAATAAGAGTAGGTATTTTCAATACCTCTTAACCGCGGATCATTTAGGTAGCTTAACCGCTAATAAACACACTAAATTATACTTGTTTTAAGCTCGAATTACACAACTTGCCAACCGCGCACTTTTCACCGACCGCAAAATATGTAAAACGGACAGCGTTGCCAGCTTCGATAAAAAGCGGTAAACCATCAAAATACACATGTTTTGACCACCAATCTTTTCTATTTCTCTCTTTTCAGGTCAAGATTTGGTTCCAAAACCGTCGCACCAAGTGGAAAAAGCAGGATAATGTCACAAACAATGAGGCGGCGGAGCACAAGTCCTCGAATGCTAAGCCGGGCTCGACAGGAGCAACGGCCGCAGGTGGCAGCGAGCCTGCTGAGAAGAGAGCCGCCAACAATAACACAAGCTCAGTGGGCGGTTCGCCGACTGTTGGCAACACTGCTGCACCTGCAGCTGTCGAGACCAAAAAGTCCCCAAAGTCACCGAATCGCGGTAGCAGCAATAATAATAACAACAATACGCTAAATAACAATGTTAACAACAACAGTAAGCAGAGTACAACAAAGATTAAGAAACAATTGAATGCGCTGCTGGAGAAGACCGTCAAGGCGGCGGCGGCCGCAAGTCAGGTGAAGACCGAAACGGAGACGGCAGCGCCCGCTGCTGATCATCATCATCAAAAGTCGTCCGCCGGCGAAAAGCGTAATAATAGTAATAATAACAATGAAAATCAATTGCAAAATCAACTGCTGCACCAGCGCCTGCACCAGCACGCGATTCCTCTGACCGTGGAACCGGCGGCGCCTCTGGAGCAGACCGAAAAGTTGGACATCAAGCTGGAGGAGTCGCCGCAGCACAGGGAACTGCAGTTAAGTCTCCAACGGGCAGCCATTCAAAATGGCCAGCTCACGGAAATGGATTTTGAGAGCAAGCTGGCGGCCAGCAAAATATCCATTGCCCTGGCGATGGCCAACAAGTTGCAGCCACCAATCCCTGAATCCCCGGACAAGAAGCCCAACAAGCCGGACAGCGAGTCCTCGGGGGAGGATGATGACGAGGACGACGAGGAGGAGACAGCGAGCGAGCATGGGGGCTCCACGGAACCCCACGACGACTCGCAGGATCCGGATGCCACAATGCGGGAAATCTAGAGAAATAAGCCCAGAGAGACAGTCAAATTACCATAACTTGTGCCAAAAAAGTCGAATATTGCTCACATTTCCCCAAAAATGATGAAAAACCCAAAAAAAAATATATATGTATGTAAAAAATTAAGAGAAAAAGAAGGGTAAACCCATTATTGTAAACCTAATGTAATTTAATTTTCGCGTAATCCATATTTAATTTATTTAATATATATACTTAACGCTAAGTCCTAGGCTTTTGTAAATGTCGCATTTAAATGAGAGAGCTGCAAACTATACGAAAAAATTATAATTGTAATCTGAACTTTCGTGAATTTCATGTGATAATGTATACGAGGCGATTACAAAATTGATTTTACTAATTGAACTATAAACTATATGGTATATTTAAGCTGTGCTACCCTGTAAATGGCAATTGAATGAAACATATTTATTGAGTGTTTGTACAAAATTAAGTAAGGCAACAAATGAGAGATGATATAGCCCCGGGAAATGTCCTATTCTAATTCTATTTAGCGGAATTTGTAAATATTTTAAAGGCCTTTGATATAGAAACAGAAACTGTATATACTTGTAATCAATATTTTCCTATTTTCACATTATAGCCTATAAAAAAAGACAAACTTTCAAATCTTCCTTCAATTTAAAATTTAAAACTAAAATTGATTATTTGCAAATTCCGTTAAATTAAATTGAAATAGAAACATAATAATGGCTGAATTGAAGGCTCAGCCGTAACACATTTTAAATTCAAACAAATTAAACGAAAAAATAAAATAAACATTAAATTTCAACCGATCACAGGCGACGCATTTTGGCTGGTGGGCTTTTGAACTGCGGCTCGGGAACATCGACCACGCCCTCAGCGGTGATCAGAAACTCTGCAAAGTCATTTGGGGTCTCCGGGGAGTAGAGGATCTCCAGCTTTCGCACCGTCAGCAACTCATCTCCCGCCCGATGCTGCTTGGGCACGCGTGACACTCGAAGGCGGGTGCGTCCGAGGTGTGCCCACTGCAAGCCCAGGCAGGGAATCTCCTCCTTGGAGCCACTAGAGGCCACCTGATTCACACAGACCACAGCACAGTTGTACTTGTCCGAATAGCCTAACAGAGCATTGGCCAAACGACGCATGTCCCGGGCCCGTTTCAGGTAATCGGTGTAGAGACGGAAGATAGCCGCTACGGAATCAATGATGATAAGGCCAATGCCATGCTGCTGCATAAGACGGGAAAGGCGATTCTTCACGCAATTTAGCAGGGATTCCTGTAGGAGGTGGAGATTGAAATACAATCCTTATTTTTGGTTTTACTCACTGTTTCGTAATGATGCTCCACAAATATGTTGCCCAGGAAGTTAAGCCGCTCCTTCGGATGTCGTTTCTCACAGGCCTTGCTCATCTGCAACAACCGTCTTGCCGGAAAAGCATCCTCCGTGCAGATGTAGGCCACACCCTTGCCCAATCCACCCAGCTCGATGGGCAACTGAACACACAAGGCCAGCTGGAGAAGCAGCTGCGTCTTGCCCACGCCCGAGGCGCCGCACAGTTCAGTGATCCCTCTGGTGACCACACCGCCTCCAGTGCAGCGATCCAAAGCTGGACAGCCGAAGGATACACGCGACCATCTCACATTGACCAGAGGCTTGAATAGGGAGTCGGCTATAAGGATATAAACTAATTAGTAAACAATCCAATCTGTGAAGTGATGTGCATTCCCCTAAGTTCTCCTCCTCACCCGTCTGGGGCATCTCTGCTAGCCACTTGGCCGCCGCATCCTTGAGCACCCGCACATCCTCCGGCGTGCACTTGCGCACCAGCGTATACAGCGACTGAGATCGAGTGTCCAGGAAGCGGACCTTCGGCGTTGTCAGCACCTCCTCCGGGGCCAGGACATTAACTGGAGTTAAAGTGGTATTAGGCGGCACTTAAACAAAGTTTCAGGAAATACACCCTTACCCTGCTCCGCAATTTCCCTGATATGCTGGGGCAACTGATCCAGAAAGTTTGTCATCGCCGCAGCTCCACCAAAGAGTGTGTGATGGCATGTCCTCGACGGGATTGCGTGATTTGATGGCCGGGCCCACACGAAAGGTGTTTCAACACCTCGGGAATCGCTCCGAAGCGGGGGAAATATTGATCAAACAACCGAGGACGAGTAATCAGCGACAATTTGCGTAAGGAGAAACAAAGCCAGGCCCGGCTTTCGCCTTCAATCAGCTGTTGCCGCCATTTTAAAACTGGGTCAACTGGCTGGCATAGCTACAGTGGTTATTGGTTATAAGGAATTTTGTATTCACTATTATATATATGGAATGCTAGAGGTGTTACGTCAATTCGATATATATAATTGGTTTTGATCCCAGCTATAAGCAAATCAGATTTAGAATAAACGATACCTTATAATTGTACTTTACATTCTAATTTTCTTTATATAATATTAGCTTACTTCTTGACACCAATTTTGCCGATTTTAGAGATGCAGCACTTTATGTGGCACCCATGTCCTATTCCTACACCTATTCACTATAATAGGTCGGAAAAGGCTTACTTCTATACATTTATAGAAGTACAATACAATATTTTTTTCCGATTGATTCCTTTTAAAAGATGTTCACTGTGCCAAACCTCAAGTGATCCTAGAGATCTTTGGTCTGCTTGAATTAGACTGTTGAGGCGCAATTATTGCCGGTTTCCATTTCAGACCACTTATTCACCAAACACTCGATATTATTTACATAATGGTTTTGTTTTGTTTTGTTTCAATCATTTAATTTCGAACATTCTTATTCGCACAAACATCAGAGAAAAACGCAAGAACGATCGATAGCCGTGTTATCGATAGATGGTGTATGCTGCTCCTCCTCTTCCTCTTCCTTTCAGGTGAGTGTTGTGTATGTGTGTGTGTCTGTATAAATGTTGTTGTTTTCTTCTCGTTTTTAAGCTAGGGGAATTAAGGATCTTGGATCCCGCGGGAGCCTAGTGCTTGGGCGTGGGCTTGGAGAGCTCAGCCAAAGCGCGGGCCTCGGCTTCGGCGCTGCGCTTCTTCTCCTCAGCGAGCTTCGCATCGCGGACGACCTTCTGTTGGGCCTCGATTTCGCGCACCTTCTCCTCCTTCTTGGACAGGCGGCTCTGGTGGGCGGCACCGTAGGCGATGCCCACAAGGAGCAGCGACCAGCGGCCGAACTTGATCAGCGGCGAAACGCGAACGGGAGCCTGCGACATGGTTCTTTTCTGGGAGTTATGTAATGGTCCAACCGGGTAACTGCAAGAAAAGAGAAGCTGTTAGTAAGAAAGCCTCATCTACACGATTCATGGGCTACATTCTACACCAGCAAAAGCTTTTTACTCTATTTTTTGTCCACTTTTTCTGTTATATTTGCAAAAATTACCCAAAATCGAAGCTGGTGTATAACCTTAAAACAGCTGTCAAACGAGAGATGGAACTTAAGACGATTACGCAGGCGACTTATCGATATTTGTTGAAAGATATACCAAAATCAGTATTAACAAGTTTTAAATTGATAACTAGCTCGTTCACACTGTCTGCAAAAGCCTGTAAAATCTATATAACTTCGCCTTATCTTAAGTTACCTGTTTTATATTTATTTTGACAAATCGCAGGTGACTTGGATTAACATATATTTTATATATTAAAAAAAAACCATGCAGTATTATTGGTTGGACCACATTATGAAAGTCTACCAGCAGGTTTCAGTATATCTTAAGACTATAGTCATTTTGGACCAGCCGCGGTCACACTAACTTCTAAGAAAAAAGTATTTTGATTTCCCGAAAACATGGCTAATTCCAGCTAATATCGGAAATTTGCAAATTCAGAACACATATTTTTCCGGAAAACAAGACTGCGGCTGCTTAGTAAAAACCGTGGGACATATGAAAATTGACGCGTGTTAAATGCAAACAGAAAATTCCAACACAGACCTTGAGTGGCTTACACACATACATTAACACCCCCTCTCACACACCTGCCACACACAGCCAAGCTCGTGCACATAGATAAAGAGGAGTACGAAAGGGAGGGAGAGACCGAGCCGTTCCCTGGTTTTTTGTGTTTTTCGAACAGGAAGTGTTCGTTTTTTTTGCCAGGATCTGCTGGAACTGGCAGCTGGCGATCACAATAATGGTGAACGTACCGCCGCTACTCTGCAGTACCCCTCCGCCCATTGATTTCGGGGAGGACGACGACGATTCCGGTTTGCAGTCCACAATTCACTTGGACGATAATGACGAATATTCCGAGTTCGGCTTAGTCAGCGTCGCAAAAGGTAAGCTTAAAGGGGTAAACAACCGCAGATCTCATCTGGCAAATAAGGGGATATATCCCTTAAAGCATTCTGTATAGGCGTTGACTATATGCGATAGTTTGCGATCTAATTTAAAATAATGATCAGCTTTAGAGGCAGCGATACTTATCTTTAAAGGCGTTTTTATCAGAGAATGATTAATATTTTTAATAATAATCGTTATTAAAAATATAATTATATAATATATTTTATTTATTTCATAATTTTAATGCTCCAATCTTAGCCATTTCTTTGAATATTAATTTTTAAAAGAACCCTTTATCATTAAATATTATTTTTTGTTGCATATTTTTGAGCACAACTTTAATTGATCTGAAATTCACATACAGTTTTTCCTTTCCTATACAAATACTCCTATATTTTTAATTCTAACAATTGAAAAATGTAGGAGAAAATGTGCAGAAGTGTCACTTTTACTGTAAATATTTAATTAGAAATTTTTCCTGTATTGCAGAACCCCTTCCATCGCCGGATCTTGTTACGGAATACCGGGAAAAGCCATTGGATATGCTAGAAAATAAAGAAACCGCCGAGGCTTTTAATTACCAAGTGAAGCAGTCGATTGATTACGATGTTTACAGAGAAACAGCACCGCCCACGCCGCCACCTTTAAGTCTGGAGCTTGACGAGGAAGAGGTGGTGCAGATTGGGGATATGGAACAGGAAGAACACTTGGAGGAGGAGTCTGTGCCCTCCTTGAAGCTGGACAGTCTCAGTTTGTACTCCACGGAAAGCGTTTCCGCTGCCTCCACGCTTTCACCCTTGGGGGAAAGGGATGCGGAGACGAATGCGGATGCAGTTGCCCAGCCCACAACCAAAGCCAACGTCGTCCTCAGCCACCAAGTCACGCTGGAGGATGTGTCCGATGACAGCGACGAGGAGTGCTCGCCAAAGAAGCCCAAAGAATTATTTATACGCGAGGGAGCCAAGGATTTCTTTGCCATTGAGGTGCTGTCCACACCTACACTACCTAATGGAGGCGGTGTCCACCACACAGATGAAAGTGATAGGAAAAAAGAAATACCAGCCGAGGAGGAAAGCTTTAAGAGGAGTAAACCCCTGGAGGAGTTGAAGCAGGAACCAAGCTTCAGAGAGGAAACCACCACTCATCAGGAGAAGCCAACGGAAGGTGGTGTCTTTCAGTTTGCAGACTTCGAAGCGGCGCCAAAGAATTGCATTGACAGAGAGACTGTTACAGAACAGAAGCCACTCCAGGTGGAACATCAGCAAACAGAGGAAGCAGGAGACGACGATGACTTCGATGACTTTGGCGACTTTGCGGATTTCTCAGCTGCTGAACCCGCGGAAGCCAATGAATCCTTGACCACCACACTGCAAGCAGATGCCACTACAAAAGAATCCTCAGAGGCTAAGGCAGCTACTGTAGCAGAGGCTCCTACAGATGATGGCTTCGATGACTTCCAAGAGTTTGCCACTCCCACAAAGGCGACGACGCCTGTCCAAAGCGACAATGACGACGATGATTTTGGTGATTTCTCGGAGCCCGCAGTGGCTGCCATACAAGTACCTCCACCACCTCCGCCAGCCAGTGTTCACCTGAGTCTCGACGAACGGGTGAAGCCAGTGCTGGAGATGATGTTTCCTCAGTCCAAGGAGATGGCTAACTCGAGTCTGGACAAGCGCCGACCGTTGGCCCAGTGTCAGCACTTTAACTTTGGTGCCATCGAGCACGCTCGGGCGCTGGATTATCAATGGAGCAGCTCGGAGATGAGGCACGCTCTGGTGCGATCCCTGGGGATTGATTCAAGGAATATAGTAAGTGTGGAAGACTTGTAGCTTAGCATAGAACATGACATTTACTGATATATAATAATCATTTACTTATTTTTGTAGCTCTTTGGCGACAAATGGAACTCATCAATGCCGCGCTTCGCCGCCAACCTGAGCTTTGATCCTCTGAAACCGCTGAAACCTCTGTCGCCTGCCACCGCCACCGCTACCGCCAACGCCTTGGAGCCCACCAGCAGCAGCAGCTACCAGGGTGAGTGTCGTCGCAGATCTCTGAGAGATTGCTTCCACTTATAGTTGCCGCAAATTAACCGCTACACAAGTTTTCGTAACTCGAGAAATTGCCGCCACCCAACAACCGCTCGCTCGCTATTTTCGTTCAAACGCTTCCGTTCCGAATCAGTCTTCCCTCAATCCTTTTACACCCAGACACACACACACGCTTCCCCGGATTTGGCCTGCCGTTCGATTGATGATTGGCTGCTGCTCTTTCGTTGTACCTCTTCCGTTTGCCTTGTTTTTCCTTGGTTCCTCTGCGCCCGCCTACATTTCTAACTTTTCTATAACAAACAATCAAAAAAAGTATAAAATGTATTTAGAATCACATGTACAGACTTTACAATTGGAACAACTAGACCAACTACTAACCGTGATGGTGGCTAATGCTGATAAAATAAATCTTGTTACCTCTACCTCTAACAATAACAATAACGACAACAACAATGATGATGATGATGATGATGATGGTGGTGATAATAATGGTGACAACGTCGTTGCTGCTGCGCTGGATGATATAACCTTGCCCTTGATGGATTCGATGCCCCAAAACAATCACGATTTGACTAACGATTTGCACCACGACTCCTCCACTCCTCCACTCACACATATGAATAATAACCATCCAAATAACCATAATGCAAACAATACTAATGCAACAACAACAATGACAATAACAATTAACACAAATCTCACTGCTCACTGCGACGCCTTGCTGGATTTTAGTAAGTTTCGTTGGCTCTGTGCGTGTGTCGTAGTTGTGTTTCCACCTTCTACTTTCCTTTTCGGTTCGTTCAGTTGCCGTTCTCTATCTCTCTATATATACTTCTCAGATCTCTCTCTCTCCCCCCTCGATCCACGATCCACAGTTCCCCTAGTTCTTGTTACTTTGGCACCACAAAGCATCCAGTCTCCGCCAGCCCAGTTCAAGCACCAAGTAGACCCTTCTACCCACATTTTCACATATTTACTTAGCTAGAAAACAAGTTCATACTAATAACAATTATTAAATATATATAGTATTAAGATGCATCTGTTGTGTGGCTAGAAGTTCAGGAGTTCATCCCAAAAGCCTCCTCAACCTAGCGATTTGGTAAATAAGAACTACTCCTGCTAGCACACAACAGACAAGCTTTAAATATTAGTATTAAATACAACTATGTATTAATACTCCTACCAGAAGATAGCTCCCCGCAGTAACTAAGTTTTCTCTCCCTTCCGCAGGACTGGAAACAGGCGCCGGGGCCCAAGCGAGCCAAGCTGAAACGCGGACTGGCCCGGCTCATGGGGAAGGGATCCCCTGCGACACCGCCTCCGACGGCGAAGAGCGACCCGCGGCCCAGGGTCTGCCAGAGCCAGACTCCCAGCCAAGCCTCCACCATCGTATTGAATCCCCAGCAGCGGCATCAGCAGCAGCTATTACTCCAGCAGCAGCGGCGCTACCGCCTGCTCTACCAGCAGACAGCCCTGCCCACCAACTCAACGGCGGTGAGCAGCTGCATCAGCAGCAGGAGCCGGAGCAGTTTGATCTGAGGGCCACTCCTTCACCCACGCAGCCACCGCCGCCGCAGCCAGCCCAGGAGGAGATGGTGGGCAGCAGCTCCTCCTCCATTGCGAGTTATGCAGTGCCGTTGAAGGAGACCCACATCTATACACCCTCCAAGTCGGACACGGCGGTGGCCAAGACCACCACGCTGGCGCCCATTGATTTCGACTACGAAATGGCAGCCACTGGCATTATCATCGATGAGACTGTGGTGAAGAAGGAGTATCGCGACGTGGAGTACAAGCCGCCGTTTGGCCTGGATTCGCCCAGCAAAGTGAGTAGCTTCGAGATGCCGCCGCCTCAGGCGGCAGCAGCAGCAACAGCAGCGGCGTCGGCGGAAGATGACGACTTCAGTGATTTTCAATCGATGCCTGCGGTGCCGCGTTCGAGGCTGGATACACCCACATTTGGCGAGCAGATGATCCTCAGCCCGGCCATTCTGCTGCCCCAGGCCATACCCATGGCCAAGAAGCCATCAGCAGCAGCAGCCTCTATAGAATGGGGCGACAATGCTTTGGCCAGCATAAATGCCGAGGAAATGGCCCGCATCGAGGAGCTGTTCTCATCGCAGACAGCCAAGCCGCCTACGATAAGCGCCTCGGTGGCGAAGAAGAAACCTACGCAGCCTGCGGCCCCAACCCAGACCCAAGAAGATGACGAATGGTCGGATTTTGTGTCGGTTCCAGTGGCCGCAACGCCCCAGCAACACTCTCCACACAGCAGCAACAATAATAACAATGTAAACGCAAGGAAGCCAGCTGCCCCTGCAGCTGCAGCTCCCAAGGAGGATGATTGGTCGGATTTCGTGAGCAGCACTCCAGTGTCCTCGGCTCGTCCGGCTCCGCAATTCAACTCGGGCGCCTGGCAGACCGCTAACTTCTACAACAATCCCTTGAGCCTCTACCAGGCACAGCAGCAACAGCAGCAGCACCACAGCAATCTAGTTCCCAGCCACAGCCACAACAATAACAACAACAACAATGTGCCAGCAATACCACAGCAGATCCACATCATGCACGACTTCTCCACGGCGCCTGTTTCGGGTGGCTTGATGGGTGTGGGCGCCGCAACCTACCAGCAGCACCATCAGCGTCAGCAATTCCAAATTGGCAACGCCAAGGTGGCACCACGCATCTCCCTTATCCCGGATCTCAGCTTTGTGGCACCGGCCCTGCCCACGAATGCGGGGGCGTTCATGGGAGCGCTGCCGAAACCGAGCTTCGGCGGTGGCAAGAAATGACACAAGAAGTTGAGGAGTGGCCAGCAGCAGCAGCAGCGCCACCAGCAGCAACAGCATGTTACGGCTGCGCAGAGGCGGCCACTAGGAGGCGGCGGCGGCGAGGCCACCATCCTCACGTAGGGATTAGGTAGGGCAAAGCTTAGGGAAACGAGAGGAGGAGGAAGGCGCCCCCTTGGGAGACAGTCAGTATTATGAATCCGTCTGATATTTACCATAAACCGTCACACACACGTACTTAGTTCGATGCAAGCGCTGTGTTTTCATGTTGTTGTTGTCGTTGTTGACGCTGTTGTTGTTGTGCGTACATGTTGTTGTTGTTGTAGTAGATCGTAGATCAGGATTTCCAAAAAGAAAAAGAAACTAAGAGAATAATAGAGCCAAACCCGAACCTTTCGTGCAATATTTGGACTTAAAAATTTTAATTTTTCTTAATTTTTCGAAGAAAACCCAATTAGTGTGTGAGTCTAAGAAATCCGAAGAGTTTTTCTGCATTTTTTAATTTGTTTATTTACTAAAAGGATTTTAAAATATATATTAACGGATTTAAAGCCGCTTTAATGTTTTAAAAGTCTAAATTTAAAATCCAAATAATTTTAAAACCGAAATTGTACATTGAAATCAACATTAAATGGTGGTAATCTTGTAAAGTGGTGCCGCAAAAATCGCTGTGGATTTTAAATAAATTTAAATGCCGTCACAAAGTATGCTACGAAAAATTTCCAACTTTCGTTGCTTATTTTTAAATGCCATTTTAATTGATTTCAAATCCACAACGATTTTTGTGGCATCCCTGATATTCCACATTTGATTGAAAATTGAGAAAATAATTTCAAGTAACCAAACTAATTCCTGTTAAATAATTTTACCCTGAAATAAGTTTGGCATCTTATCTAGAGTATTCCTGAAGCTGTGCTAGGTTTTAAAAGACATATTAGCTTGTGCAGTTATTGTACTCGGGTCATATCACTATAACAACTTAAGATTTGCATTAAATGATAAAAGCGAACCACACGATATAGTAGTCGAGTTGTCAGGAGTGCATAGAAAGGCTTTGAAGCTCAATATTAACTTAAAAACCTAAACAGGCTTCGCTATAATTTCACCTGCAATGACCTCTTTTCAAAGAGAATTCCTCCACCCTCCCCGAAGATCTAAAAACCCGAAAAACCATTCCACAGACGAACCTTCTTTGTTGTTGCTCCCTTCGAAAACCCAAAATACTCCAAAGCGAATGCGGGGGCCACCATATTAGTGAAGGAGTCGAACCCCAACCCGCCTGAAGCGAATTTTTCTATATTGTGTACTTAAAAAATATGAAAAACACGAACTCTAACCAAGCGAACATAGTTAACGTTGTAAATGTATTTAGGACTTGTTAGTTGATAGTCAGATAGTCGGATAAAGGACTCCCATTGCATTCCAAGTGTAAATGAGTGTGATGTGTGTACAGTTTGCCATGATGATCTCCAGGAAAGCACGCTGGATAAACGAACCCAATCCGCTCCAGTTCTTAATTAATTTGTTTGTTTTCTTTTGTGTTAATGTGTGTTTTTGATTTATTTATTTTTTACTTTATGTGTTACGCACTTTAAGTTGAATGTGAGTGTGTCTGCAGGGTGTGTGTGGTTGTGTCTGGAAATAATATAAACAATTTATCAACTAAAACTAAGTGTATGTTCTTAGATATTAACCTGTAAATTACAGAATAGATTTCTCATTTGTTTTGTTTTATTTTCGCCAAGTCAATAATGAAAAAAAACAAGAAATTGGTTATAGAGAGATGGTTGCTGCTTGATTTTTAAATAAAATGAATTAACTATGTACTAGAAACTATGATATATATTTACGATATTGTATAATTAAAAAAGATATGCGCAGAATAAAAATTAAACCTATTTGAAAAATGAATTCAGTATTGGAGCATTCATTGAAATACAGGATGAATTAAAAACTCTGTTTTCAGGGGGACAATACATAATGTGAAGCCGGATTTCTTGGGGGACGGGATCATCTATAGCTATACATATATAGTATGTGGCGTGAGTATGCGATTGAAACCTGCATGTGAGTAGGGAGATTATCAAGTAACTCGAAGCACTAAGCCATACTGTCCTGGAGAAGCCTCGTGGAGAATGGATGCTCTATGTGCTATGTGGTTTTGATGATTTAAATCAACGATTCAGTGTCAGTTCCTAGGGGGCGGGGCGTGGCAGGTGTGCGAGGGCGGTGTATATAGCTCTATGGCAGTAAATAGTACATAATAGTTTAGAAATTACACATGTATCTAATATAAATATCTAATTATAAATAGTGTTACGATCGATCTTCCATCATCAAAATCATCTCTCTCTCTAAATGGTCAACAGTTTTTTTTCTTCCTTTATATGCGTTGTTTTTTTCAGTAGTTATTATAATTATTATCTTTCCTTAATTTAAGCCTTGCTCTAAACATAATGAAACGCTAACAAATCCAAAAAATATGCGATGGGTTTGGGTCGATCTCTTGAATAAGCATCTTTGGGGAACGAAATGGAATCGGGTTGGGGCATCGCTTGGTGTTAATATCAATTTTGAGTCGTTCTAGAGGCTAGGTCTTTTCTTTAAATTTATATATCTTCTTATAAGTTAATTTCGATTTGCATTTATCCGAGATTTTGCTTTATCTCTCGTGGAAAACGTTGATATTATACCCTTCTCCGATTACTTCAATAACTTCCATTACTTTTCGTCCCAGCGATTGTTCTTTACAGATCGAACCTGATCCTTTTCAATTAAGTGAGGGAGGGGTGTTGTGTGTGTGTGTGTGTAGGGTGTGTGTCGCTATCCGTTATGATATTTGAACTAACAGTTTTTCATACTTTCTCCTCAAAAAATAAGATCTAAGCTCGGGGATGCTGCCCAAGGAACAGGTCTCAAGATATCCATCCGTCCACTTTGTATCCCTCCAAAAGTGGCAACAGGACCTAACGAAAACAGTTCTTCTTCTCTGGCTTAAGGCGATGCAATCTACATATATAAAAGCTAAGATGGAGCTCCTCGAGCCCAATGATTCCCTGCCTTAAACTTGGTACAAAAAAGTCTTCGTTTTCAAGGCCGAACCGCATCCCCTACTTTCTCGCACTCCTCGAGAGCCGCTCGACCTCAGAAGGCCAGCCAGGGATGGTGCAGCAGCGATTCCTTGGAGCGATCCCCGTAATCGTAGGTCAGTTCCTCGCCCGGCTCAATGTCGTCCTTGGCCAGGAGCACCAGGTGTGGCCGCTGCTTGATCACGACGACCTTGGTCATCAGGTTGCCGTTGCGCGAATGATTGATGAGGCGTCCCAGCTTGCCGGTGTCAACGGTGGCATCGATGCAGTACTGCTGAGTCTTGTGCTTAAAGTAGTACATATAGCAGCCGGCGTTCTCGTCCAGCGCATAGCGCTTCTCTCGATCCGAGGCCTCGCTGATGGAGATGAGATCGCCGACGTACTCCACCACAAACTCGTTCCGCTTGAAGGCTCGTTCGGCGACCACACCTCGTCCTTTGCCCATGAAGTGTCGCACCTCGAGACCCTCGCAGCGCTCCTCAAGGACGGCCTGCTCCAGACCACGCATCCACTCCTCCTTGACTGCCGTCTTGGTCTTGCGCACGCTCCTTCGCACCGGGAAGAAGTCAGTCATCTCACGATTGCCATTGGTGGCAGCCAAGGGCAGCGGCGGCAGTTGGCCCTTCGCCGGCCCCTTGCTTTTGGTCTTGGATTTGGAAACGGGCGCAGGCTTGAGCATGGCTTTCACGCCCATTATGCCCACTTTGTTACTGTTGGCTGTGGCTGGTGCTTTGTTCTGGTTCTCCCGCTCTTCGGCGGCCTTCATCAGGGCATGGACATCGTCCTCGTCCTCCTCCTCGTCGTCGTCGTCGTCCAGCACCACAACGATGTCGTCCTGCTGCTGTGGCGGTGGTTTCTGTAGCTGTGGCTGTGGCTGCTGGTAAGGCGCTTGTGGCTTTGGCTGGTTCAGTCTTCGTCGCGACTTGCAGGCGGCCACCGCCGCCGAGGTGGCGGGTAACTTGCGTGGCGATTTCCGCGGTGACAGAGGATCCGTGTTATCGCCTCCTCCCTTGCTTATCATCCCACCACCCGACGTCACCTTCAATGCTGTCTTAATAGGCGATGGGCAGAGTATGCGATGAGGTGTGGCTGGCTTCCGGCGACGCACAGCTCCCGCACCCGCTCCCGCCGCTGGCGATTCCGCGGCGACAGTAAGTCCGCAGGCCACTCCACTGTCGCAGGAACTGCTGTCGTGTTGGTCCAGCTCGAAGTTTGGCACAGGCAGCACCGGCTCCTCCCTTTGTCCATTCAGGCTGACAATCTGATTGAAGCGTCCGTTCAGCACGCAGGCATTGAGCACAGACGGCGGCGATGAGAACACTGCTCCGGCCACCTCGAAGCTGCGATTGATCTTAATGCTGGAGGCTTTGGTGGGCGTTCGATCGATATCAAGGGTGAGCACAGGCTCCTGCAGGAAGATGTTGTCGGTGCTGCTACTATGCGTGGAACTGTGGCTGTCCCGCAGCGCTGAGCGGTGTGTTTGGAAGTCTGCCATGGTGCCCAGCACCTCCTGGATTTCGTGTATCTCTTGCATCTCCTGGATATCCTCGATTTCCTGTATCTTCTGCATGGCCGCCACCTCATGCTGATAAGGACAGGGCGAGCTGGAAGAGGCCGTAGAGCTGCCATCAAAGAGGAGTTCCTCTACTACCTGCTGCAGCTCCTCGTTGAGCTGTTCATCCGACAGTTTTAGCTCCTCATCGGCATCGGCTAGCTGCAGGTGCAGCTGCTCTTCGTCGGCCAGCTGGAGGTCCTCATCATGCAGCTTCAACTCCTCCTCCCCAGCCACATGTATTGTCTTTTGCTCTGCTTGGTGATGATCTGTGGACGAGTCCACGGGGATTGTATGCTTGGCTGCGGCAGCGTTGGCTTTGAAAAAGTTCTCGATGGTGCGCGTCTGCGACCGAGTGGCCAGAGGCACCCCTGAAATTATGGTCAATATGTAAGCTATGTAAGCTAACCTCAAAACGCGGCGACGCGACGCAAACACTAACCTATTGTTCGTCCCGCTGCTGTCTTGTTGTCTTTGTTGATGTTGTGATGATGGTGGCCTCTGTTGGCCGCTGTGGCTTCCGGCAGATTGAGATTTTCGCTGGCCTTCATCAGGCGGCAGTCTTTCCGCTTCGGACTTGCAAAATACTGATCCTCCAGCAGACTGCCCGCCACAGCGGCAGCCGCATTGATGGGCTGACCCTCGGCAATTGCTGCTCCGCCGTGGGCGTCCTTCGACTCCTTGGCGGGCCGTGCTCGTCTGCGCACCATTATCATTTGTGGATCGTAGGGGGGAGGCGCGTGATCAATGGAAGGGGGGCGGCAGTGGGGTGGCTCTAGTTTTGTTGGCGCGTTTTTCCTGGACACGCGTTTTTTCCCCCGTCCCTCACACACACTCGCACACTCGAGGAAAGCTGACTGCAATTAGCTGAGGAAAAAACAAAAGAAAATAAACGAAGAACTCATAAAACATTCGCACACACTGTGTATATTACATGTGTGTTTTTTTTCTCGTCGTTTTCCTCTCGCGCCCCTCTTGCGTACAGTTTTCGCCACAGAAAAAACGTCGCCCCGTTATTGTTGTTACTGTTGCTGCAGCTGCTGCGAAGCGAGCGAAAGAGGAAGAAGACCAGAAGAAGAGAATGAAAGTCCGCGCCTTTGTTTACCTCGCTCGGGAAAGTGCCATTTTCTTAATTATTTTAAATTAATTATCGCTTATATGCAAGGGCAGCATCTGGCTAAGCAATTAATAGCGTTGCTGTTGCACTTTTCCGCAAACTTTTTTTGGTGTTCTTTCTCTCTTTGCGTCGGTACTAGTGGTGGGGCCACACCGCCGATACTATCGTTTAGGGGTTCGCGGATGTGAGTATCGTGGTTTCATTTTTCGATAGTTAACAATTACACAAATAAATAGAGTAATTATTTTTTCCTAAACTTTAAATTGTATGATTCTGTTTTGAAAATCAAATGACCAATATCCTAACTATGGTGATTTATTTAGCAACCAACTCTATTTAGCAACTCTTTCGGTGGATTTAATTGTGAGATTTCTGAAAATAAAATGGTTTGCAATTAAGTTACACTCTATGCTTAACAATAATTAATTTATTTATTTAAAAACAATTTTTTAGATTAATCGAATATGATCGATCTTTCGAATGTTTGTATTCCTACGACCACGATATTATTGTGATCGATAAGCAAGCAGACAACGATCTTTATGTTTACGAGTTTCATTTTAATTTAAGCATTCAATGCTTCGTAAACCTACAAATTAACGCTCAGCAAACTGAATCGTTATTTGTTTGATACAATAGTAAACAAGAATCCGTTAACTTAATTCGAATTTCTATCGGTCTCTCGCCTCGTCCGCATCCTTTGGCTTTTTTACGTCGGCGGAGTGCGGTAACATTGTTTGCATTTTCGCTTTTGGCAAAGTAAAAGATTCGCGCGTGAAAAGATTCCGTGCGCGCTGGAAGAAGTTAATAAACCAACAATAATAATTACAATTAAGCAACAATAATATAGTTAAAAGTGCCCAAATAGTGTCGGCCACCCAAGGCGTGTAAATGTGCGCTGGATCGCAACGCGCCAACTCTGAAAAAACCGTTTTATTTTGCATGTCCAACAAGGCGTGAAAATTTTCGGCGCCTTTTGAGATTTTGTCACTCCGCTGGCTGGCTGTCTGGCGTTGTGAAATTTCCAAAGAACTGCTGCCTCCGCCGCGGCGATAGCCAGTGAATACTGCTTGAATTACTGGTGAAATTTTCGCGAAAATAAAGCAAGAGCAGCCAATATGCCGATTTGTAAGCGGGAAGGCTTCGACCTGAATCAGAAGGAGGGCAAGAACGATACATTCCATGACAACGACCAGGTCTTTTGCTGCTACCTCACCAAGCGCATTTTTCGCGACTATGAGTAAGTGCATCCTATATATCCTGTCTCCATGACCCCGCCCCCAATTCTTGTCCCCGACTCCACTGAGAAACGACGCCAAAAGCGGACACTGCGCTAAAGTATACAACAAAGCGACGCTGCGAGCGCATGCATATGATGTACATATGCGTTCATCACTGTTCATTGTATGTGTGTGAACTGCGTGCATGGGTGTGTGTGAGTCTCGTGGGCCTGGGGCACAAACAACGCTGTGGCGGTGGCGGGAACATTTACAGCTGCCGCCAGGAACAGCTGTTTCCACGGCGTTGCCACCGGGCGGGAAAAGAGCGAGCCAAGCGCCAGATTTGAATTGTTAGCAATCTTTGAATATAGTTTTATTCTCTGATTTTATTCTTTACGCAAAGAATGTAAAGTGAAATATATATTTTTGCTAAATCAATTTATTAACTTTCCTGCAGCAACTACTTCCGGCACGTGATGGTGATCAACTCGACGGTGTGGCAGTGCGAGGCCACCGGCAAGGACAGCCTCACCTTCGAGGAGGCGCGGAAGAGCGAGCGGGCGGCCCGCAAAAAGATGGAGCAGTTCAAACAGAGTCTACGGG
This sequence comes from Drosophila pectinifera, assembly GCA_008042775.1. Lineage (NCBI taxonomy): Eukaryota > Metazoa > Arthropoda > Insecta > Diptera > Drosophilidae > Drosophila > Drosophila pectinifera. The sequence continues at coordinate 71,004 of VNKC01001515.1, read as the reverse complement.
CACCCGTGCTCCTGGTGGTGGAGCACGCCCGCCAGTCGGCGGTCAATACCCTGAACCTGCTGGTGGCCAAGTTCCTGCGCAAACGCTATTTTATCGGCGAGGAAGTGACGGTTGTGGGCAAAAAGAACACCACGTACACTGTGGTGGGTATTAATATGAACCAGGAATTACCAGAGCCGAGCAATGGCATCTACGAGGACACCGATGCTCTGGTCTATCGACTGCGAGTCGCCATGGGCGATGCCAGCACGGATATTGATGTGCCCTTCAATCAGTTGCGACGCGCCCGCTTGGAGTTCAACATGGAGAACCTGAGCATGTTCGTCAAGAGCAATGTGTCGCGAGTGGATGGGCTGCTGCGACCCAAGCCCGATGCCTACAGGCAGTACGTCACGGATCCCGGCGTGAGTTTCTCCACCATTTTCATTGGCAAAATGCCGCGCTATTCCCCCTCCAAGATCAAGAAGCCCGACGCCAAGAAGCAGTCCACGCTGAACAAGTACATCGTGACCGACGAGCAAACGGCTGCCAAATCCAAGGCGAAGGCCAAGGCGGATGCTAAGTCTTTGGCGGAGGAAATGGAGCGCGTAAAGTTGGAGAAGCAGGTTAAGCTGGCGCAAATGGAGCGGGAGAAGGCGGAGAAGAAGGCGCAGCTTATCGAGCGCGTGGAAACCGAATGCAATTCGCTGCTCCTCAAGACCGATGACCTGGAGCGATCCGATCAGAAAATGCTGCCCCGCTACAACCAGATTGTCACTCTCCTGCCACAGCGTCTCCTGGGCGATGCGTTCATGATGCGCGAGTTCATGCACACGTACGCGGGACTGCTGTCTGGGATTGAGGTTTTCCGCCAGAATATCAGCTTCTACGAGATGACCCGGGCGCTGAGTGCTCGCGAGATTGCCGGGCCGCTGTCGGACATCCTATTGGTTCTCCTTGGCACTGTCTTTGATCTGCAGAAGGAGGAGGAGGAGGAGTGCTCTGTGACCTATCTGGATAGGATTTCTCAGCACTCGGAGCCGTATCGCAGCATGTCGCACGCTGCCCAGTGCCACCAGTACTCCAAGAGGCACTTCTCTTTTAAGGTAAGCAATTCTAATGCTTGTATTAGGTTTTATATTAACTTCTTGTGTGTTTTAGGTCAACGAACTCCCTCTGGATGCCCTGACTCTGAGTGAAGTCCTTCGTCTCCATCTTCTTGCCTCGGGGGCTGTGGTCAACGAGAAGGCGGAGCGTTGGCGAGTGATGTATCGCAACGGATACTCATCAAAAGAGGATCCTGGCCTAGAGCTGCGTCTCCAACACACTCACATTTTACGCGCACTGAAAAACCAGTCCGTCTATCAGCTCAAGTTCGGCGATATAATGCGTTTGATCCGCTGCCTGATGTCCCAAATACTCACCTATTCGGGAACCATAAACCTCATCGAGGAGCGTCTAGAGCAGACGGCAAAGGCCAAGCAGGAGCTTCGAGCTCTAATCTCTGGGGAGAATAAACGCATAGCCGCGGTGGAGAACAACAGAAAGAAGCTGAACCAGACGCACCAACAGGCGATCGGCGGTGTGGAGCCGGCCAAGAGGGAGGCCATGGTGGACAAGCTGAACAAGAGCATTGCCGAGTTGCACGCCCAATCGGAGCATCAGCATCGCAAGCACGAGCAGCAGGTGCTGCAGCTGCACTCTCAGCTCTTTAACTTCCTGGTGTATCTGGGCATGGATCGTTGTTACAGGAAGTACTACGTGCTGGAGTCCATGCCGGGCATCTTTGTGGAGCATTCGCCGGACAGCCTGGACACATGCCTGGAGCAACCGCCGCTGAACAAGCCGCAGTCGGAGATACGGCATCAGGCTCAGTTGCCCAAGAACCGCAAGGATCTGAGGCTTTATCTACTCAAGCTCTACGGCGATGATGACAAGAAGAGTAGGAGAAGCACCAAACAGTCGCTGGAAAACAAGGAGAACCAGGAGCATCGCTTGAATGGCAGTATCGCCGAGCCAATGGAAGTGGACGCTGATCCTCCGACGGCTCCCACCCAATTCGAGTTGATGATGTGCAGCGGCGACAAGCGCAACTGCATCGTTCACGACCCGAAGAATGGCCAGAGGCAGCGATGGTCGTACATCTACAAGCCGGACGAGATCGATGACCTAATACGGGCCCTCAATCCCAATGGTCTGCGGGAATCGGAGCTCCTACAAGAGCTGTCCGTGATGCGTTCGCTCATCGAACAGCATGTGAAGACCTGTCCCACCGAGGTGCTCCACCTGGAGAACGAGCCGATGCGCAAGAAGTTCCTTGCCACCATGTATGCGGAGACCAGTCGGAAGTACGGCGAGGCCAACTTTGGATTGCCGCAGGGCACCGATTTGAATGATGTGATGCGTCTGCATCTCGTGGATCGCCTCCTGCAGTTCGAGATCGATATCTACACGGGAGATCTCGGCCGGCTGAAGGTCAAGGATATGGAGAAGTGGCGGAATGATTTGCTCGCCGGCCAATACGATCCCCAGGGCAAGGTGCAGTGGGGACCGGGCGGCAAGCTGGAGGATGAGGTGGCCAATGGTTCAACGGACAATGAGTCGCATGAGGATCACGCTGAGGGCGGTGATGAGGAGAAGGATGGGGCGCTGATGGGTAAATACGCCAAGAAGGCATATCGTGATCCTGGCCAGTATTTGGTGGCCTCAACGGCTGCAGAATCCTCGGCAGATAGCGAGGATGAGGAGGACGACGAGGCAGAGGCAGCAACGACTCAGACTGACATCCCCAGCGAGGTCCACAACATGGCATCGGCTCTGTTGCAGGTGGAGCAGGCCATTGGCAAGCGTTTCCTCAAGGAACCCTACGGCATGAAGAAGTGGGATCCCAAGCAGGAGGCTCTCAAGCTCGCCTGCGAGTCGCGTCTGCATCAGTGGGAGGTGTCGCTGATGGCCAGCACCAGCTTTGCTCAGGTGTTCCTCCACCTGAACGTCCTGCACGACTGTATCCAGTGGCGGCGCTCCACCAACAAGTCCCTGTGCAAGGTGTGCCGGCGTGGCAGCGACCCGGACAAGATGCTGCTGTGCGACGAGTGCAACGGAGGCTCCCACATGTTCTGCTTGAAGCCCAAGCTGAGGAGCGTCCCACAGGGCAATTGGTATTGCAATGAATGTGTCAAGGAGCTCGGTCTGAGGAATGCTCAAATCGAGAAGGACAAAAAGCAGGCGGCGGCCAAAAAGAAGCGCAAGTTCATCGTCGAGGACGAGGAGGATGATGAGCCCGAGGAGGACGAAGAGGAGGATGAGGACGACAACGATGAGGATGATGAGGAAGCGGAGGAACAAGAGGAGGAGGAGGAAGAGGAGACAGCTGATGACAAGAGCGAGGCCTCATCCCGCACCTCGGTCAAGCTCAATGGTCGTCCAGCGAGGGGTTCACGTACACGCCTGCGCGGCAAGCGGCTCACATCCAAAGAAATCGATGAGGCGGTCAACGGCGAGCTTGCGAGCAGCGAGGCTGGCGATGAGGCTTCTTTGGAGGACAACGAAGAGGAGGAGGAGGCGTAAGTTAAAGGAGTAACCATGTCACATACATTAATTGAATACCTTTTTTCAAACAGCGAAGAGGAGAAGGTATGCCAATCGTGCTTCTACGACGGCAGCGAGATCCGTTGCGTTCGCTGCAGCTTGTACTATCACCTGGAGTGCGCCCACCTCAAGCGTCCACCGCGCTCGGAATTTGTGTGCAAAAAGTGCAAGGCCTCGGAGACGCAACGACCAAGGCGTCGACATAGTCACAGTGAGTCCTAAGAATACCTTGATCTATTAGTTTAAAGTTCAAGCTTCGAGGAAACTCCATAAAATTAGTTTATAGAAAGAGTAAAGAGCTTCTTAAATATAGAGGAAAATCAGATAAGCGGCATATAACAGCTCCCTTTAAAGCGAGTACAGTGCTCTCGCCCGCAATCACGCAAAATATGATCTTAGAAGCTCATAAATGATCAAATTTTAAGATTGTTAAAATGTTTACATTATATGCTAATCCTCCCTTTTCTTCACCAGTGAATGGCGATAATGACGACGATGACGACGATCAGGATGAGCCGCAGGCCAAGCGCTCTCGCTCCTCCCGCACCTCAATGCGTCTCTCCATCGACAAGTCCGCCCGCCACAGCAATGGCAACAATAATAATAACAGCAGCACCAATAACAACAATCACCGGCGGAGCGGCCGACGGACAAATGAGAACAACAACCTGCCCTTGAACAGCGCCGCCTTGTACGATCTGCTGGAGCAGATCATGAAGCACAAGGCGGCTTGGCCATTCCTGCGGCCAGTGCTGACATCGGAGGTGCCCGATTATCATCAGATCATCAAGACGCCCATGGACTTGGCCAAGATCAAGTCCAAGCTGAACATGGGCGCCTATCAGCTGAATGAGGAGGTGCTCAGCGATATCCAGTTGGTGTTTAAGAACTGCGACATGTACAACGTGGAAGGCAACGAGATATACGAGTGAGTGAGCAATGAGCTTTCTTGTATGCGTTTCGATACTAATTTCCCCTTGTCCTGTATCTGTAGCGCTGGCTGTCAATTGGAGCGATTCGTGATTAGCTGCTGCAAGGATATGCAGCTGCCGTTCAAGCCCAGTGACATGAACGAGGGGGAGGCCGCCGCCTGCTGAGCCATATCGCTGATCTCTGCCAGCCCCAGCCGATCGTGTGTAAATTAGTTAGCCCTCAACACTCTTAGCCGTAGCTCAGTTCGTTCCGTAGGTTTAAGCACAAAGAAGCATTCAATTACCCAGACTTAAGTGTAGTTTAATCTATGTTTAATAATCTTCGCAAACAAGTTTAAAGTTCAGCGCCACACGCACAACAGCAAGGCAAGCAAAATACGTTTATGTTGGTTTTTCGAGACATTTGTATTTATGTATTCATAAATTATTGTAGACACAAGTAACACAAGTTCCACAATCAATAAATGAAGTGAGTGAAAAGTATAGAAACGGCTTATAATAATTCATAAGGGCTTAACCTAGGAAGAAAAGCGTTAATATAAAAGACAACTTTTTGAGATGCTTAAGCTAGAAAGTAAAACTGCTGGTTAGTTGTGGGTTCAGGAAACACTGAAGTAATAGAACGTAATTTATAGAAAATAGTTGAAAGTTTTGCCCGAATGGCAAAGGATTTATTGAATTGATTTATGAACAAAGTTCAGATTGTTTCTCGAGTTTCTAAAACCTTTAAATCACATGATTTATTAGCAAAAACACCGAATATAAAAAAAGTTTGCGTGATGATGACAACGTTTAGTAATTAATACTTCTATGAAAGCTATGCTATTATGTTCTGTGTGTTGTTCCAAAGGAGATCCAAAAAAATGGTGGACAGCTAGGTGTTGTATCTGTTATCAAAAAGAAAGTTGTAGCCTAGGAAGGAGCTGGCTCCCAAATATATAGCTGGGATATATCTTAGCTTAATACGTTTATGTGTATGTATATGGGGTCCAGCCTACATGGACGAAGATGTTGTAGACGCAGTCGATTCCGTGTTACACATGTCCGGAATCAGGCCATTGACGGCGCTCTTGTGGTTGTGATTATGGCTATTATTGTTGTTGTTTACCACTGGTTCCGCCAAGAAGGGAAAGGAGCTGGATGTGCTGGGAGCCTGAGATAGTTGCGCCTCCATGGACGTCATCGAAGTGGAGGTGGCGGTGCTGCTGCTGCTCGTGGAGGAGGTGTCCTCGTCGGCATGGATGCCCTCGCTTTCATTGGCGTTATTGTTGTTATTGGAGAGCTCCTCGCCGTCAGTGTTATTGTGCTCCTCCTCCAACCATTCGGTGTCATTGGAGACGGCACTGTCGTTCTCCGGATCGGATCTGGGACGTTCTCGGCCATTGCTCCGCCTGTGCTTGATGGCTGAAGCCCGCTGATGCGTCTTCTTCCGCTTGCGATCACTTCGCCCGAAGTTGGACTGCAGAGGGTCAACTGGAAAAAAGAAGTTAGTAGTTTGGCTTACTGGAAAAGGTTTTAAGTAATCTTTTCTTTAATAAAATTAAGCGGGCATTTATAAAAATTTTTTAATGAAATCTTAATGACTAGAAGGACCCAGGGAATCAGCATAAATAGGCAAAGTCATGGAAAGAAGTCAAGTCGGTGTCGGGGAAGAGTCAACAAACCCCAGACACTTGCCAATAATTGCGGGTAGCGACGCGGCCCGCCCTAAGGTGTCAGTGGTTTTGACACTAAGCAAACACCTGGTCAACAGGATGTCAACCCCTCGTATACTGTGTGTCCGGTCCTGTCCTATTGTTAGCTCCGCAATCTCAGTCGAGGGTTCAGTAACCATTGATATGTCGACGACTCTGCAGCTAATTATGCTGCTGACCCTTGTGGGTGGAACCCTGGGTCAAGCCAATAACACGGAGGACGACTCCAGGCAGGTGTTTGCCTCCATTTTGGGCCAACTGGAGGGTGGCCTGGAACTTCATCTGAGGGATTTCCGAGACGCAGACCTCGGCATTGTGCAGTTTGTAATGGAGCAGGGCAGGAGCTCCTTGCAAATAAGTTTGCATCACGAGGAGGTCACCCAAGAGGAGATCCCAGCCATGCGACATCATTTGTACCTTTTCCAGGATGTGAATCAACTGCAACGAGTTGGGAACATCTTGATCAATAGCGATGGCTTTTACTTGCTGGCCGTGGAGAGTCAATTGCCTGGAGATGATCAGGTCCTGAAGGAATTTATGGCCAAGGTTTGGCTGCAACATGGCCATAGCCGCGTTTACTATATAGAGCTGAGTAGGGGCCGCATCCTCCTCTACAATCCCTTCCAGCAGAGCATAGTGGCGGTACAGGACCCAAAAACCTACGGACGAATCTATCAGGATCTCAATGGATATCCCCTGAGAATATACATCTTCGATTCGGTCTACTCAGCAGTGATGGGCGATGGCGAAAACGAGAAGGTACTGAGCGTCACTGGACCGGATGCCAAATTGGCCAAAATCGTGGCCAGACAGTTGAACTTTACGCCCGACTATCTGTGGCCGGATGACGAGTTCTTTGGGTGAGTCTGGGAAAGGGATTAAGGATCTGTTTCCTATATTACAAGTGATCCTCCTCTGATTTTGTAGGAGTCGCCTGGCGGATGGTTCGTACAATGGCGGCGTGGGACGTGCCCATCGCAGCGAGGTGGACATAATCTTTGCGGGCTTCTTTGTCAAGGACTACCTCACCACCCAGATTCAGTTTACTGCCGCCGTCTACATGGACGACCTGTGCCTCTATGTGCAGAAGGCCCAGCGGATTCCACAGTCCATCCTGCCGCTCTTTGCTGTCCACACGGACGTGTGGCTGTGCTTCCTGCTGGTGGGTTTCCTCGGTTCCGTGGTCTGGCTCTCATTGCGTGTCCTGAATCTGGGTCTGAGCATTGAAAGGATTCAGGGAGATGGGCTAAGCAGAGACAGTTACTGGACGAGTGCTGCCAGTCGCATCTTCATCGACACTTGGGTGGTTTGGGTGCGGGTGAATATCGGCCGCTTTCCGCCCTTCCACTCGGAGCGCATCTTTGTGGCTTCGCTGTGCCTGGTGAGCGTGATTTTCGGTGCCTTGCTAGAGTCCAGCTTGGCCACCGTGTACATTCGACCCTTGTACTATCGAGATCCTAATACGATGAGTGAACTGGATGAATCCGGGCTCCCTATTTACATCAAACATCCCGCCTTCAAGGACGACCTCTTTTATGGCAGCGACTCCCCGGTATATCGTCGGCTGGACGCCAAGATGATGCTGGTCTCTGAGGGGGAGGCGCGGCTCATCGAGATGGTGTCCACGAGGGGAGGATTCGCCGGAGTAACGCGAGCCGCCAGCTTGGAGCTCAGTGACATCAGATATGTGATGACCAAGAAGGTGCACAAGATACCCGAGTGCCCCAAGAACTATCACATTGCCTATGTGCTGCCACGCCCCTCTCCCTATTTGGAGGAGGTTAACCGGATTGTGCTGCGCCTGGTGGCCGCCGGAGTCATGGGTCTCTGGACGGGCGAGACCAAGGAGCGGGCCAAGTGGAGCATCCAGCGGTTCCCGGAGTATCTGGCTGAGCTGGATGTCGGCCGGTGGAAGGTGCTCACCCTCTCCGACGTCCAACTGGCCTTCTATGCCTTGGCTATTGGATGCCTACTGGCGACAGTCGTGTGTCTGGCGGAGATCTTGCTGAGACGCAAGTGCAGCAAGTTGAGACGGAGCAGGAATTACGGCTTATGTAATAGGTTTATCTCTTATCATTAGATTTTATCTCGTTTTTAATTGTTTATAAAAGTATTCTAAACTTGCAAAAGAGCTACTCACCTGCTTTCAGTTCCTGCGCCCTGCGAGGACTCCTAGACGACTGGTCATAGCCCAAACGACGACGCTGCTCGCGGGCCGCCGCCTCCGCCGATGTGGTGGGCAGCTCGTCATCTCCAAACAGGCGTTGTGTCTCCTCCAGCCAGTCGCTGATGCGCGCCTGTGTGGCCGCCTGTTTCTGCTCGCCGAGAAGCCTCTGGAGCAGATGGTCCACATTGCGCGGCTGTCCGGTGGTGCCCCTAACCGCCAGTTGGAGCAGGGCCCGCCGCTTCTTGGCGATCAGGTAGAAGATGCGGTTGGGGTGCGTCTGCCAGCTGAGTTCACTGACATTGGGCGTATCGTTGTCCTGCTCCTGGTCCTGCTCTTGGTCCTGATCATTGGCTTGATGATCCTGAAGGTGATCTTGCTCGTGTTGATCCTCAACCTCGCGTTCCTCGTCGCTGGGCTCCTCCGATGCCGAGCTGAGCTCACTGCGCTCCGTGGAGGTGTCCGAGCTGCTGCTCGAGCTGCTCTGATTGTCCACGGTGCTCCAGGACTCCAGCTCCCGCTGCACCAGGGTGTCAAAGAAGGCCAGCATCACCTGATCCTCGTCGGTGTTGCGGGCACTAAAGTCCTGGGACACATGATCCGAGGAGTTGCGGTGCAGGGCGCGGGTGCAGTATGGCAGCTGTTCGGCTTGGGTGAGCGAACCCTCCCAGCCATGCTGGGCAAAGGGGCTCCACAGCTTAAATGGGAGAGGATTGGATGGTTAACATTATTTTCCAGGGAGCTCGCCCGACTTACTTTAATGATCTTTTCCACTCCGGAGGAGGCAAGCAGGCAGCGCTGGCGATTGTAGCGCACCTGATTGACTATGGATCGGTGGCCGGTGAGGATTACCGGTGGAGTGTCCACCCACTGGTTCTTCTCCTCCACTGAGAGACACAAAGGAGATTACTTATCTGTGATTCAGACATTTATAATGGTTAACTCACAATCCACGCCATCCATTCGCCAGATAAACATGTTGAAGTTGTCCGAACCGGAGACCACCAGCTCATCCTGTGGCCCCGCAAACGTGCAGCTCTTCATGGTGCAGGAGTTGAAGTACTCGTCGTGGTAGAAGGTGGCCACCGGCTCTGGTGATGCGGGGCTGAAGAGGATCGGCGGTAGCCGGCGGTGCAGTGTGAGCAGCAAGGTGCCATTGCAATTGAAGCGAACGCTCATGCAGCTGGGCGACTCCGGGATGTAGTTGTACTGGCACAGGGCTCTGGTTTGATGGCGGAACATATTGAATTAGGAGATGGGAATAGCTAGAAAGACCTGGTGGGAACTCACTGCTGGTGATACCTCAGGTCCCAGAGCATGGCCCCGCGCTTGGCATTGGCTGTGGCCAGAAAGTTGCCATTTAGGGGATGAAACTCCACGGCATTGAAGGGTGTTCTGAATTTGGCAATGGCTAATGGCTCGGATTTGCCTGCCCTTAAGTCGTAGACAAGGATCTCGCCGTGCTCTGTGGCCACGCTGAATAGATGGCCACTCGTCCTGTCCACACTCAAGCCATAGACGGGTCCGTCGTGCGAGAAGTAGTTCAGCAGTTTGCCACTTTAATCGGAAAAATAAGAGAGAGTTAGCTTTAAAATATAAATACGTGAATTATTTCGAAATAATATATTTATGTTTATTTTATACTGTTCATTTATTTAAATCCTATTCATTTCGAAAGATCACATTATTGGGTTCATTCTATTTTTTATGAAATAGTTTTTTGTTTGTTTTATTATATTTATTTTATAGATTTTAGTTTACTCTATTCAATGACAAACAGTTCATTTTTGTTCATTGTATTTTATTTATTATTGATTCAGTTCATTTTTGTATCATTGATTTGATTAATTCCTATTCACTCTATCAATTTCGAAATAGTCCATAGCTAATTATTTTATTTTATTCTAATTCTAATCTATTTCTAATTCTATTATATACGTTTTATTTATATTTTATTTATTTTCTTTATTTCATAATAATTCATATTGGTTCATTCTATCCTATTCATTCTACGAAGCTTGAAGTAATTCATTTCCCTTTGTAATGAAACAGGAAATTAGTTCATATAAATTTAAATTAATTTTTAATAAATCCTAATTTTACGGTAATTGCAATGATAAAAATACTATTTAAAAAATCAATCAATTTAAGAGATTTTTAAAAATCCATAAAAAATGCAACAATTTTTGTTAATATAAACACTCACGTGACCAGATCGTGTTGGATGACCAAGTCATCGTTTCCACCGGACAGAATATACGAGTTCTGGATGTCGAATCCCAGACAGAAGATGTTGCTGGCATGCTTCTCGTTCATGGAACGCGGCTTTCCCAATTGGGAGACAACCTCCCGGTCGATGTTCCACAGCAAAACGCGCTTGTCATCGCCACCTGGAGGATTCCGAAAGGATTACTTGGGGCAGCGACCACCAACAGGTTGCAGGCACCACTCACCGGAGGCCAGGAACTGTCCGCCTTGGCTGAATTCCAAGGCATTCACGCAGCCATAGTGACCGGTTAGGTTCCGCTGGTAGAGATTCTCCGCGGCGCCGAGGCGCTGCCGGAAAATGGCCGCGGGCAGGTGGCCAGCCACCAGTTGGTTCTCCCGCTGGCCCAGTGCCAGGTCCAGGTTTCGGGTCTCCAAGGAGCGCAGGTTCTGCCACAGGCTCATAATGCTGATAGTTTTTGATGGGTTTGATATTGGATTGGGGTTCTTTACAAGTTGAGCGAGCAGGGCTGGGAATTCGGATTTCGCTGTGGCTTCCAGGGGGCCAGCGAAGCACACATATCGCCCTCACTTCACCTCACACTCCGCCGCTGCCGCTGCTGCTGCTGCTGCCGCTGCTCTTCACTTTTTCACTCGAGAAAATCTTGCGTTTAAATTGGAGCTGCAAGCTCGTATTTTTTACCTTCGAGTAAGCTCTTAAGCAGTCAGAAATTGATGTTAGAAACCATTTGCCTTTTGCTAAACTATAGCCACGAAATCGGACCTGCGACGGACTGGTTTAATCATCGCTGCTTCGCTCCCCTAATCAAAATGTTTTTCAGAAAGTATACAAACCGAGAAACCAACAAAACAGCTGTTCGCCCAGGCCAGCGACAGTGGGACGAGAGCGGGCGAGAAGTGGCCGAACCTTGGGCTCAGGGGAGCTAAAGTGGAGATTCTATTTATGCTCTTATAATGATTTATTGAAAAACTGAACTTTGTTCCTTCTGAAGTTTATTTAAATATTTATGATGGGGTCAGGTTAAAAAGTGGCTATAGAAAGCTGGAATACCTTGAAATATCTGTGGTTACTTACTAGATACACTGTATCTGTAGACTGGGCATACAATATAATATAATTTTAACCATTTTAAGCATCTATTATTGTTGTATTTATTGCAATTATATTTTGACTTACTATTTGTTCTCCAAAAGCTATTAGTTATACTACTTAAAAGCCCATTGTCTCCGAATGACTCAACTTAATGATAACAGCCATGTAGTGTCACAGCCCCACCAACTAGTATATTTTGGGGAAATGATAGTATTGTTTTTATCCATGAATACCCAAATTAAATCCCAAAAACAAGTAAAAAAGCTAGTAAGGATTACACTTTAAATTTGTCACGACGACTAGACTATCTAAATTACTAACCAAACTAAACGAAACCTTACTTTATTGTCAATCTACCTACGATCCAGAATTGTACTCAAAATTTATACTTATAATCACACAAAAAGTATAGTAAAGTCATCTGTTCAAATCGAGAATCAACCCTGATTACATCCCCCACAAATTTTCAGTTGGTTCCTGGATAAAATGTAATATTAATAAATATTTTAATATTAGAAAAAGGTTATCAAAAGAGATGATTGATATTTATTATCTTTTCTATTGGTATAGGGACTCCTGATTTTAAAGCAGGGTTGGGCATGGAATTGTAAGCTTAAAAACTTTCAAAGGCTTTGCTTAAGTAAAGTTTTTGTTCAGTTGATCTTGTATTTCTCCATCAAATATGATAAATAAACTATCGAAACTCTTAATAAAACAAGTAATTTATTTTCCATTTGCCTCTATCATATCTTAAAAATATAAAGAGGTAAATGCTTGAATATTTAGAGACCTCTTCTCCGATACCACCTTCGATTCTCTAATATACAAACTTCGCAAGCAGTTCAGGTATTCTTAGGTTTTGTGTCTTCATTGTGACTATGGGAATACAAATGGGAAGGGAAAATATCACACTAAACTAGAGTAAAATCATCTATAAAATCACGCTGCATCCCTGGATGTGTCAGCAGCTCGTCTCCGCGGCCTGGAACAGATTCGAGTAGTTAATGGCAAAGAAGATGGCCACCGCACCGATCGCCGAGCCCAGCTGAGTGATGGCACCCACCCAGACCAGCGACTGGCCGCCCTGCGCCCGCATCACGGTGGTAATGCCCAGCTTCGTGTAGCTGACGATGCCCACCAGCAGTGTCCAGGCGGTGACCACCAGTATGGCGCCCATTGTGTGATCGTATAGCGGCGGCCGAGGACTCAGGGCGGCCGTGGTGAAGACGTAGCTGGTCAGCAGTCCCGCCAATATGGAGAGCACAGTGATGAGACGCAGCGATGTGAAATGCAGGAACATGGCCATGAAGCAGGCCACCGGATTGGCAATCACACTAAGCGTGGCCGCCAGATGGTATGCATTGGATCCGTACGGGGCACTGGAATAGGACTGAATGCTGCCAAACATTCCGTTGCTGAACAGCGAGATGACTCCGATCAGGAGGAGCAGGTAAGTGTACTGGCACTTGGTGAGCTTCTCCACTTTGCTGGCCTGCTGGTTATCAGCCTCTCCGTAGACGTACTTGTTGCCCTCGGTGACCGTCACTTCGGCATATTCCCGCCTGGCCACGGGCAGCGAATTAAGCAGGGTGTAGCCCACATAGCTGAGCACCATCAAGGCGAAGAGGATGAGGAAGAACACTCGGGTATCGAACCGTGCCGGGGTCTTTTGCAGCTCGTAGATGGGATCTCCCGATTCTGTTACATTTACCAAAGTGCACTCGCCACTTTCGCCAATGCCCTGGATCAAAGCGGTCACGCTGGGCAGCAGGCCACTCAGTCCCTCGCCAATGAAGTAGGTTATCATATACTGTTCCTTGAAGCGACCCATGTAGGGCATGAAGAGCACGGAGCTGGTACAGGCGTTCACAGCCGTGAAACACGTCAGCACGAACAGGGCCACACTGTGCTCCGTGCCCGCCACCGGAGCAGTTCGGTTGTAGAAGAAGGCGGTCAGCAGGCAGGAGATGGCACCCACCAGGAGCACTCCATGGATGGTCCAGCCATCGTTCAGCTTCTTTGGGGAATACTTCTGAATGGCCGTGTACAGAAGCGGGCCAAGGTTGCCGATCTGCACCATCACGCTGAGGTACGAGGGCAGACTCCAACCCTCCGGCGCTTCGTCCACCAGCAGAGGTAGTTGTATAAAGGTTCCATTGACGCCCAGCCAGGTGCCGATGCCAAAAAAGATGGTCAACAGATCGACGATCCAGCTACGGTCTCTGAATTTCGAGGCAATCTCCATGGTCTGCTTCTTGGGGCCTCCCCAGTTGAGGAACAAGCTCAGCTCACTTTTCCTGACCTCAAGACCTGGGCATCTGTAGGTGAGAAAATTAATGTTTTGTAATAAAGCTTCAACACATTAAAGAGTTAAGAATCATAAAGCACAAGAAAGCAGCTGCTGAGGGGAGACAGCAATCGACGGTCTCTCTCTGAAAACTAACCTGAAAATGTTATCTATTAACTCCCAAATCGAAAAATACAGACCACTAAAATACTATACAATAAATTTAGGCAAAGTTTCTGGCTGAACTGCCTACTGAAAGGCATCTGAATTCTAATACTTAAATAAATCATTTTGAAACTAAAAAAGGGTTCATATTCTGATTAGCGAAGAAACACTATTTAAAGCTTGCAACATTGTAGACAACTAAGTAATATTTGCGTAGGTTTATGACTCTACAAATCAGAGACGTTTATTCGGTGTTAATTCCGCTCAATGCTTCAGATAAGGCCTTAACACTCATTATTATCAAGCATGCCATGGCATTTACAGTTCATTATGTTTGTCTTTTGAACAGATAACCAAGTGACTGCGATTAAGGTGGTTTCTGTGGTTACATTACATTTGTAACCTCAAAGAATTTTTGGTACCTATATATATATAACTCTGTCTTTATTTATCATTCACAAATTTAAGCAATAATTCGTATATTTTTAGAGGCAATAATATAGTTACTACTATTATAGGGATGCTGATCGTTAAAAAATACAGATTCAAGTTTTTAAAAATAAGTACCTTGTTAAATATAATATTCTTTTAAAGAACTAAATAATTTGTTCTACTTTTCCCACTCGAACATCTTTAATTGGAAACAATACCTTATCGATATAAATTATAACAATTCCGCGCAATAATTCCTTCGATTGGATAGTCAATTATAAAACAAAAAAAAAAAAGAAAACTGGAATTCTTTGGATATATGGTATCTCGCCGCTAATCTTATTTTTGAGCGATATATTGAGTGGTGTGCCGGTGGTCACATACGATCCGCATCTAATCTGGTAATTCAATTAATTTGTGACCCATTCCCATGGAGTGCCGTTGTCTGCACGTATCTGGCTGAAGACGATAAGAATCGCAATTGGGAACTTCTACTGAATCCACTTAACCCCACAGCCCTAACTACCTTTATTCTTTATTTTAACCTAGATTGCATTTTTCTGCATTTCTAAAATTGATTTCTTAATATGAATATCTCCTGTGATAGAGATTATATTTACTTTCAAACTTTATATTATGGATTTTGGTAAATTTATTAAATCAAAGCTTAACCAATTTTCAGTCTTCCCTTGTGAAGGGAACTATATCGTTTGTTAACTTATGGAAAATGTGTTTATTTACAAATAAATTAAAATTATGATGGATAGTAATGACAGGACTAAATTATGGATATTCTTCATTAGTACGAAAATGTAGATGCTTTTAAACAGGGTGGGGCACTAAAAGTCAAGCTCGGAGCAACAGAAACCGCCTATGCAATATTGTGAATTCTGAAACCCTTTGGGGAGAGAATGGGTTAAACGTCGATAACGTTAGGGTCATAAAAGATGTCACTAATTTTGTGAAACTATTTTGGACGCAATTTAATGGTAAGCGGGGATAGCAATGACTTTGAGACTTTAGAATTTTTCACATTTTATGATAGTTTGTCAAGCTCTAAAGTCTAAAGACTTTGTTAAAAAATAAATCAAATTTTATTTAATAAACAACTATATTTTGAGTCTGAGGATGATGATATGATTAGAATAAGATGTCACCATTATATTATTTTATCAATATATATATTTATATAGTTATTATCTTAATAAGGAAAAACGGATCAAGATAAATTCCTCCAATAAGATGAATGTAACTAAACCAAGCTTTGTATTATAAAGTGATGAGGTTACGGGTGAAAAAACTACAATAACTATTTTTTAAACGACATCGGCTACGATATAGGAATTTTTCAGGTAAATAATTTAATTACAACTTATCGCTGCGACCTACTGGAGTTAAAGCTGTCTCGACACGGTCATTAATCATAAACCCAAATCGGGAGAAAGAAACTGAATCGAAGAAAGCTTTAAAGCACGACTCCAACTGGTTTTCTCTCCCCGGCTCTCGTCGAAAAGAGCGTCAGCAAAAAAGCAAAATAAAGCTAATGGCAAAAAAAAGTGATTTTTGGGGCTGCTTACCTGTCGAAATCCGCTGGATTCGGAGCGGCGTCGTCCAACGTCGAGACCACGCCGTAGACTGGGCCCGGAGACCCACCAGAGGTGGCTCCCCGACTCTTGCTCTGTACCTGGTACCTGTTCATTTTCGGAGCGTACTCTTTCAAAGTAATTTATGATCTCGAGCGATTAGATTTCTCGATCCCCAGTCCAAGGGAAAGCCGTAGCCACTGTGCCGCTTGTACGATGGGATGCGCAGGCTAAATGCGACCAGATTCAGCTTGAATCGATTTTAATAAAATCAATTGGCGAAAAGACAATCAATTGGTGGGGTTAATTAACTTCCGTGAGGGCCGGGGGTGTCGGGAATAAATAAATAAATACAAAGTCGAAGCTCCAATTTTCCCCCAAAACATGCAGGGCTTCCTTCTTATGCAATGTTATTGTTGGAGTTTTCAATGGCGCTGACAATGGATGCGGCGGCCGGAATTTCGAGAAGGTACAGGAGAATAGCTGGTGAAAAGCGCGACCAGCTTCTGCGAATTTTATTGGCCATTTGAATGAGCAAATCACGAAAATTAACGTTTTGAAGTAAACAAGAGGAGAACGAGAACTGACAGCTGGCGGCGAACAGCTGATTTGGTGCGGCGAAAAATATATTATAGGCCAGTTCACGTGCGGCGAATACACGCGGCGAGAGCGAATTTCTCTTCGCGCCGCTTTCAAAGAGTACTTGCAGCGTAAGCATTGTCTTTAAAAAAATAAAAACGATAAGCTTTGGTGCTCAGCAAATTGTAATTGTGAAAGGCATATTAACTAATGTTAATTAAATTTATATGGTTAGAGACTTTTTTTTTCTAAATTTCATGTTCTATATTGCAATCACACATATAAATAAATTCTTCGAATTTATATAAGGAATAATAAATGAAATAATTATTACCACTAAACACATTTTTCATAGATATCGATACTATCGATAATTTCACAAGCATGCTTTCGAAAGCGATAAGGATTTCAGTATGACGGCGTCCAAAATGGCGGTCATAATTTACAGTTAACTTTATTTTACTACTGCAAAATCCGGTTCTTAGTTTCTGAAATAATCCGAGACATAAAGCATGAACGGGCAAGAGATAAAGCAGGACGCAGGCGCCAAGGACCTCCTCGAACATGTAAACCGTGATATTTTCCAATAAAAGGTAGTTTTCGATCTCTAATGTGCACCCATTTTTAGGCCGCCATTGCATTAGAGGAAGTCCATCGCATAATCGAGAAGGTCAGGAAAGGGTCCTCCTTAACTGCATCGCCAATTGGCATGAATGATTGTGGCACCGTGGATACTTCAAAAGTAATCAGTGTATCCCAAAATAAGGTAAATTTCGATCTCTAATATACACCTACATATGTATTTATGTATATGCCAGCTCGAGAAGATGAATAAAGAGGTCTCGTTGGCTTTGGGGGAGTGTCCGACATCTAACTTAGAGGATTCTCACACCGAGGAAGCCGCACACGTGAGCAGTGATTTTTTTTTATATTGTAATGTAAATCCCTGATGCACCCAATATTAGATCATCATGATGTCAAAGGATGATGATAGCGATTCATTGGATTCCTGGGAGCCGCAGGCTCACTCGGACTCCGACCCGGACTCCAATGACAATACAGAACAAGTAAGCTGTAATGTTTCTCACTTAAAGATAAGTCACGCTTTCTAATCCCAAGCAACTGACCGAACTTTTTCTAATTAAAGTCCTCGGGGTTACCACCTTACTCGGAAGACGATCCCGCCAATGACTTTGCTGAACATGTGAGCAGTAGATTTTATAGTTTAAAGATATCTCTCGATCTCTGAAACTCACCCGTATTTTAGGTCGTTAGGATCTTATTAGAGTCCTCGATGCCGCCACCTTACCCAACTGACTCCGAGAATTCTGACAGCGAAGACGCTAAAGTAGTAAGCACAGATTTTTTCCAAATAAAAGGTAAATCTCGATCTCTGAAATGCCCTCAATTGCAGGCCGCCATTGTATATGGTCCCAAGAGGCTGACCAAAAAGAGGTCAGGGTCCAGGGAGCCGTCATCGGACTCGGGTGACGATTACACCGAAGATAATTTCGAATACGTGAGCTCTGGTTTTTCGCATTTAAAGATAACACTTGATTTCTAACACGCACCCATACATTAGGCGCTTACATTAAGGAAAGCCAATCGCGAGCTCAATAAACTGAAGAAAGAAGTCTCGTTAGTTATGGGATTGCCGGACACATCCTCGGAGAATGATGTCACAGAGGACGATGAGGACGAAGTTAAAGAAGTGAGCACAGATTTTACTCACTTAAAGATAACTCTCGATCTCTAAGATGCATCCATATCCTAGGCCCGTTTATTCGAGGAAGTCGATCGGAGGATCGAAAAACTGTTGGAAAAGGTTTCGTTAGCTGAGGGAGTTCCAGCTGAGCCAACTGTCAATCGAGTGAGTTGTGACTTTTCCCTTTAAAAGGTAACTCTCTAAGATGAACACATATATTAGGCCCGTTTATCCAAGGACATGGACCGCATATTTGAGAAACTGAACAAGAAAAAGAGTACTGAGAATAAAGAGGACTCGGTTGCTTTGGGGGAGCCACCAACTGGCTCGAAGAAGTAAGCAGTGATATTTCCCAACAAAGTTGGGTCCATAACGAAGAAGCACCCGATTTGGCCACCATCCGAGGAAGAGATGAAGGGTACTGCCTTTTTTTCATGTATATTTTTTAATGTCATTTCAATTCTTCTTAAATACAAACATCAAATTAGTTAAATTTGCATTTATTACATTATATTGTTCCATAATACGCCTACTAATCAAGAACCGTCTCTGTATCCGAGGAGATAGCGCCATTGTCCGGCCCAGCTTCATTCAAGCTGTCCACCAGATCGCCCGTGTAGAAGAGCACCGCCTTGGGCACGATTTGTGTGCGTAGGAGGAAGCCCACCTCGAAGTCGTTGCCCAGGATCTGCTTGGTCTTCTCATCAGCGAGGGACAAGTCCAGCGCTTGCGGTGGGGCAAAGAAGCGGAAGAAGGACTCGCGGGGCATCACCTTAGTGCGAGGAAATCGCCTCCTTCGGCTTTCCACGGTTTGCAGCGTGAGATTTGATCCATCCCGCCAGTGGATGTGACAGCCCTCGCAGCGCACGATCTCCGGACCCTCGTAGAGAAAGGGGTACTCCTGATCGGCCGAGTGCTGCAGGAAGTACCGCTTGGTCAGCAGGAGCGAGGAGTCGTGCAGAAAGCCATTCGGCCGGAACTGAAAGCTGACCGTATAGCTGTCCTGATCGTAGCCCAATCGCACGTCCTGCAGGCATTCCAGCAGCGGCTCATCGTGCTCCTGGACCATTTCCGACAGCAACGGCACATTCCGGAACACAGTCAGCCAGAAACGAGGCACTCCCAAGGCATCCGCCGGCAGGGACAGCAGTTGGCTCCGCAACTGACGCAGCTCCTCGTTATTTTCAAAGTCAAGATGTACCGAATCTGACTGATTCTCTTGCCAGGAGCTATCCATTTGCAGAGGTGGCTCCACCGTCCCCTCCAAAATGCATCTTCTCGCATCGAAGACGGAGCAACTCTGGCCGTAGAATCGCCGCTCCAGCTCGTAAACCTCCCGGTAGAACTGCTCCGAAATGCGCACCTGTTGCAGCTGATTCAGCTTGAGTGCCTGTATCCTGTTTTGCACCGGCTCTGGGAGCTGGCGGATCATTTGCCGGAGGAAGGCCTTCCGACAACGGGCTGGCAGATCCGCTGGACTTGGAGCTGGCTCCAGGGGCACACAACTATAAGCAGATTCCCGGGTGTCCAGCGATCGCAGGGATTCGGTGATTCCGGCTGACTTCGGTGCCAAGTGAGTTTCTCCATTGAGCACCCTTTCCGGGCTGTTTTCTACGGTAAACATACTGCTATGTGCTACGGAAACAACTGGAAAATTTTGGATTATTTATTAATTTTATTGCATTTAAACCATGACACTCTGGATAACAGCTTACTCTTATCTAGAAATTCTTGTTTTTGGGGTATAAACACAAATCCTACACATCGTCATGAGCAAAGACCGCATATAGGATAACAAAAAAACAAAACATAGACAACACATCGATTTTACTTCGCCCCCTTCGACCTTAAAGTTCAGTGCCCAATCCTGCTTTAAGATATTAATTTCTTTGAGTAGGTAGCTTTTTCACAATGTTGTTGTGCAATGTTTTTTATTTATGGCAATCAAAGCCAGCGTGAAAACCAATCCCCTATTAAACCAAATGAATGCAAACATCTTCACTCGCTGGACAGCTGCAGTCCATTCCAAATGCCCGGCACGTGAGCAAACCATGACTTCCACTTTCTCCAATGGCTACTCCTACTGCGAGCAAAGCTGCTGGTACCAGCGCTTGCTTTCCCGACACCTCGAATTGGTGCACATGGGGCAGCGCATGAGGAACTTGGGATTGACTGCCTGCTCCGACTTGAGGTGATCCGCAACAATGTTGCTCAGGGCGTCAATGAACAACGGATGATCATTGGGAGCTGCCGCTCGCCGGATTTCCTCCACGCCCACCTCCTTGGCCAGCTCATCGCAGTACTCAATGTCCAGTTCGTGCAGCGTCTCAATATGCTCGTTCACAAAGGCGATGGGCACCAGGATGAAGTTCTTCAGGCCTTGCTTAACATAGCCCTAAAAGCAAGAAAAAGGAAAAATCAATATGTAATTATAAAGCGAAAATGTGGTCGTTACCTTGATGGCATCATCGGTGGCGGGTGCCAGCCAGGGCAACGGTCCCACCTTGGACTGCCAGGCGAGGCTGTACGGATTCGTTTGGCCCAGCTCCTGCATTACCATGTGCACGCTGGCCCCGATCTCCGAGGGGTATGCATCGCCCCGGCTTACGGCCTTCAGGGGCAGGGAATGGGCAGTGAAGAGAATGACCACATCGTTGCGCTTCGTCTCCACGAACTTGGCCAACTCATCGCGGATGCGCTGGGCGAATGTCTTGATCAGAAGCGGATGGGTGCCCCACCGATCGATGATGCTCCACTTTATGTCCGATGGCAGGTTGCTAGAAGAGCAGACTAGTTAAATACCCAAACTTTTACTTTCTAAACTCATCAAATACTTGTCGCGATAATGGGTGAAGATGGAATTGAAGCTGGAGCCGGAGGTGGCGCAGCTGTATTGCGGATACTGCGAGAACAGGACAAGGCGCTCCGGTTTGTCTCTATAAACAGATTAAAGCAAAGGACACATCATTTCAAGAACTCCTCCGGTGTTTACATCACTCACTTTTCGATCTCGGCCAGCGTGTTCTCCGTGAGCGGATTCACGTAACGGAACCCCACATAGTGCTTATGCGGCGCCGTCTCCGGTGAGATCCTGTCCAGCTGCTCGCACATCAGCTTTCCCTGCAGCTCAGTCCACTTGAGGATCGGCGATCCGCCGCCAATCTCCTTGTACTTCTTCTGCACCTCGGGCGTCCGCCGCTGGGCGATCCACGGGCCGAGGCGGCTCTGGACGGGCAGCTGGATCATGTCGCGGTCCGTCATGATGCGGAGCAGGTAGTCGTGCACCTGATCCGTGTGCTGTGGGCCGCCCATGTTGAGCATTAGAATCGCAGTCTTCGGTTGCGGCTGGCCACTTAAGTTGCGGACACTGCCGGCCAGGTTGCCTGCGTGGGAAGATATTCTAGAAGCTGTGGCTGCCATTCAAGCTCGTCTACTCACTGGCCAGTCTGCAAAGGTTCCTGTTATGCATAAACATTGTGTTTTACTATAAATTCTTTTGCCTACAAATATTGCACTTTATTTTGACCTAAATGATAGAGCAGAAACATCGATGTTACTATCGATGCTATCGATGGTTTTATAAAGGTCGTAAAGTTAAGCCGGCAACAACATTTTTGACAGAAGGGCGTCCTTTAAATCATATAATGTGAAAATTCTCCCATAAAAATCAATAGTGGTCCCTGTGTAATTAATGAATTGTATATGTAGGTTAATGATAATGTTAAAAACGTAATCCTTTGACGTAAGAGTATGGGCCTATGTGTGTAAAGTTACTATCGATACTGTTGAGGTTTTCAAAAAGTCGATACATCACCGGCGCGGTAAACCTCGCATTGCCAACCATTTCAAAGTGCGGTATTTTTTGTATAATGAATTTCTTCATTACTCACAAACGCGTAGCTATAAAATATTACCATTACCAATATTTTTTAAAAAGTTAATTGTCATACATTTATTAAGCTTCTATAGCTTAAATAGAATTTTATAAAAATCTTTGATAAAATGTTTTAGTCTTAAAATTAATTTATTAAAAATAAGACATAAAATATATTTGCTTTTAGATTTAAACAATTTTTTTTGCTTTAATCAACAGACTTATCATACAATTCACAAACTTTATTTGTATGCATTATCTTTCCATTCAGAATTTTAAATAAAAATACTAACTTTTTACGATTTCAGTCCTTGCAACGGGACATTTCCTGCGCTTGCGCCTCTGTGTGCAACGGTAAAAGCTGATAGTCGTGCAGTCTCCCTCTCGCACGTTGCATTTCACGCTCATCGTTCGCTGCGAGTGTTTCGTTGCCCAAAAGTTGTCCATTCAGCGAACATTTTTTTGGTGCTATTACTGTAAATGCAACCAGAGTTGGAGGCCAAAAACAATAAAAACAACGTCAGTTAGGTGACTAAAGCCTAAATAAAATAGAAAACATAACAAAAGTGCCGTGAAAACCGAAGAAAAAAACGCCGCAGCAAAGTGAAAAAAGCAGTGGAAGTTGGAGTGAGTGAGAGAGAGAGAGGAAGGGAGAACCACACTGCGGTGGTGGGTGTTCGTATTGGTATTCGTGTTGGTGTTATCGCCAGCAGCAGTGAGTTGCTCCAAATTCGCGGCGTCGGCGCAGAAGGAAACTCTCTTCCACTCTCTCCGGTGCTTCTCTAAACGGAACAGGATATTTTATTATACTGAAATTCGTACGCAGGAAATTCGCATAGTTGTGAAAGCTTCGCGCTGCCACACGGACGCATTCCGCTGCTGGCTCCCTCGCACTCACACACACACACCCGCGCGCACCCACATACACTAACCGCACACACATTTACACTCGCTGACACACACTCGCGCAGAAATCAATTAAAACGCCAAGATAAGTTGCAGTTTTCTTGTGAAACAAAACATGTTGAAACTAACTCACAAATTGCGCAAAAAATGCCGCAGCAAAAAAGTCGCAGCAATAGCAGTCGCAGTCGCAGCAGCAGCAGCGGTGGTGAAAAAATTGTGAAACGGCCAACGAAAGTAGTGGAATAGCAACGAACGGATAACGGAGAGAGAACAGAGAAGAGAAAGGATGCAATGACCACCGAAACGGCAATTTGTCTCTAACGGTAACAAATACAATTTAGCCACCAGCCTCGCATTCTTGCATTTTGCATCATCGCATATTCTCACTGCCCCCGGAAGCAGCAGCAGCATCAGCGGAAATTAAAGCAAATCGAAGCCCAAATAAAAGAGCGAGCGAGCTGGAGATATAGAGGAAAGAGCAAGTGCAGGCATCAGCGGCAGCAAGGGAGAGTGGCTTGGAAAGGAAGAGAGCAAATTGCATCCTCAACTTTACAACACGGCACACATTTACGACCGGTGACTGCAACTGGAATCCTTCTGCCCCTCTTCGCACTTCTGCTCCTCCCCTCCCCGTGCTCTTCCTCTCTCGTCGCCATCCTAGTTCATCGTCACTGCATCCCTCCCCTCCTCCGCCATGTTGTTGTCATTTGCAATTTGTGATCTCATGTTTTCATAACTTGGGCAGCAGACGTTGGCACGGATTAGACGAAAACGTCAAGTTCCCAAAACTGCAGGTGAGTCGGCGAAAATTGGGTGGCTATAAAATGGGGGGTTCCCCGGGGAAAATTACTCAGAAACTGACAGTTGGGAGTGCATAAATTAGCGGTAGGACGATCAATCAAGGGGTCCTTGTCTATGTCAATCCCATTAGTTTCTAAACAGATTGTATTTCTATTAATTTTTAAAATAACGTATCATATTAATAAAATAGATTTAAATTTAAATAAATCAAAGTCCGTTTTATTTATATATTAGTATCAGCTGAATTTTGTATTCGAATAAGAGTATCATGCATTAAATAGGTCAAGAAAAGGTTACCTAGAAAAAACCGACATATTCACACTTTCATAGTCATTTATAATTTATAATCAGTTTTTTATTTTAAGATAATTTAATATTGTATCTGGGGGTGTCAACATATTCATACTAAATGCTCCTGGAATAGGTCGTGCGTCAAGGACTTATAGCGTGCAAATAGTTTTTATTGACTATAAAAGCACCTTCAGTTGAGCAATAACACTCCAGTTATCCAATTCGAAGCGTTGTTGCTTTAGTATTCCAGCAATTAAAATCTGGACTTTTTAAGTTGAAACTGTAAAAATCTCGCTCAGCTTTTATTGCTCCCACTTGGATTCTTTTACATTTCCCCGGAAAATTCCAATTATTTCATTTTCTAATTAAGAATGAAATTCCTGGGCTCCAATCAAATCCCGGCAAAACAATACGAAATGTAATATCTTGGGGTGATGTTCCAGCTTCGAAGTCCTTCATGTTCTCTGTCCTCGCACCCAGTGCAGTTGAAATATCTGAGAAACCAACAGGCAGAAAAACAAGAAAAATAAAGAGAATAAAGGGAAAAATACAGGACTGGGGTTGGGGAAGATACAGAAAGCAAAACATTAACCGCGACATTAACAATCAGAAATGCTTTTTGTGTCCTTTTTCGCTTTTTTCGCTCAAAGCCGTCATTTTATTTCACCCTGCCATGACTCCCCGAGAGCCCACGAAACTACCCTCAGAGTTAAGAGCTTTGCTCCACTTTTACAAGCAAACAGAAGAGGAAAATTCGTGTGGGTCCAAAAAACATGGAAATGAAACCCCTAAAAAGAGGAAAATTTAAGCGAAACTACAAAAAACTAGCTCTAAAAAATATTATAGACCTGTATAATAAAGTGGGACCACATCCGAAGCCATATATTTGGTCTTAAATGAGATTTCAATAGAATCCAATTTAAGCTGCCATTTGGGACTTTATTTATTGTTTATTCAATTTTTAAAGTTCATTGTGTGTGGCCAAAAAGAGGAATAAAAGGGGAAAGAGTACAAGCATTTATTGTTTAAATTGCACTATAAACAACACAAAGCCTACTAAAACTTTGGTGAACTAGAATAAATGTTTAAAACTACATGCTACAAATTGATAAAATAAATAATAGCGAGTTCTAGCAATATCACAAGAACATGCCGTTTTTGGCATCAAGTTTTTCATTATTTTTGCCAATGAAGACCATTTAAGCTGTCATTCGGGACTACTTATGGTTTATTGCATTTTTTGAGAAGACAATTGTACTAGTTGACTCTTCTAAAAATACATTAATCCGTAATTTAACATAATCTGAGTTCAACACAAAAGTTTCAAAACCATTACTTCATCTAATGGAATTACATTCTAATGCATAAGTAGTGTAAATTAGAATGTACTCAAAACTAGTTGTAGATTAACGTTTACAAACAAGCTCTCCCTTCAAATTCCTAATTACTTTATTTTGATCCGCTTAAACTCATGCCTTAATGCCAACTACTGCAGTGTGTGGAGTGGACTGAGTGGTGGCTTCAGCTGCGAAATCCTATGGCTGTGTGCAACCATAATTCCATCCTTTTGATTCGGAACTCACTAATTAGACAAAACCGTGGGTTCTCCCGCAGCTTTTCCAGTTTCTATGGTTGCGCATATTTTTGGCGATTTAGCGGAGTCCGAATGGCGAGTTGCAAGTTGCCAGTTGCAAGTTTGGAGTTCTCGGGTGGCACGTTGCACTGTCGGCTGGTGACAAAGCAGCGTGCCAACATCGCGCTGGAAAGGCCACATGAGGCGCATCCGATGCACTGAAAATTGAGTCCTAATAGATTCAGACAAGTACTTATTTGAAAATCTGAAATCTATATTGTAATGTAACATAGTTTTCAGGAATAGTTTCTTATTCTCATTTATTAGATCAAAGATCCTTCCCGAATTGATATTTGAAAATTAATTATACCATTTTAAAGGGTTCCGTTTCTAGTTAATGGTTTTTCCTAGTTTTTCCCGCTGTGTGCATGTGAGACTATGTGCATTCGCATGAATCCAAATGGTTTTTAGGGGGTTGTCGCTGGTGTGGGAGTGGTAGTGGGTGCGGGTGTGCCAGCCCCCTGCGACATTATCCGGTGGTGGGTCTCTGTTCTCGTGGTTATTTCCTCGGCGGGCTCTACATGCCAGTTAATGTGTGGACAAGGTATCGGGACTGAAGCGGGCTTGTACGGATAAACTTGAGCGCAGCAATAACAATACAAAATAATGCGATGGGGTTAGGATTGAGCCAAAAAAGGGCAATCGATATATCCGACTGGCCCTCCACGGTGGATAACTGACAACATTGTTGCATCGCCCAAAATGGGGTGCCATATACACGTCGACAAAAACGGAAACAAATAATTTGAAATTACTTTTCAAATTACATTTTGTCTAGTATTATTGTCTAGCCAACCAAATGTATGTAACAGCAGAAGGAGGCAACTCCCCATAAAGTATGTACATATATTCTTGATTAGCATCACCAGCCCAGTCGACTTAGACTGGGCTAAAAGAACAGATTTCAGAGACTATAAAAGCTAGAGCTACCAAATGTGGTGTCAATATTTCTATCTGTTGCACTCAGATCAAGTTTGTTTAAAAATTTGGCCACACGAAAATCATTGTGATTTACGTAAATATATATGAAATAAATACATTTTTTGCTCTATAAATTGGAGTAATATCGAATGATAAACATGGGAGTTATTAAACCATGAAGTTTCTGTGTATGCTGAACTTCTGCAACATCTAGATGGGTGTTGCTCAACATGTTCCTAGCAACATTTGTTTACCTTTGTCAAAAGGACGGAAGGCAGCCCTGTTTAATCTAAGTTTTTCATAAATTTGAACATAATTAGACAATTCCAATCCACCCACTTAGCTTGGGGTACCGGGTATCCCACAGTCGGTTGCACTCGACCGCAGTTTTCCTACTTGTTTTAGTCTAGTGTTATTCCCTGAAGCCGTTATTATGAATGGCTTTTCTTCAAGTGAAACTTCTGCCCCTGTGGCTAAGATCCTTCAACATTTCTGCTGAGCGTTGCCACTTCTTCTTTCTGCAATGTTTTTCCTGTCTGTTTTTTATTATTTGATAAATGATTTGCAATTTTTGCCGCTCGAACCGAGGGCGTTCCAAGGCTTTGTCACTCATTTATGTATGCACACACACACACACACGCTCTCTGAATTATGTACATGGGAAGAATCATTGCCGGCGGAATTTATGATGTCATTATAATAAATTTTATGCGTGCCTAGACAACATTCCCGGCGACTGGCGACCGAGTCGGCAAAGTTGTCCTAGATGTGCTGTTGCTGTTTCATCAACACCCGACTAGCATTCCTCTTTTCTGATTGCTATACTTTGTCGCAGTGTTGTTGCTGTGACACAAAGTATCTTGTATCTGCATGTTCTGGCTGCAACCAGCCACTCCTTCTGCCCAACATCCAGCTGCCAACTGTTTGCTCCGTACTCCCTACTCCTCGGTACAAATGCAGTGCACTCACTGCAAAGCAAATTATGAATAGGAATTTTTATGTTGCACCAGGACAGCCAGGACAGCCAGGGATGTCAGTTTGGAGTTTGTTCCCAAAGAGATGTTTTCAAGTTGGTAACTATCTAATTCTAGTTAATTTTAACAGATAATATAGCATAGATTTCTCACGTCACTTGAAGTTAGTAAAATCGTCACTGGAATTTAGAAAAAAACACACAGAAACCTTAAAAAAAAGTCTCTCAGCTAAGTTACACCAAACTTAACCAATAAATTCTGTGAATATACAATATAATATAAGTGATAGAACTTATTCACTTCATAATTTAAAGGCTAAATAAAATCAGTTTCCTAAATTTAATATTCAATATATTTTTTTATATTTTAATGGGTCACTGGCATCTCTGAAACTAGCATTGAAATGCAAGGAGGGGGATCTAAGAAGGAAATCAGTTGTCACTGACGCAGCTGGACCCTTTACATATGCATAAGGACATGGCATGACATTCTTCTTTGTACATCTGAATGTCCTGTGCACGATTGTAACATTTTTCATAGCAATTACGGCGGGGAGAGCGGGGTCCCGTGGGGATCCCCGTTGGAAGGGAAGTATATGTGCATATATGTTCTATATGCAGGCCCGACAAAAGTGTTTTATGGCAACAAAATCTCAGCTGGAGTTGTGGGCAAAGTGCCAGGCCAAGCCTCACTGGCTTACTTCGGGTCTACGTGCCTCTAATGGCGATGACAATGATCATCACTGCCGTCTTGCCGATGATGACGATGTATTAGTATTCTGAGGGTCGGTATCTGCCAAGAAAATGTACAGAGAAATGTAAGTAAATGTTGGGAATTGCTCTAGTAAAAATGGAGATCCTTTAAGGCTTAAATATTAGTTTGTCCCTAAAAGTAGACCTTCTAAGTGAATATCCTTTTAATTTGATTCTGTTGAGATCTGTTACAACTTAAATATAACGAATTTTTATCTTTTAAGAGGATAAGCCATATACATAACTATTGGAAGAATCCTCTACAGTTCTGTATATTCAGACTAGAAATAAACCCCTTTATCCAAGTGTCCTTATTCTTTTTCATTGTTTTGTGCTTGCTAAAAACTTTCCAGCAAGGTCTCTGAGTCTGAAGAGTTTTCATCTGAGGGACTGTGAGCGTTAATAACTTTAATTCCAAAGGGCACATGGGCCATTCCCTCCCAGCAATGAGAATAGATATATGTACATATGTGCGCGTTTATTCATATTGTTGGGGGCTGTGCCGCAGAGCATTGGGGTTTTATCTAAACAGTTGCACAATTCTGCTTCTCTTTTGCACTTTTTCTCTGTCTTTATTCCCTTTTCTATTGTGGAGCCCCAGGAAAGGGATCAGGCATACATACAAGCTTTTTAATTAAAAGTAATATCAGCATTAATTCAAATGCCAGTCCCTCTGCATAGAAAACAGAACTAAAAGTGATTAACTTATTGTTAAATGCAATGAATATTTATTTTTATCGGCTGCATGCATTTTCCATTACCTTGCCAAATTAAATGCTAAGCCATTAAAGGCCTCAGAGGAAATTGTCTTAGCTAGTTCGGCTCAACCAAGGAAACCAGGCCAACATAATTAGCCCCAAAGGCCTAAAGGCCAGCCAGCCAGCCAGCCAGGCTGTCTGCTTGGCCACTTCATTACCATAAATAGTTAGATATATGTTGCTTTATGTAAGTGTGTGCTTATTTTGTCAAGTTGCCAGGGCAGTAAAGAACCAAGAATTAAATGTGTATCTCTTATATGCAAGCCAGTGACCTTATTTTATAAGCTTGTAACTATTAATTGGTAGTCATGTGCTCTCGTCAGAAAACATTTGCTTTCAATTTATTTTTATTACATTCTACAGTGGAATCTGAGGGGGATGTGTTTATAGAATTAGAAGTAAATGAAGTAGTTTTAGTAATGATAATACATCTCTAGGGAAAGCCCAGATTATAATAAAAGTGGACTAGAGGTCTTTAGTCTACAAGAAGCTATTTATTTAATGCAAAAGATATATTTTTTATTTTTTCATGTATGACTTTTAATTAGAATTTTTGCTGATATTTTTTTCTGTTTAACATAGACTCTTATAGTTTTCTTACTTAGAATAAAGTAAAACCTATAGCATACTTTTCAGGGCGACCCCATACAGTACGGGAAGACAGTGTCCTGCTGTATTCCCCTCTCTCCATCTCCCTCACTGCCCCTATTTCCCTCTCTATCAGCCTACCCATCACTCTGTGTGTATGTGTGTGTGCTAAGCGAACCACATTTTATTTGCCAATGGACGGACAAAAGCTAAGGAGCAGGGCAAACATTGCATTATCAGCGCTATAAAATCAGACAGACAGTTACTCGATATGTGCATAAAGTAGGAGGGGTGCAGGAAGTCGGGGGGCGAGAGTTGTGAGTTGTGAGGGGGTTGAAACTGTCCAAGTGCTTGGAATGCCTTGTCAAGCAAATGCATATGACACATGTCAGGCTCGTGGCTCCAGGCCCGCGAAGTGTAAAGCTTCATTAAGTTAAACATGCTCAGATACACTCAAAGCACTCTCACACACGCATACAGGCAGGCACAGTGAAGCTATCGATGGGTTTTTCCTATTTCCAAATATAATCGGGTAAATCTTCACCTTAGAATGTGAATAAATGTCACAACTTTTATATTAATTAACTGCTTGTGACCTCTGGTCAGAAAACATATATTTAAAACCCCAATCTTCAAGTTTAAAAATATTTCAATGGTATATTTGACTACAAATGGGGTCGACACACTGTGCGTGGGCCTGTCAGGTGGATAGAGTGTGTGTTTGTGTATGTGCGAGCTTGTTGACAATCCAGTGACAGTAAATACTTGCTTCACAGGTCGTTCGCTCGGTAATTTTTTAACTCATTATTCCATCTGCTTTCCATATTTTGCAGGAACTACTCACACACATCGAGCAACGAATAAATCGAACTTGCATTTTTATATCGCATTTTTGTAAGGAACCAAAACGGAGGTGTTCAGCATTGACCAAATGCCATCGCAGCCAGCAACTCGAGCTGTACGAGTCCAAACAACAGACGGCAATTAATAGAAGTTGCCTTTTGAACGAAACCCCACCCAAGGCGAGAGGAACGAGGACAGGACGCAGGATATTCCCCAATCGGATCCCCACTAATAAATGCAGTGGAAGAAGAAGTTTACTCGATTGAAAGCAGCTACTGGAAATTCGCGTGTGCGAAGAATGCTTTGTTGTGGACGTAGAAAGGTAGGAATAACACTGATTTTTAAATGACAATATAGAGGAAAATGGGAGATCAAATGGGTCTAAAAATGCAAAGTTTTAAGGACAATTGAAATGAGTTGTGACATAGGCTGGACATCAAATGTCTCCTAAGGTAAATCTAAAATCAACTGAATTTTAAATAAAATCATTTGGTTTTTTCTGTGACAGTTTAATGGCAAACCTTCATCACATATAGTGGTGGAGGTTTTAATTAATGAAGGGTTAAACGGGAGTGACAGCTTTGAACTTTTTCCTCTACTGTAGTTAAGCTAATTATTATAAATAGTTGGGGGATTTATTAACTGAGAAAAACGATATAATTAAGCAAATGCTCAGTGGGTCTTAAAATAGTTCAAAATAGTCATCTATAGTAATTAGTCGATATATTAAAAGGGCGTTCTTTGCTTTTCTGTAACTTTGCCATCATAAAAGGGTTTAAAAGAGGGTGGTTTACTTTCCTGCTACTAACTACTGTGCTTGAAATAGAGATTTCTCAGAAGCTATTAAAAACGATGGACCTTACGTCATTCAAGTATAGTTTTATTTAACTGCTCTTGCCAGCCATGATGTCACGCACTTGAGTTTTCTGGCTCATATATTGATTGTGCATATTTTACTGTAAACTTAAAGAAAAAACAAGAAGCTGCATCAGGGAGAAGTCATTTAATTCAGATGAATTTGGAGACTTAAGTTGGAGAAGTTGCATTTAAATACAAAAATTTAATAAGATAAAATAACAAAATGCTTTTTGAAGTGTTTTTCTAAATGGCAAGCTAAGATTCCGTTTTAGTTTAAGCTGTGAACTGTTGTTTATATTAATATAATTATCGATTTGTTGGGAAAAATATAATTTGCCTAGGGAGCAAAAGGTTTTTTTATTCTAATTAGACAATTTTGTGAGCTAGTGTCAGCATTTAGTAGTTCCCATTACAATTTTTTAATTAATTCAATTATAAAGAACCTTTATCAAGCTTTGATTTCATGAGGAAATTAATGGAATTGATATGCTCGTATCTCACCTTTTTAAGCATTTACCTGCTGTATTTGTTCTTGTTGAATCAATTAAATGACTGAGCGTCTTGCAAGATCCGTGCTCTCTCTTTTTACTCACATAAGTGGTGAAAACTGGCTCAATATGTCAGTCAATTGGGGGAAAGGCCCCGACCCTCGGACGCCTTCGTGGCTGCCATAATAAATTTACATTTTTCGCCTGAATTTCAATGAAGGCTTAATTGCAAAATCTGATTTATATGCTGCCGCCGTTGCCGCACACGATGTGTATACTATATGGTGGGAGACGGGGTCTTTCTGTAGAAATTTTCATGGGGCGGCGGTTCACCTTTCAGGTGGGCGGACGTAGTAGGCGTTTACATACAAAATACGACCCATGTTTCGCCACTTTTTAATGCAAGCGATACGCTCAGCACCAGCACACCCGATATGCGCGGCGACAAATTAAATTACAAGCCACACGTGCGGCGTGGGGCATCTCGCATCCCATCTATCGGACTTTAATCAAAGTTACCGCACGGTTTAATGCAATTTTTGAAATGAACTCCCGATTGAATGCCGAGTAATTGGGCTGAACAAAGGGGTTTAATCCGCTGCCCGACAGCACTTAATTTGATTGGGACCCGGGGCTCAGTGGAATGGATAAGAGTATTTGCTCGACTGCTCCCACCTGGCAGTCTATTCAGTCACCTATTCCTCCGTGGGTTGCCCCTTCATTAGGCACCTAACTGAGCAAGGTGCTCCAGTTTGTGTTGCCCCAAAATCACTGCAAAAGAAAGGGCTGCTAATTAAACAATAATTAATTGTATTTAAGTGAGAGGAATTTGTTGTTCTATATTTTATTTTATGTATTTAAACATTCTAGGGTTCAATTGTGGTTTGATAATCTACTATTTGTTTGCTACTGATTAGGGCGCCTTGCAACGTCGAAATCACTGTGACTTGACTTTGCTTTGTCTGAGTGTAAATAATCGGATAACTTTGCTTAAACTTTCTATGAATAACAGGCC
Source organism: Drosophila pectinifera (assembly GCA_008042775.1). Lineage (NCBI taxonomy): Eukaryota > Metazoa > Arthropoda > Insecta > Diptera > Drosophilidae > Drosophila > Drosophila pectinifera. The sequence goes on along the minus strand of VNKC01001515.1, from coordinate 37,875 downwards.
TCTAAATCTATATACCCCTCTCAAATTATAATTATTTCTCTGCCCTTTAGGAATGTGCATTTTTCCCCAGTGTAATATTAGTGAGAGCTAGCCGTCTTTTAAGAACTTTGCCAGCCAGCCAGCCGCTCGGGGAAACTTTATGATAAAGTCCTTGCGGATAAGTCCTTGGAGATGCGGTTGCCGGCGCATTTAGACCGCAGCCACGCCCTGCACACACACTACCGTCTTGTCCCGTCCCTCCACGTCCTCCGCCGACACTCCTGGCTGTTTGTTTTAGTTATAGTTGATTATTTTTCTTTTTGCCGCGCTGCAAACTTTGACTTTGGCTCCCTGACATCAGAAAGTTTAACAAATAAATTAATTTACCCGCTGCACCGACAACCAGCCACGATGAAGCTGCCATCTTAACCGTCCCACGGGCCTTCCAAGGAATTCAATTTGCACTGCTCGATTCCCTCGAAAGCTGAGAATCCCTGAGATTTCCAGTGAGCAGCTGGAAAAATGCCTTAGAAGTTTTTTAGATGGATTTTCATTAGAATTTCTTGGACATTTACAAAGATAGTAATTCAATTATTTGAGGAAAGTGAATTAAAAAAATAGGGAACATTGGGAAAAAGGAAAAATTTGATATTTTATTATTCAAAAAGGGAGAAACCTTTACTTTTATTGAAAGAGTGCCAAAAGGGTATTCCTAGATCGATGCATCCTGCGAGATTACTTAAATTGCATTTCTTGTTTGGCCTTAATGGCTGCCTGGGCCTTAATCAGTTTTGCGCCAGGCTCTGTAAATTGATTTGTTAAACAATTTTTAATTGAAATAAGACGCTGCCGGGCAGAATGTCAAACTTTTCTGCCAATACTTGCCAGCAGGCAGCCGCTTTTCCGCCTCTATGCCTTTCCGCCCATCTGCTGTTCCGGCCTTCCGCTTTTCCGGCTTTCCTGGCACTTGCAAAAGTTGGTCAAGTGAGACGCGTTGGCATTTCTATTGGCACACGAGTGTTGACTGGCAGCCAAACAGGCAATTGCACTCGGGTCGGGGACGGGAACGGGGACGGGCGCGGAGGAACTGCGGGTGAGCTCCAGAAATCAGCATATTGAATTACAAATTGGATGGGGTTGCTGCGAAATCGAAACCATTCAATGGGATTGTTTTGTGCAGCATCCATCCATCCGATTTTTCATTGCAGTGGCAGTGGCAGTTGCAGTTGCAGTTGCAGCTGCATCTGCATCTGCAGGATTCTTTTTTTTGGCGGAATTTCAATAAATTCCGCATGCCGGGCGAGGCAGTAAATTATTTTGATTTATGTGCAACAATGCATGAGTGAAGCGGAGTGGCAGCCGCAAAGGCAAGCCCGTACATGGGCCACATTTGAAATTTAATTGAAAGTCTGACTACTGACAAAGGCGGTTTCGATTTTCCCCAATAAAAAACATTGCATGCATATTACATTTAAATTAAAGTGCTATAAACAGATATGATTGATGCCAAACCTAATTAAATTTAATATAAACACATTTTGGCACTTGTGGGCCTAATAAAAGAATATAGATAGAGAGATATATTGATTATAAAATATGATTTACAAATTATTGCTGGGAAAGCTCGATTATTAAATATATGGAAATAGGGTTAGCTTTATGCTGTTAACTTATAAAGTTTCATTCCATAAACTCAATTATTTCTATTAAAAGTATTAAGTTTAAGTTGTCTGCTTGGTTTCCCTCTCACAGTCCAAGAGTATACAGCTTTAACATGATTTTTAGTTGACAAAAAACAGTAGGAATAAATTGATGGAGTACTTGCTTTCAGTTGCTTAAATGATTAGTTGCCTGGAGGATGAAAGTTTATGAAAATAGTTTGCGGCTGGTGGCCATCGGCCCCTGATGTACTTGGTGATGGAGGAAGCTTGTTGTTGGCGGAGGCTTTGTGGAAAGTTTCCCCAACTTGTTTGCCATGCAGCGGCACGTTTAGTGCTCGGAAATGGCGCAAGATGATGGCATAAAGCATCCCCAGACCAGGCCCATTCCTGTCTCTTTGGCCCTGGAGTCTGTCGAGTGCCATTCACAAATAAATGGCGGGCATTTAGGCAGCCGCAGTCTGGAGTCCTGGAGCTTTTTTCTTGGAGTCTTTCTTCATCGGCTGTGTTTGAGTTTCAGTTGCCTGGCCGCCTTTGAAGCTGCCAACAACAATTGGGGGGCGCGGCCAGGAAACTAAGGAACCAGGCGCGACGACTGGCACAGGATTCGTTGCCTCAATGCAGATAAGGATATTGCCTCAGCCACAGCAGAAGTAGGAGCAGGAGCAGCAGCAGCAGATAGAGATAAAAATGGAGCTGTATACACTAGGGGAAAATGTGACATACAGACAAGATATTATAAAACTTATTTATTATTTATATCTAATACTTACTTATAAGATCTTCTTTGTGCCTTGCCTGCGTTGGGAGCGTCTATTAGTTACCCATGATCTTAGAAACAATACACTACATTGGAAATGTAAACAACAATTGAGACATTTTCGTAGATACTTTTTTCCCAGTGCTCCCTTTCCTGCAGATACAACGCGCAGGCAGAAAGTTTTCCCCAAGACAAACACTGGCACAGCATTTCTCCGCTTCCTTCTGATTCTTCCAGCCATTTCTTTCCGCTCTTTTCCTTTGCAATTTGCTCGCCAGAAAAGCGTTTCTGCCTTGCTGCACTTCCTGGAATCCCCCATCGCCCCCCTCTATTGTTTTAGCTGCCAAATGATTTCGAAAAAAAAAATAACTAAACGCGGGGTAAAACTATTAATTGGCAACGCAGCAGGTGTAGCGGGTTTTTTAATTGCTGCCAACGCAGCGCAAAAAGTTTTCCTTGGCGCTTGGCGCTTAATAAGCTTAATTTTGGGTGCATTGACTTGGAAAGCGCCGCGATAGGACGAAGGAGCAGAGAACCAAGCACCAAAGGACGAGGGACCTGAAGCCCTTGGGGAGTCAGTTCACCTGCACACTGATTAATTTGATAATAATGTCGGCGAATGCCAAATTGATACTCTTTTGACAGAGCAAAATTAGCTGTAAAGAAGAGTAAAATAGAATATTTAAGATCGCTCGGTTTAAAGAATTTTTAATATGTGATGATTTTACATTATTTCTTCATCTAGCTCTCTAAGATAATTCCCACAAAACTGGGCTAATTTTTGGTAGTGTGTCCTTAGATCATGCTGTCTTAGCAAAGTACACCTGGCTTCAATTGCAATCAATTAATTAACTAATTGAGTTGCCAGTTAAGCCCAAATTCCAGCCTATGCCAACACAGGAGAACAGTGCTTATCTCGGGCCAAGTTTCCTCCTGCTTATGGCCCAGTGAGCAATGGCACTATATGACAACTGGCTCAAGGACTCCTCTAGTTGTTGCTTACCTTGTTAGGGATGCTTACGTGCGTCGAAATTCTTGTTCTGGGTTCCGTTGCCAGCCGCTCGACTTGAGCTACTACGTGCCCTTCATTTGCAACTAATTGCAAAAGTCTTACGCAACTACAAGTGACACAAGACACAACACTGGAGGCAGGAGGCAGGATACAGGAGACAGTACAGAGTCGACAGTCGACATATTGAAATGCTCCGTATTCATCGAAGAGTTTTGTCGACTTTGTGTTGCGTGCACGTAAAATATTTGCCTGTCATTGTTCCCATCGGGAGAGGCAGCGTCCTGTCGAACGTGTTTATACTTTGCAGCGACCTGAATATTCTGCGAATATAAATATTCCAGCATTTTGACAGATGACTTACGCCCAGGCACCAAGGAGCCCTACCCCAGGGGTGCTACCTCTGCGTCGCTCTTAACTTATTTTTAATTATTTCCGTCAGCAGGGCGGCCCATTAAAATGATGAGTGCGAATTAGCTCTGCCTTGTGGTAATGATAATGGGCTGCCCGTGGGCTGAGCCGGATTTAACCGAACAGAGCTGGGGCTTTGCCGTTGGCCTTTAAGTGGCAACCTAGCTGCGTGTGACATATTTTATTTTTGGTCCACGAAAACATCAACAGCCCGAGCTGGCGAGAGCTGAAATGGAGGTCTCTGTGCAATCTATGCCCGCTCGTATTGAGGGCACTCCACAGCGGAGGCAAACAAACCCAGTTGCCAAAGATAGTGCAGTGCAAAAAATTACCTGTCTTTATTAAATTATGATTAGATTAGAGATTTTTAAACCAACCAGTGAGGGAAGTGTCGGATTAAACATGTAACCCATGATATATCTGTGTATTACTACATCTTTGTGTTATCTGATATTGATATAAATGCTATTAATATTTATTAGTTTGGAAGATATAAATTGACCAAGTTAGCTAGGTAACATCATCAATGTATTCATTTTATATACTTTATTAATTTTTATTTTATATGTATGTATTTTATACAAATGTTAATGTTTAATTTGTAATTTTAGTTATGTGTTTATTATCAAGATTTCCTAATAAATTGCCTTTAATTTTATTAAAAGATAAATACATAAAAAGAAAATATAAAAAAAATAGAGAGAGATAGAAATGGAGACTTATATATCAGGAATGCCAAAGCGATACCTGTAGAAATATTTATTTATTTATGTAGAACCTGTACAATTTGTAAGAAATGAGTTGAATCTTTATTCTGGTTTTAAACAATTTTATTTTGAGTGGAAGAAGAGAGCGGTGTGCGGAGAGCGGGTCGTGGCAGTTGCAGAAATTGCAATGCCAAAACGAAATTAACCCACAACAACCTTTCTACAGAAGGCAGCATCCGTGGAATGCCGCTATATCATCTGTGTGCGGATCTAAAAACGTGTATGGGTGTGCGTGTGTGGGTGTGCGAGTGTGAGTGTGCATGTTGCACTAAAAGCGGTTTATGCCACTCACATGGAGACTCGGTTGCCTGCCAGTCGCCTCCTCCAAGTGCTTAGCAGTGTCGGCAGCGTCCAGCACCTGCACACCCACCACACACGATTGTTGTGTGGATAGGTCGTGGCTCTGCGTGTGTTCCTCCGCACCTCCTTACAGCCGCTCAACCCCCTCGAAAAACACCCCTGTTAACCCATACTTTGCCCCCTTGGGTTGCTCAAATTTTCTGTTTGCTTTGCTGTGGGTTTTCGTTACGTTTTCGACAGGAACCCCCACTTTCCCCAACTCTTTTTATTTTTTTTCGTAACTTTAACGTATTTTGCATTTGCTTGGCACAGATACCGAGGGGCTTTGGCGGGTTAAGGTTGGTGGGTGGGAAAACGTTTCTCTCTCTGTGAGAAAGTCTCTTCTACCTCAGCTCTCCCGTTCTCGTTCTCTCTGTCGGAAAAGCTTTTGTAGTAGAGAAATACGAACCATTTTCGTTTTTGTTGATTTTCCACCCCATCGTACGTTTTTTAACATTTTTTTGTATAATTCCTTGGCTTTTGCGGCTTGGATGTGCTTCTTTAGAGTGGCCAGAGTTAAGCAAAAGTTTATGGCACACTTTTTTAGCTTAAAATAATGCTGCAGAAAACAAGGCAGTGGTTGTGTGGTAAGACTTTAATGGGCCACTCTGGTGAGGATAATGCTAGGATATATGTAATGTGGGTATTTCAGAGCATAGTACCTTTTCCTTATATTAAAAGTACAAATATTTTGTAAATTGGAATGAAAACTATTCAAGATAAACTATGAAAGATAATAGCTATAATTTCGAAATTTATGATGATTGATATATGCAGTAAAGGAACTAAGGTAAATACTATAATACTTAAACATTAATTGGTTCAGAAACTATATACTAAATACTTAAAAAATAACAATGACGTTGAATATATAAAATTTATGTGGTTGGAGATGACATCTTCCACCTGTTTTTTGTCTTAGTTCCGTCTGTTTCTTAAAAAACGTACTTATCCCTGAAGATCTTATTTACCTTACAAGACCAAGCTCTATTTTCTGTTTAGTGAAAGTTTGACATTTATATGAATGTATGGTATTTATGATATATATAAATACAATTTTTTCTAAATGTCAAGCTGATATCATAAGCCCTCTGATACAAATATGTTCTAACTTGGCAATAAAATAATAATGACCTTTGGTATGCAGTTCTCTATTAGATAATGCAAGGACATATAGTGTGGGCATTTCCAAACTCTGGGGTTATTAGGCGAAACTTGAAAGGGCACACAGGCCACAGACCGGCAGGGAAATGATATCAATTAGCCGGGGCGAGAACAAAGCCAGGCCCTGGGCCACGTTAACAGGCAAACACTCGGTTGCGAAGACATGGCTTAAATTGTGCCAAGGCTTTTCACAGCCAGTTACATTTGAAATGTGATTGATGGGGGCGCAAATCCGAGTGGGGTAAAATCCAGGTGGGCGGTAAAACCACGTTGGCGGCTGTTTGCATAGTTGATGTGGCATTTTCACGCCAATTGCGATTAGTTGTTAGCGCCGACTGCAATTAGTCTAGTGCCAAGGCGAACGCGGGCGCAAGTGCCGGCGGCATTAATTGCCAATGAAGGCACTTAAAGGGCAATTTAACGTCGGGGTCCGGGGCTTACCTTTGAACTCGAGTCGCTAAGCGGCTTACCTCTTACGCAAGAGCAAGAGCGAAACTTTGCATAATTCACTCGACGGCAGGCAGCATCAAAGCCGCATAACGATCCAACTTGTTCTCATCGCCTGCCTTTACCTTTTCCCGATTTCCCTGCATATTTATGTTGTTTATTTTATTTATTTTTTGTGGTCCTGACCACTCTAACTTTGCCCTGAAGAGGCTTACAGACTTTGGACCTTTCCCGATAAACTTGACAAAGAGTTGAACAGCCGATGATGAGAGGCTTTTTATTTATTTATCGGACTTACACAGTATAATTAAAGTTGTAGACTTAGATTTTATTTAGGCGTAATAACAATAAATGAACTAATGGCTTCAAAGGAATGCAGTAAATTAAATTAAATATTTAAATACAATTCTTAACAAATATTCAGGTTGGAATATATTTTCAAAACAGAGTGGAGGTATTTTTCTGAGCTGCCGCTTGGCCCACTAGCCAGCTTCGACAGGCCAAAAAGGTCTGGCCAAAAGTTTTCGTTTTCGAAATTTCCGATTTGAGTTCCCATTCCGTTGCAGGCACGAACTCAATTTGCTGCGCTTGACAAATTCCGATGACAAAGAATTTTTTCCTCTCCGGAAGTTTGTTATTAGCCGCTCGCATCCGGCGGCCGCTGGTGCGTGCGGACGGATAAATTCGATGACCCGGCCGGGACTACACCGCATACTCTGCCCTCGCTGCTCATCTGTCGGCTTTGCGCACCTTATCCGCGCAGGCGTCGATGTTGCGTATACGTAACGTGGCGTAGGGCAATCTCGTTGCGTATACGTAACGCGGTGTGTATTTTGCGGGGGCGTTGGTGGGCTAAAGGTGGCGATTCGGTCGTGTTTGCCTAGTTGCGGTCTGCGATGCCTGCTCCTTGGAAATCACTCTTCGTCCTGCATTCATCTTGCATTTGCATGTCGCCGGGCCTGACAGTTGATTGCCTGTCGGCGGTTGGTTGCCGTTGGACTGCTGCTGCACTGGCGGGTCAGCGTCTCACCAAACTGACCCACATTACTGTGGTAGTGTGGTGTCGATATATGTTATGTGTGCTGTGTGTGGTGGATGGCTGATTGTGTGTGCGTTGCAGCTTTTATGAATGATGTGACCTGTGACCCACACATGAGCAGAGAGAGAAATAAAATCAGGGAACCAATTACTTTTATAAGGATTAATTTAAGCTTGAAATATTATTTAGGATTTGGGGCGATGAATATTTTGGTTTTAGGGCTAGAAAGAAAGCTTAAGTTCTAGGTTAGTTAATAACACTCTCAAATAAAATAAAAATTGCATAAAACTCAGTTGTTTGGTTTATTTAACCCTTTATGGTTATAAAGGTTAATAATTATAATTTAAATATATATACAATGCTGTCTTTTCTCTCTCTGCACACACACTATGCCGCTCTAAAAGGCTTTTATCTGCACAATCCTTGCACTGCTTTTTTTCTATCAATTGTAATGCGTTTTTAATGGCAATTTCTTATCTGTTTGTGTCATCGGCACTGGGTTATTAAAATTATTCATAATGCTGCCCCCACTTTCTCCACCTTCCCCACTTTTCCGCTTTGTTCTTTTTTTGTTGTTGATTCGAGCGGCTTGATAAACAAACATTTGCTGGCCATTGTTGTACCGCTACCGTTATCATTCATAATGTTTGTCTGTCATGCCAGCCGCCGGCCCCGAAACGTTTGTTTGAGTTGGGTCATGATTGGCATTTTTTGTTGCTTTACGGGCATTTCGAACCGTTTGCCCAGGACGGGGAGTATTTTCCCTAAATAGTCACAGTCCAAGTCCAGGGCATATACATATACATATAATTGTTATCGATGTCGGGATTAGGGACACTCTCGTGTGGCGGTGAGTGGTGTGGGAGTCAAGTGAAGGCTTAAGTGGTCCAATGGAAGCGAATTGAGTGGGACTCACTTAGCCGGGGATGCCAGGCTGGTAAGATGCTGTCCCTTTCGAGGGAAAGCCCTTAACAGGATGATTGGGCATTGGCAGGGCATTGAAAACATAACGAAGCTCATCGGGGGAAAGCTTCTGTATCGATGTCGGAACAAGCTTTGTATCCTGATTGTCAGTTGGGACTCGACTTAAGCCTCGAGTAAGTGAATCTATATTAAATAAGGTAAACAAATAATGATTTGAAGGCGTGGTTTGCTTATAGGTTTACGTCTACAAGTATGACAAGTTTTTGAGATTTTTGATGTGTATTCATAAGTGTATGAATTGAGGGAGCATTATCCTTTAAAAATGTTGCTTCTCATAACATTGGCAATCAACAATAATATAATATTTCTTAAATAAGGGCATCATTTATATTTAATCCCACAAATATTGTATTTCTTAACAATTCGTTGCTTTGTTGGGTGTAAATTGTTTCCTATTTATTTTCCAAGTGTCTGAATTATAAAGCAATACTTAAAGAATATTTCAGCTTAAATTTCTCTATCTAAATTATACCCAAAATAATATAAATATCCTAAGCATCTATCCTATATATATATTTTGTATATAAAGAGTAGAAGCACTGCAATTTATACAGTGCCATTCATTTTATTAATATAAGTTCGATTGTATTTAAATTATAAATTCTGTTGCAAAATTCTTTCTTTTAGTAAAATAATGCTTTTATCAGACTGATAATTTGTAAACATGTACTATATTTAAAATCCTACATACAATAAGAATACTTATCAAATATTTAGAAAAATCTCCTCAAACTATTTACAATTAATTTGACGTCTTATATCTGCCCTTATCCTCCTGTTGGCTTGTGCAATGAGTTATGCGAACCGAATGTCCTGGGCATTTTGGACAAGTTCAAGACCGCTCGGGTGAAAATCTCATCTGGCAATGCCGGAACAGAGTCGGCCCCAGCAGACATCTCCTGCAGCTGCTCCCGCTCCTGCTCCTGCTGCTCCGCAGGACTTTCTGCTGGCATCCTGGCGCGCGTATCAAACACAATTCCCCAAATCCCGACTGCCAATTTTTTTGTGTTAAATAATTCAAATACATACACACACAGAGGACTCGCACGACGAACGAGACGCCAGCCGAGGCCCTAAGTTTTCCGAGTGAGAAAAGCTTTCGCTCCCGTTACACAACAAAAACGGGAGAGAGTCCGTGTGTGTGCGTGAGAGTTTTCCTGCCTGCGAATGTATTTGCTCCAATTCCGAGAATGGAGATGTTTCGCCAGCAACTTCGGCCTCCGAGTTTTCCGACTGCCGGATATTCGGAGTTGGCTCGCCGGGCGCAGCGCATTCAATACGCAAAGTTCAGTTGAGCGCGTCGGACGCTTTTGCTCGTGGAAATCGTGACAGTCCGTCGTTGATTAATGCCGTTGTAACAGCAGCGTCGTGCGTGCGTAGTAGTATACGATTCTATATATACATACACACACACACACACACAGCAGTGTGTATATAGTGCGGCTGCAGAGCTCGTGGCGTGTAGTAAAACTCATTAAAAAGCAACTTATTCAATACTATTTCACGCACGCGGCAGGGGACGGTGCTGGAAAAACGCGCGCGCTCAACGGAGGTCCCCGAAAAAACGCAGAACGAAAATCCAAAATTCCAAGAACCGAATCCGACGCCGAAATCGTCATCATCATCGTAATCGTCATCGCTGCGGGCGGACTCTAAAAATTATTGCAGGAAAGCGAACGAAACGCAACGATAAAACTTAAATGTGGCACTAAATTGCCTTGCTCGATCAATAACAATAGAAAGATTAGAAACGAAAACGTCAGTCAATTAAAACTGTCTTAGGGAATACATACATATAATATATTTTCAGCAACAGACCTAAGCTTAAACTAGGTAAATTTGTAAAAAATTTAATTCAAGAAATCTCTCTATATTTATACAAGCTTTCTTGAGAGTTTTGATCTAAAAATCACCTAAAATCTTGCCAGTTACGTTGAAGCCTATACTATAAAGTAGACATTTAAAATCGCCAAACAAGGACCTTAAAAATGTGCCTCATATTATGTTCGACCTATTTTCAGAGCTAAAAACATTATGGCATTTCGTTTGGATTTTATTTCTTCCTCATATTTGGCTTGCCTATTTTGAGACATCCAAAAATGATTGCTTAGAAATATAAAGAGATTTCTGGGAATACAAAATGAATGCGCCAAAAATAGTCAACTCCAGTGCACGTGTCCTTCAGTGGGTCCCTGTGTGTGTGTGTCAACTGAAATGTAATTTATTAGAGCCAGACAACGCTGCGTATACGCAACGAGCCACCAATCTCAACTCAATTTCTTCAACGACTTATTCATTTTTTTGTGTGCTTACACATTTTCTTTGCTTTTTTTTGGACTGTCCCATATACAGACAAAATTTTTTGTTGCTAAATGCGCGCGCTCACGCCCCCCACACACACACATTCACACCCAGGCAGAAAAACATCCCCAAACCATCGAAAAACTCAAGCCAACTCACAGACAAGGGGGGCACATGGCGTTGGGGCAGACGCACACTCGCACACACACTCAAGGTTCAACAGCCCGACGATTGCCCCAGAAGGAGAGAGAGAGAGACAGGGAGAGGGAAAGTGAGGGAGACGGGAGACGGGAGACACAAGACACAGGCCCAAGGCAGCCATTATCTTCGACAACTCTAACCCACGTAGCGTGGGCCACATTGCGTATACGCGGCGTTGCCTCCGCTCCTACTCCTGCTGCTGCTGCTGCTGCTGCTGATGCTTCTGCCACTTTGCCAAAACTCCCAGGCCATTCTCATGCGGGGCTTCATCTTTCCGTCTGCAAAAGTGGCAAAATGTAATTTTTGGCATTTACTTGCCGCTGTCGGTCTTAGCACGTCTGCAGAATAAAGCGCCCAAAAACCGAGGCCACCCACAGATAAAACCCCAGCCACCCACGCACCACGACTCAGCACGGTTTATATTGCCGCGCGGGAAATGTAACTAGAGCTTAAGGCATTGTTTATAACTACACAGCGGGGAAATGAGGCTGGGAAATCAGGAATTTTATTATTTTAAATGTTCTGTTAGTTGTTTGTAGATAGCTTAAAATAATTATTTTTTATTGATATTTATGTTAATTAAACAAATTTAAGTTCATTGTAACTAGATATCATTATTTAGGTTTCACGTCTATCAATTTTCAATGATTTCTTTTAGTGTAAAGGCTTTGTTTCATCCTGCTTCAGTGCGATATTAAAAAGGGGGTCCGAAAATCAGCCAGAGAATGTTCAATTATTTTCAAGAAAACGGACAAACTTTGTCAGTCTGCCTTGCCACACAAAAGATAATTAAAATGATAAAATAAATAATTTCAATTGAGATTTATTCGTTCGACTCTGAAATTATGTATTCAAGCCTAAGATAACCATAAATAGGTTTTAGTCTTTTTAATTTATTCTAAAGCAATTCCCTTTTCTTTGGGCGTTAGTTTGTAAATGCAATTCATTTAATTGTCAGCCATTTCTTGTTGGCTTTGGAATTATACTTGGATAATCTCAACACCTTTCTTTTTTCTTATTTTTCCTGATAGTAATGGCTTTTAACACTCAGCTCCCACGCGGATATATGTATATCGTTCGCCTTTAAAAAGGAAAACCCATTTTTCTTTGGCCATTTTACTTTGTTCTCCGCAAATTAGTAGAGCCCCGGCTTCTGTTGTTGTGTTGTTGGAGTTGTTGTGTTGTTGTGCAGTGCTGGTGGGTTGCCCCGTTTTTAATTTAGTATGCCTGAAATTAATGAAATTTTTGCACGGCCCGGCGAAAATAATTTCGCCGGTCTGGAAGGCGTAAAGTACTCGATGCCGTGGGCGGTTCCACTTACTCTTCATCTCCACGGAACTCACATACTTTGCTGGCGCGCTGCCCAGTTCTGGGTTTTGGGCGAGGGTTAATGGTCTTGTGCCCGGACAGACCGCACTTAAAGAGCCATTTAAATCAATTGTGTAGAAATTTTGAAAACGTTTTGGCAAACGGCGAGCGGAGAGATGGAGTCGCCAGCCGCTAGCCCTCAGCCGCCATTTCCAATTTCACTATTCGCCATTGGCAGTGAAGCGTGAAAGGCAAACATAAATATTTCGCTTGGCAACAAAAGGCAGCCCAAAAAGGAAATCACACAGACAAACACGCACAGTGCCACAAGGCATCTACACTGGGAGAAGAAACAAAGTCTCTAGGACAGGATATAGAGGAAAATTTGCCTGTGAAAGGAAGTTAATAATTATATGTACTGAATATAGACCCATAATTATTAAAAACTCCATCATAGAAAGTCAAGCAAGTACACTACTATTCCTTAGGTCAGAAGGTTATTCTATATTCCCCCCGAATAACTATTTTCTCAGTGTATCAGATACACAGGCACACTTATAGATACAGTTATCATGGCTCTTGGGTGCTTAGCGGATAAAACCCATAACCGAGCGAAACAAAACGAAGTGAAATGATACAATTGGAACTAAGCCTTAGGACGTGTGCGGGAGCAACAAAATACGTATCAAATTATAACCTAAGTAAGCCTTACGAAACCACCGATCCAAGGAGCAAGGATAAAACATACAGCGAATTAGGTATATGAACCAAAATCAAATCGAATCGAATCGAAGCGAAACTATCATTTAAATTAGGGAATCCAACATATCCTCGCGGGACAGTGCGTGTGTGCGTGATACACATATCCCTCTATATATATTATACGTGAATATATATAGGCATATTTCGATACATCACAGTTCGAGGCAAAAGCAAGCAAGTTGGCTGCAACAAAATTAATGTGCGATAGCGCCACCACAGGATGTTTCCTGACCAGAAGCAGCCATCGCAAGGTGAGTGTGTGTCTCTTCTATGTGTGTGGGAGTGGGGTTTATTTATTAATAGCGCATTAAGTAATATTGCCTGTCCCTGACATAGCCATCGCCCCGGGAGGAAAGGTCGCTTTGATTGCCATTGCAAATGCCAGCTAGAAAGTCCCATGTACTCCCATAATGAGCTCACAATTTATGTGCCTCTTCCCTGGGTTTCGACATCATCAAAGAGCTATATTTTGCGGATTTAGGATTATAATCTAAATTCGAGGCGGGCGACCCATTAATTTTGCATACAAAAGCGGCTTTGTTTAGGCCAACCAAAAAGTGTATATAAATTTGAGAGCATTGTTTAAAGCTGCATTGGTTACTAGCGGTGTTACTAGAGTTAATAAAGACTTAAAGCATAGCCTATTAAAGTTATTGAAATTATGGATATGTAGTTTTGTTTTGCAAACATAATAAAAGAGCTCTTAAAACTTTAAAAGCACAATTAAGAAACATAACCTTTTACATATTTAGTTCATTTGAAATCCAGAGTTTTAGGTTGACATATTTTTTAAACTTTATACTGATTACAAAAAGGGCTTTTGAGGATACTTACTTTTTTTATGGAACTCTACACCTCTTTATGCATAGTTATTCGCTAGCAAAGAGTGCATGAAACAGCATACTTTTAATAATAATGTGCCATTCAAGTGTGTTAATAAGCACTTGAAATTGAGTGTGCTTTTGTGTGTATTTTAAGTGATTTGAGTTGCCATCATGCAGAGCAATATTGAGTTAGAGCCGCTTCAAAGGAAATATTTTCGCAATATCATGCTCGGTCGGTGTGTGGCGGCTGTTGTGCTGTTGTGTGGAAAATACCAGAGGGGCGAACTCCACTACACCCACATCAATAATAGCGGGAGCCATAAAGCGCTGGAAATGTCATAAGTCTGCATAAAATACGCAAGTCCGACCGAATGGCGAGGGGCGAAAGCCACCTCCTGCTCCTCGGCGGGTGCCTTCAGCCGAAAGCAAACGAATTTGCATGACATTTTCATATATGTATATATATATATATATATATATACTTTCTGTGCACGAGTGTATTCCACTTTAATATTTATGCCCAAGTATTGGTATGCATAAATATTGCCTTCTGCACGCTCCCAGTTGCGACTATTAGCCGCTTAAGCTCCGGGACCAGAGCTCCTCCCCCATAATCGGTTTGTGCCCCTTATTTTTTATTTTGTGTGCAATTTGGCACGATTTGTTTATTTTTTAAATTTTATATCGGCATCGTTGTTTTTACGCTGGAAAGCAAGCAATTTTTATTTACAGTTGTGGTTGAAAAAATAGAAATGCCAATACTAAAGTTCTTTGTAAACTTTTCTTTTTATTTTAGTGAGTTAAATCCCGGGAAACAATGGCCACAGCTGTATTTTATTTGAATAATTTATATATTAAATGGTTTTTTTATTTTCAATCTGTATAACATGTTTCATTCAATATATACAGTCTTGAAAGATGAATGTGTGTGGAATACCAGAGTTTATTACATTCTGTTTTGTATAACTCTATCATAGCATTTTTTTAATTACTGGTTAGCCGAAAATACGTTTAATCATTCACTTAAATCCGCTTTTACATTATTATTCTGACCGCAGCTGTCTGTGCGTTCAGTCATGCGGATGAATGAATAAATAAATATGCGTAAAACAAATAAGAATGCATATTTCATGGATTCGCGGAGCAGCAGAGGCCAACGTACCATCTGCGAACCGAAGCAACTACTTTAAAACAGAAAAAAGGTAGTAAAAACACAGCATAATAAATAAGCAAACTTTGAACTTGTGTGTTGATAAAGTGAAACAATCTGGAGAGTTGGTTGGGAAGGGAGTTGCCTCGAGGGCGGGCACAATGAGAGGGCCCACTTAGACATATAATCGTTTTTTGTTTATTTACACACGTACACTCGCACATTCGGGGCGGCGGCCACAGATTGCAACTTTCAACTACTTTGCCCCCCCCCGTCGGATCCTGAGGGTGCTTGAAATATTGAAATAAAATCCCATTAAGTATGCAGCCCCCGAGAGCGGACGGCGAGGGGCGGGCGCTAAAAATATTTGCATAGATAATGGCAGGCACGAAATTGTTTGCGCACTTCTTCCATTCGGCTGGGTAATTAAATTTTTTCGCCAGCGCCAGGCACTTGGAAAATTGGATAGCATTTTCGGGAATTTCATTTTAAATGCATTAAGATTTATATTGAATTTTAATAGGAAAAGTCAAAGCTCAATATATATTTAATTAGATAAAGTCTAAAAAGTCTCTTGATATTTTAAAACAATTATATTCAAGCCTAAGAGTATATAATAAAATATATTTTATTTGAATATCGGTAGTTTTGTGCCCTTAAAAGGTCTTTTATTTGTATCCCTTGATTTTCCCCTATCAATACAAAATGTAAATGAATTAAGCACTTAAATATTCTCATGTTTTAAAACGCAAAGCAATGTCGGCTTAAAGATCTGCCGTTTTTGAGTGCACCTCGATGCTATCAGCCTTTCAGCCGAGAGAAGCAATTGCAGTTCCCCGGCTCAGCTCGGTGTCCTTGTGCCCGTGAGTGATGTGAGTGGCCGGAGCCAGTGAAAGGTTTGTCCTGCACTCTGCACCGCCCACTCTGAGGCCTCTGGCCTCGGCTGGGATATCTTCACGCTTCATCCTGTCACTCGACACTTTTGATTGGATGGAGGCGCACGGCTTACGACGTACGGCTTACGGCCTTTGATGCCCTGATATTCCGATATCCTGGCATCCTCCGGTCTGTCGGCTTTGTCGGCGTGTCCGCATCTAATTGCATAATGCGATGCCTGGAATGCGTTTGACGCCATCTTGGCATTCTCCCCATTGTTTGCCGGCAAATTTGAATTTAATCAATAAATCACGTATACGCCGGGTGTGCCCATGAAAGTGCCTCCAACTCCTGCCCCCTGGCTTCCTTGCGTGGCGCTGCTTGGCTGCCAGTGGCACCGCCACAATGCGGCTTGTGTCACTTGCGTTGTCGACGTCGTCGTCGTCTTCGTGGTTGTTGCTTTGTTGTTTGCCTTAATTTGCGGTTATCTCGACCGGGACCGGCAGCCCTCCCTCTCGCCATTTCCATTTAATCCAAAGCCATCCAATCTGATTCGAGTCAAGCCACAGCTCCAGTTAGGTTCCTGTTCCGGGCACTGCCACTGCCACCAGCACTGGTACAGTGCCCATGCGATAAGAGGACTGATAGAAGATATTCATTTAAATAATGCATTTCTCCTAAAAATACTCTGAAGGAGTTTCGAGTTAATGTATTAAGTTGTTACGGGATGATGAAAGAACAGAAATGGGAAATATCTCATAAAAATCCTCTGATTTCATACTTTGAAAGATACATTTATTTGATCTATTTTGTAGGCTTTAAGAAACCACATAACGTTTAATTAATTTGGGTAAAAATAAGGTTATTTATCATAATATATATTATATTTCTTATTCCAATCTTAGCCTTTTTCCCATTTCCATTCCCACCATCGATCGATCCCTGTTCTTGGCTGTCCTGTGCCTGGTCTGTGCCACATATTTCGACATTAGCGCAGCTGCAACTGACAACTATTATTAACATGGCGAGCGAGAATGAGGATGAGAATGTTGTGCATTTGGCATTTAATTGTAATCGTTGTCAGTGAATTGGGTAAATTCCAGACGGGAGACGGGAGACGGGAGACGAGTGACAAGAGCCGGGGACATGTAATTGGCATGGTGAATGCCGCCCAGGGAATTTCCCTAGGCATTTAAATTTATAATTATTTGCCCTTTGTTTGCGGTTCAGGTGGAGTTTGGTTTTGGTGTCGTTTCGGTTCGCTACGGTTCGGTTTGGTCCGGCTTGGTTTGTTTGCATTGTTCCATTATTTCCTGGAATAGTTTAGCCCAAGGAAATGGTTCCCTCTGTGTGTGGCGAACGTTATGAATGCCAAATGAATGGCCAAATGCCCCAGAGGAGAAACAAAGGCATCCTTGGGTGGATACAACACGTGCCGAACGGAATACAATTTAGTTTGCAAAACAAATTTGTTAACAAAACTGCCATGGTGGTTTGCCCATATACTTACAATATGATTCCCCAAAAATTTCTCCCTTTGAGTGGAACATTTCAGTGGTTAAGTTGGGGAGCACGATTCGAATTCATTAAATGCGGTTGGCCGAGACAAATTTATCAAAGGCTCAGGACGACATTCCTTGAATAGCGCTGGCCTGGCCTGGCCTGAGTAATTTGATCAGTTTGAGCACCATTAGACAAATAACATGACTTGCTACTATGCCGGGAATTATTAATTACACGACCATGGCGATACAGAATCAATTTCATCAATTCAAATGGCTGCCAGGCGCTGCAAAGCCAAAGCAATTATTCTTATGGCCAATCTGAGCAGCGTCCCAAGGAATTAGACAAAAGGCCAAAGGATCGAGGCCGGTTCAGCACATCATGCTAAATCACACGCTCCCACAATCAATCAATGCGTCGGTCAATCAATCAACCGAACTGACTGAGGGGGGACAGCTGGCAGACGGGTGGCCGGTCAGCAGAGGAGCAGAGGGGCCTCGAAATCGAACCGAGGCTCAGTCATTACAATTATGGCTAGTCAATTATTAACCAGGCCCGGGAAATGACGCACTCTCTTTCACCGCATTCAAAGGCAGCCAAAGCCTGCCGAAAAGTGATTAGAACTAGCTAATGCCTCGACTTTTGGGTACACTCAGGGAAATAAGCTTGTCTTAACATAAGAATTAGTTTAACATACCTGACATCTGAATAACCCTAAAATACAGCCTACCTTTTTGTGGCTTAGAATGGTTCGTTCTTAATTTAGTACTTTCAGTCCCTATTTTAAGAATATTTTAAATTCCTTAACGATTTCTAAAAGGAATATTTCTGTAAAAGGAGTTGCTTTTAAATGTATTCCAGTTTATACTGACTTTCCATTAAATGAAGCATTATGATGCCTAAAATAGGCTGTATAAGAGGTACTTATACAACTTGCTATGTCGAGTTAAATACTACATGTTTCGTATAATCTATAGTTTAGTGTGGCAGATATTCGAAATATTACTACTCGGCCAGCAGTTACTGATGGTTAATGGCGTCTGCGCTGACATAATTACAATTTTAGTCAATTTCCGTTCGCGGGTGTTTATTTTTTATTTGGCTGCCGAGGCACTAAAAACGATTTTATTGATTTGTGCTGTCACGCAACTTCCTCTAATGGCTTCCTCTTCCTGCTCCTTATCCCCCAGACCTTATCGCTTATCCCAGGCTGTTTTTCATTTTTTCCCTCTTCAGTTCTCCGGTTCTGCTTTCCCAAATTAGTTTTTCCTCCCAAGTCACAAGAAGAATCATCCATAATTAAAAAAGCTTGCCAAAGTCAGTCCTCAATATGTGATGTCTTGAGGATTTTCAATTAGTTGTCGTCACCCTGCCTGCGGGCGGGGGAGTGAACGGCATGGGGCGGACGGGATCTGGGCAGGAGTGGGCCGCCAGTAGGCCTCCACTGCTTAGTCAGCGCCAAGAACATAATGAAGTTGAAATGAGTTTAAACAGAGGCAGCCCCAGAGTGGGTCCCAGTCCTCCTTCAGTCTGGTCTGAGTCACATGTGCGCCAGACTTGGCTCTGCCTAAAGACGCTTAATGTAAGCCCGCCCCGGTAATTTGCATTCACCCCCCACGGCAATTTCCAGTTCCTCCCAACTTATTGGATTTGCCGGTTAATAAACTATGCACTTACTAATTAAGTACGCGACTCGCTGTAAATAACTCCGGGCGGCAAAGTGAGTGGAAAACGCCCTCAGCCATGCAGCTGAAAATTTAGCAAGCAACGAAACTAGCCGTAATGGAAGGCAGCCTAGTTTTTACGGCAAAGGCATGCAATTCCCTCAAAGAACTATTATTTCTTTTTTATTTTATTTGTAATATGACCTGATTATATATACCAAAGAGGGAAATAATTTAAGGGCTTTACTTTCTTTCTAGCTTTTCTTGGTTAGGGTTAAATGAGGTTGGTAATAGTGTTCGTTCCAATATTGTACACTATATTTTAATACTAAATAATCTTTAGAAGGGTAAAGGTTATGTAAGTGTAGGGACTCATTTGCCCTATTATCAATTCCTGACTTTGAAAGACAATATTTTTGGGTATAAGCTCAGGGCCAAACTAAAGGAGCCCTTTGCAAGGGCATCGGGCCATTCTGTGAAAAAGAATGAATAATTGAATTTTAATACTTTCGTGTGACACAAAGGGAGTGAGGCAAGGCTGCAAAATGATTACACTGAACTTGACAGGGAACACAAGGCTGGGATGGGGAGCCAAGAAAGGACCTGGGCCACTGGCAGGACACTGGCTGCCCCTCATGTGGATGCATAAATTTGCCGCTGACAGCCTCGGACGGACGGGGGTGTTTGCTGTTCCATTGGCACTTCATGAGTCCATTTAGAGGCAACGCTCTGTCCTTTTTTTCTTTTCCTTCCCGGGCCTAAGCAAACCTGCACGCGATGCACACCATCTATATTTATTGTTTTTATGCCAGGTACATGAAGGGTACAAGGTATGTCAGATTTTGAGAAAATTGCTTTAAGGTTATATTTATTTATTAAACCTATATTTATATATATTCCAGATTATATTCTTGAGAAAGGAGAACATTTATTTTTGTAATGTCATAAGTTACACCTCGATATGTCACAGTGGCAAGAGCAATTCTAGTTTTTCCTTAAATATTTCCTTTGAGCAACTCTCAAAAGCAGGCACAAACTATGAATCGATGAAATCATGGGATATCCTGAAGTTTTCTGGGTTTTTTTTATGTAGCAAATCATAGCTTTGGGGATATTGCAGAGTTTGCTGAGTACTTCAACGGTCGAGTTATTACTGAATGTTGCTGTTGCTCCAGTTGTTGTAGTTGCTCGTTGCAGTTGCCTTAGTTGTTGTAGTCGGGCCATTCTCGTTAGTAAACAGCAACAACAATGCGCCGCCTTCTTCTCCTTTTGTGCCTGAGCAGGCAGGTCCTTTTTATTGAATACAGTTGTTCGGCCAGGACCACGCCCAGCTCGCAACGTTCTCGGCACATACTCACGCCACACTCACGCAAGTGGGCGGCACAAATGACCATATTTTTGTGTGTGCCTCGTGGCCTGTGTGTTAATGATGCCCTGGCACTTCGGCTGAATTATTTATATGCATATGCATTTGCAGTTGGCGAACTGCAAACAAACACCGAAATACCATTACAGAAAACACACTTTAATAGTTTAATGCCAGACGACCCAAGAAGAACTTTCACAGCAATTGCCACCGGGTATTAGATTGAGAGGAAAACTAGCCCAAAGTTTCACTAGCGATAAACCATAAAAAAAATAGAATCATAGGTTAAGAAAGTGTCTAGAAAGTTGTCAAAGTTCGACATTTGAGAACACTGAATTTGTTATGGGTTCATAAAATAGAAATATACCAGAGAACATGTCTAGAATTAAGACTCTCTCAATTTAAATCCATTACAATTCAAATAATATTTTTTATACCCTCTAAAATATGCATAAAATAATAGAAATATTATATAACTATCTGAGAGAGATGTTAGTTAGACTTGTATCGGTCTGTGTACGTCTTTCTTGCAATTTAATCTGATCATAAATGGTTACCCACTTCATTTTTCTTGGCTCAGAAAGCCTAGTTATATTTTCCCATGAAATATTCATATTTTCTTGCAGTGAAGGCAGATTAGAAGGCATAGAACACGCTCAGCATATAATAATGCCCATTTGAGTGAGAGAGCAACGTGGACGGAAGCAGGCGCTCTTGACGACCAAACTTCCGTCCTAACGACATCTGCTCTCCATGTCCTTGCTGTTGTTGCCGCTGCTGCAAGTTTGGCAAAGTTACACAACATCAGCGCAGCAACAATGTCCGGGGCAGGGAAATAGGGGAAGTTTCGAGGGCCAAGAGGGTGAGAGATAGCCACCGACATATGTCAAAGTTTTGCAATTTCAAAGATTTCTTTTTTCCTCACTAATTTTTTTGCGGGCAGTTGCGAACATGATTTTCGGCAACCGCAGAGCATGGGAGGCCAAGGGCTGGTACTTGGAGCGACTGCAGCCTTTGCTCCGCGCTGACCACACAATTTTCGTCGTCGTCCCCCTTTTCCGTAACATTAATCCATTAAAAACTTCGTTTAGCTTCGGCCAAAAGGCAACTTCGTTTAAAACCAATTTCATGGGCGCCCACACCGCACGATTTCTGGAAACCCCCTGAAAATCAAAGTTGCACATTGTTGCCGTGTCCTGTTTCGGGGTGGAGAGTGGCGGTTACATTTGCCCCAACTTTCTGACCGCCGTGTGACATCATCGGCGAACGTCACGTGCCGGGTACAGTTGGCCCCGCCAGTTTCCTGACGCCGTATTCTTGGGAATCCTGATGGGCCACTGACAGAAATTACAGTTGGCGTGAGTGGAAGAAGTGAAGTAAGCGGTGACTCTGACGAAATAATTATTGCACACACTTTCTAGGCCACTCTTGATTGACAGAACTTGGGCGACTGGTGGCAGAACTTGCAGGACCTGTGACTAGTATTACCATTTTGCCAGCAAATTGAGTTGTTAACTAAGCAGAAAGCCAGGCGACTGGCCATTAAAATCGCTTGAATATTTTAAGAAAGTCAGCTAAAAGGGCAATTAAGTGCCAGAGTTTTACGTTAGTTCTATTCATTTATTGGATTCTATAAAAGTAAGCCTTCGTGTAAGTCTAGTTCCTAAGGAGGGAAGGAAAAGTGACAGGCTCTTTTGTTGATTACAAAAGTAAAAACCTTAAATTGCCTCAGGCTAAACTGCAATATTCCCCTGAAGCTTATAGAAAACTGCGCAAAATTAGCTTAATTAATGCAAAGCTAAATCTTTTAGCGCGGCTTAAGTGGAGCAGCATCAGAAGCTGCAGTAGCAGTAACAGTAGCAGTAGCAGCAGCAGCAGCAGCTGGGGCAACAATTAGTTTAATTTATGCAGCGCCGCGTTGCTCTCGAGATTTGCATTAAGCTCCTCCGCCATCGCTCCAAGCGAATGAATACGAAACTAACGAGGAACTAACTATATTTTCGCATCGTTGTTTTCCGTTTTTGCAGGAGAATGGAAGATCAGTTCCTGATGTTACTGCCAGCCCGGGACGCGCTCCGCCCGGCCCGCTGCCCGCCAACCAGCTGTCCTCGTTGGGCAACCAGCAGCAGCAGCAGATGCACCACCAGGGCAACCAGCAGCAGCACCACCATCACCAGGGTAACCAGCAGCACCATGGCAACCAGCAGCAGCAGCACCATGGCAACCATCGCGGTCAGGGCTCCATGTCGAACTCTGGCGGCGGGGGAGTCAAGGATCCGGTGATGCTGCAGGGCGACTTCCGCAAGGTCAGCGGCATCAGCTCGGAGATCTTCCGCCAGATAGAGGCCGTCGAGAATGACCACGACCCGAACACGGCGGCGGCCCTGGAGGCGGTGGAGCGGCGCGGCGAGATGATTGTCCGCATCCTGGAGCCGCGCTGCATGGGCAGCAAGCAGGCAGTGGATGCCGCCCACAAGCTGATGAACAAGGCGGATGGGCGGCATACAGTGCAGCTGGTGGAGATTGTCAAGCGGCCGGGGCAGACGTTGGGCCTGTACATCCGCGAGGGCAACGGGGCGGATCGTACCGACGGCGTCTTTATCTCCAGGATAGCCCTGGAGTCGGCGGTCTACAACAGCGGCTGCTTGAGGGTAAGTTTATGGCAGGGATATTTGTTCCGAGGCACACTAATGCTCCGAATGTTGCCAGGTGGGCGATGAAATCCTGGCCGTTAACTTGGTCGACGTGACCCACATGTCGCTGGACGATGTCGTCATCATCATGTCAATTCCGCGCCGCCTGGTGCTGGCGATACGTCAGCGGCGCGGCAATCGCGGCACGGGCTCACCAGGACCGCCGACGCTGTCGCGACCGGAGCAGAAGCCACCGCCGGTGGTGGTCATCAAGCGGGATCTGCGGGACGAGGATCTGGACGAAACGGACCGGATGCCGAGGCCGCGCTCATCACGTGAAAGACGTACAGGTAGTTTGAAATGGACGCCGTGTTCGCCATGCTAATCCGGTTGTTTCTCCTCCATTTATTCCAGGGGATGGCCGCGAAATGACAGAGTCCCGATCTCGCTTAGGCCTGGGCCTCAACAACTACAGTCCGCAGTCGGAGCAGCTGGACATGTACTACAATACCCGCGGTGGCGGCGGCGGCGGAGGAGTAGCCATGGGCGAGCCACCAAACTGGGGCTACAAGCCACCGCCCCCGCCATCATCGGTGATCACGGAGCAGCCGACGAAGGGCCATGCATTTGCGCCATCGCATGCCTACTATCAGAATGCTGGCACCCTGGAGAGTCTGGCGGAAAAGGTACATGCCTTCTACCCGGGACAGCCAGGTGGTCCGCCTGTGGTGGGTCCCTCGAGAAGGATGTCCACGGGCACTGGCAACGTGGGTCTCGCCCAGCAGCACGCTCGCTTCCCGCGTTCCGGCTCGGATCAGCACTTACCTCGCGTGGAGTATGCCGACTACTCCAACTCTCTGGGGCGGCACTCGCTGCTCCGCTCGAGCTTAAAGCCGGGCACAGCTGGCGGAGCTCCGATGCCCGTCGGTGTGGGTGGCACCCTGGGACGCTACGGACGCTACGATCAACAGCGGGCCGGTGTGTCCAAGTACGGTCCACCAGCTGGCGGAGCTCAGTCGCTGACACGTCGCTCCAGGCCCAACCTGGACTACTCCAGCGACACGGAGGCTACCATCGGGCCGCGGCCAAGTTACTATTACTACAATCGCCCCGCCATTGGCAGCATGCCGCGTGGAGCGGGAGGAGGACCTGGCCCGGGAGCAGCTGCAGCAGCCGCTGCCATGCTGGCCGGAGCCGCGGATCTCAATAAGTTCAACTCACTGCCCAGGGAACGTCCCGGGGTGAGATTGCAGGGCATTCGGTCGCGGATGGGAGATCGCTTGGTGGACGAAAACGATGGCAATACCTCGGCACCCGAGTTCGATGTGCGGCGGGGCAGAGATCTGCGCCAGCGGATCACCGCCAGTCCGTCGATATTCACGGCGGACGAGTACCGCGCCTGGCTGAGAAGGGCGCCCAGCAGCTCAGCGATTGCGGAACAGATGCGAATGACCCGCGACATGTTTGCCCAGCCCCGGGCCCAGCGATTCTCCTGCAGCGCTGAGAACATCCATGATGCGTTGAGGAATGTAAGTTAAAGGATTCTTTCTTATCTGTTTAAATGTACGGCTTGTAATATTACAATTCCTTTCCCCTTAGACCGAGAGCATCTACTCAAGCAGAACCCATATCCTCGGCACCGGGACTCTAGATCGCAATCTGGGCTTAACTCGCCCTATTTCCGCATTGCCAGTGCGCTCTATGTCCTCGCAGCACATCGGCGGAGCGGGTTCTATTCGCTCGCCAAGCATACGACGGATGAGGCAATTGCTAGAGCTCTCCGCCGGCCCAGCCAGTCCCAGTGGCAGCATCATGAGCACCGGTGGCCACCAGAGTCCGGCACCGACGCCAAGTGCCACTCTGCCGCGCCAGCACCGCCAGATCGACATCAATCCGGCGGAGTTCGCCAAGTACAAGCTTGACAAGCCTATTGTTGACATCGGTGGCGTGTCGGGCATGCTGTGGATTCATCTGCTGGCAGGACGCAGCCTGAGAACGGCGCCCGAGGGAGCTGGCGGGGGACAAGCGCAGCCAGGACAGACCAGGGATCTGTACTGCGTGATCGAGTGCGATCGCGTGCACAAAGCCCGGACAGTGGTGCGTTCCGGGGACCTGCAGTTCGACTGGGATGAGTCCTTCGAGCTGGACTTGGTGGGCAATAAGCAGCTCGACGTGCTGGTCTACTCCTGGGATCCCCAGCATAGGCACAAGCTCTGCTATCGCGGCGCCATCTCGCTGTCCGCCATCCTGCGCCAGTCTCCGCTTCATCAGCTGGCTTTGAAGGTGGAGCCCAGGGGCACGATATACATCCGGATGCGGCACACCGACCCCCTGGCTCTCTACAAGCGACGGGGACTGCCCAGTCTGAGGGCCGGCTATCCGACGCTCTTCGGCGCAGATCTGGAGACGGTGGTCAACAGGGAGTCCAAGGGAGCGCCCGGCTGTGCGCCAGTTCCCATCGTCCTAAGGCGCTGCGTGGAGGAGGTGGAGCGCCGGGGGCTCGATATAATCGGGCTGTACCGACTGTGCGGCTCCGCCACCAAGAAGCGGCTGCTGCGCGAGGCCTTCGAGCGCAATAGCCGTGCCGTGGAATTGAGCCCGGAACATGTTCCTGACATCAACGTCATCACCGGCGTGCTCAAGGACTACCTCAGGGAGCTGCCCGAGCCGCTGTTCACGCGCTGTCTCTTTCAGATGACGGTGGATGCCTTGGGTAAGCGATGGCCTAGAGGTTTCTCAGGAGATGCAACTAATTTAATAAAACCCTTTTCCTTTTTCGCAATTCTCCAGCTGTCTGCCTGCCAGATGACCCGGAGGGCAATGCGAAACTGATGCTTAGCATCCTCGACTGCCTGCCGCGGGCGAACAGGGTAAGTCTTTGTCAGATTCAGTGGACTCCAACCAGATTCCTTACTCAATTGTGCTTTCCAAATAGGCTACCCTGGTATTCCTGCTCGACCATTTGTCGCTGGTCGTCTCCAACTCGGAGCGGAACAAGATGTCCGCCCAGGCGCTGGCCACAGTGATGGGCCCACCGCTGATGCTGCATTCGGCGAGTGCGCAGCCGGGCGCTGACATCGATCACGCCCAACCGATCGCGGTGCTCAAGTATCTGCTGCAGATCTGGCCGCAGCCGCAGGCGCAGCATCAGCAGCTGGCGCAGCACATGGGCGGCGCTGCTGGGGCAATGATGGTGGGCGGACTGGCCTCCGCCGGCAGCATGAGCAATATGGCCGGCGTTGCTTCAGGTAACGTACTCCCAGCGTCCGATTCTCCAAAATCGAGCAAACCCCCCCAGAGCAATCCAGAACCACGACCACAAATCCACACGGAACACACTCCACACAGAAAAAAATACTATATAGCAAACACACACACCTGCAAGAGTTTGATTCCTTTCCTTTCGTTTCTGCTTTGGATGCATCGCAGCATCAGCAGCTGTTTTCCAAGCCAAGATCTTCCGCCACCCAGTTCGTCCTCCTTCTCAGCCACAACTTCAACTTAGACCTAAACTTAAACTAAACTCAAGTGCGGCACTCGAACCGTTCTCACTGTTAGCTGTTAATGCAATCCACGAACACAAAACACACACATCGCCACATATGTACATCAGTCAGTAACTCACCAGGGTTGCCACTATTTTGTTATATTTATTTAATACTAAAACAGTCGACTTTATAGGGCATTATATAAATAATTATGGATAATTTTTACAGCTACTTAAAATACATTCTCGATACAGCAACAATCTTTAACGATTTCTTGTACACTTCTAGTGTGTTTTCTACACTTTTAGGGTTGTTTCTCAGTTGTTTTTCTTGGATTATAACCATAACTTTGTAGAATCGCTATCACAAGATCCTTTTTATATTTAATTGTATAAGAGATTTTATCGACAAGTTCTTACAACGATTTTAAATATATTCTGAAAGTGTCTGAACAATTGATATATATCCAAGAGGCTTCTAGAGTTTTAGGGTTATTTTCAAATATTTTTCTTGTGAGTTTATTGGATTGAGTTATTTGAATTGAGTTTAAAAAATATATTAAATAGTAATACAAGTGGCGACCGTGACACTCACCATATAAACCCAAATCCACTCCACTACCCAGTGTCCACTTCCACATCCACTCAGCCACCGACATGACCTCGATTCGCGTCCACATTAATATTGATTAATACAGAGTCCTATGTAGACAGGTCGGCGCGGCGAGTCAACAGGGCAGCGTGGAAGCAAAGTCAGTGCGTTGCCAGCGGACAGACAGGCACTTCTACTGCAGCAGCAGGCGCAGCTCATGGCGGCGGGCAACCTACTGCGCTCGTCCACTTCGGTAACCAACATACTCTCCCAAGGCCATCCTCAGCTCTCAGCCACAGCCAACAGTCATCTGTATCAATCAGTAGTGGGTCAGTTAGCTCAATCGCATCGAGCCTTGCAACAAGCGGTGCAACAGGTAAACAAACAGCAACCACAGACACACTCTCAGAACAACAGAACAGCCAACAACATCAGCTCTCTGAACAATGAGAAACGATAACAATTGAAACAACATGATGATAACAATTAACAAATACAATAAATACTCACCCACCACACACCACATTATCATCCACATTAAACACTTAACACACATCGCACTCTTACTAATATTCAAAGCTATGGTTAGGGTGGAAGATCGTTTTATTTTATGAATTTTAAAACGTTTTGTTCTCATTTTTGCGTTCTTCTAAGCTCACAAGCTATTTTAGACTTGAAAAGAATATAAAATAATGGTGGCTCAATTAAAAAATTTGTTTGTTGTCTTAAATCATTTTTGTTTACATCTTTTTTCTTTAGAATTAAATATGCACTTGATTTAACCCCCTTCAGGGTATATAAAAGCCATACTTTAATCGGTGTAGAACAGCTCTTGCTAAGGATATATCTGCAAACTATATATTGTAATCTTCAACAAATATTCTGAGCTACAGGGGTGAACCCCTGTGAAAAAAAATATGCCTAATATTTGTAGCATTCCTTATTTTCTGCGGCAGCCCTGATAGAGATGATACTTAACAAATCTGAAATATTTATATTAGTTAAGAATATATTTACCTTTTATTAAGAGTAATATAATTTTTTTCATTATAAAGCCAAAAAGCCTTGGCAATATTTACTTATAATTTCCACTCCAACTAAACGTACTAACATACAGACATGCCGAAACCAAAAACCATTTTGAACACTTCACAAACCATTCAGAAACATTTTCTGCTCTTCTAACTTTTCCTGTTGACCGTTCTGCAAAAAGACGATGATGATACGAACATATTTTCCTACTTAACTATTGAAACTAACCAAGCATTATCTGTTGTCGATTTGATTTGAGCTTTTTACAAGAATAACATTGCCAAGCAATAACAAATAGCATAAAGTAAATCATATAATTTGCTGTGATCCGTGACCGATAGACGTTGTAATTGTGACATATATCTATATCTAATATATACTCTAACATGTCAGTGTGATATATAATATACCGATGGTAATAATGATGATGATTTGAGCGATGTGATAAATGTTGAACGGCGTGTTAAGCATGATTGGCCCACTACTGGTAACAAATAACATACTCGTACTATTCCAACCACCTCTCTCTGTATACCAACTCCAATATGTCCAATATGTATTATCCATACAGCTCTGTATGCCAACACATGCCGAACCAAAAAGAACACACATCATGTAAATGCGATCCACTGCCATTGTAAAATAACTCCATCAATCATCAATCCTTTGTGCTTTTCCACCCGCTCCCAGGACTAGTGTTCAGTCCCAGTTGCTGGGATAGTTTTGGATAGTTTGGAAGTTCCCTTCATGCTATAACCCCCATTATGTAAACTCAAAGCACTGCTGATGTAGAGTAGAGTACAAAGATGGGTTGGGGTAACACTACCGAGCATTACATTTCCTAAACTGCATTCAGTTGAAACTCATTGAGATCACCTAGGTTTTCCGTTGTTGCTTTCGGGGATAAAGTATTCAGTATCCAGTTGATCTAGCACATTATATATATCACTGTCCTGTATGACCTATATCTATATCACCAGCACATCGTTCATGCACACTAAGGAATTCGCCTTTAATTTAGCTAAAAACAAGAAATTATTTTAAAGTACCTACTTTAAAGGCGAACTCTTAAAAATATTACCTAGTTTGCATGTAGAACACTTCACCTCAAATCACCGCTTTGCCTTAACCAAATACTGATCCAAAAACTATATATTCCACTCCCTATCCTGATTGGTTTACGAATTGGCCGCCATCCTTAAGAGAATTTGCACCGCGCACGTACTGAAATTGTCTTTTGTCTCTGTGATATCTTAATGTGTCCGTTGAATGTGTCGTCTCACAGTAACACACACACAAAACACCCATTAACACACTAACACACTACCTACCTACTCCCCAAAAACATAGTCTAAATTTTTAAAATTCTCCCTGCACTGCCCCCTGAAAATAAAAGCAAGACTCAGCACGTATTGCGCCCCCAAGAACCCAAGAACCCAAGAACCCAAGTCCCCATACTCCATACCTTAGCTATCCATTGCCCATTCGCAGATTAACCAACTTTGACCAACTCGGCGGGTTCGCCCTGCTCCCTTCTCTCTCTCTTTCTGCTCCTCTAATCTCTTGCAGCCCTATCAATTGGGGGGCTCAGTGGGCTCAGCAATTCCCGACCAATCGCCACTGCCACTTCCAGGCACACCCTCCCCCGGCAGTAGTTCGGCCTCGACGGGCTCCGGCTCGGGCTCCGGATCCGGATCGGGTAAAAGTAAGTACAGGCCAAGTACAGACATGCACAAAGAGCTTGAATAGATTACCTTACTAATGCTCTTGTAATCCCTGTATAGGCACGGATACCATCAAGCGCGGTGCTTCGCCCGTTTCCGTGAAGCAAGTCAAGATCATCGACCAGCCATCCAGCCCCTATTCCATTGTGCAGAAGAAGCCGCCGCTGCAGAAGGATGCGCCCATTGAGATCACCACGCCCACTACCCAAGCGGAGGCAGCCTCGGGCGGCCTGGGAGGCAGCATCCGGGACAGAGAGAGCAGCAGCAGCGGTGGGACAACGGCACGCAAATCCAATGTGGACTTCTACGAACCGCACAAATCGCTGTCCAAGGGCTTGGTGAACGAGGAATCCAGCTACAGCTCCAAGTACTCCTCCAGCTTGGAGGCGGCCAAGAAGAGCAGCAGCTACGGTAATGGGAATGGCAACGGTGGCAGCAGCTACACGCCCAGCAAATCCAGCGCAGGGGGCAGCCTGTCCACCGGCGATGACTACAAGGCCATGAGAAACAAGTCGAGCGCCACCTCCAGCTCCAGTTCCTCCCAGGCCACAGTGTTGAGCGCCGGTTCGACGGCCACCTCGGCCCCGACCACCTCCTCCGACGACTCGGACGATCTGGTCTCCTACAAGTCGTCAGCATCGACGAACGCTCTGTTGGCGCAGTCGCAGGCCATGACCACCAGCCAGCTGATGTCCAAGTATCTGAAGCGAGAGCCGCGTGTGCAGTTTACGCCGATCAAGTCTCCGGACTCACCATCGCCGCCAGGCGGTGGCGACGGACTGCCCAAGGGCACCTACCAACTGGTGGCGCCCAGTGCGTCAAGTGCTTCGACCAAGCCGGGGGCCACAACTGGAGCCATTAGCAAGTACACCACCAGCTCGGCGGATTCGAATCCAAGTACGAGCAGCCAGAAGCTAGCGTCGCCCTCGCGAATCACCAGCAGCAAAGTGGCCAGCAGTACCGCCTCGTCCTCGCTGGTGTCCACTGGCCGGCGCCTGTTCGACAGCCTGGCCTCGTCCTCGTCCTCGGAAACGGAGACCAAGACCTACATAGGGGCCAGCACCAGCAGCACAACCTACACCAACGACACCAGGAACTCGGGCAGCAGTAGCAGTAAGTCGGGAATGGGCGGGGGTTCGGGCACGGGCTCGGGATCGGGATCCGAGCACAGGAGCTATGGCAGCACGCTCTTCGGCAGCAGCGGCCTGGGCAATGGCAACGGGAGCCACAATCACTCGGGAACCAATCCCAGTCCCTTCACCACCACCAACGGCAATGGGAACCATAATACCATGCATCTGTATGGAACTTTGCCCAAGAACGGCACCTCGACGACGGGGGCAGCTCTGTTTGGCGGCTCCTCTGCGAGCAGCTCCTCGTATCACTCCAGCTCCGGAGCGGGCACTGCGAGCAGCAGCGGGGTGAGCTCCATGACGGGCTCCACGAACAGTTACGACTTCTACACGAGCAGCAGCTCCTCGAGCAGCTCACGGCCCTTTGCCAACGGGGGCAACAACTACCACACTCTGGGCACCTACCGGGCGCAGTATGCGGCCACAAATCCCTTCCTCGACGCCTTCGACGAGAAGCCGTCCGAGAAGAACGGCGGGGGTGGCAGCGCAAGTAGTAGTAGTAACCAGGATAAGCTAGGAGCCGACAAGGGGAACCACCACAGGGCGACCGTGATGGCGGCATTCCAATCCTCGGGTGACTCGAAGAACGGTAGCGATGAGTACGATGACATCAAGTGAGTAAATACCATTCGCTGTGGTTAAGGAAAGGGAAAAATAAACTAAAGGCTACGTTTATGCGCGTGTTTGAAGGATGATTTTTAGGTTTAAATGCTAATTTCAAATTAGGTTTTAGTTGGAGTTTTATGTAGTGAACAGTTCCCTATGGGTTTTCATTTATTTTCAACTTATTTTTGTAAATAGTGGTCAGTATAGAAAGTTAATTGGGAATTTGGTTTGTCATGCGTATAAGCGTAGTCAGCAAATCGAAGCAAGTACGAAATGAATGCCATACAATGCTGAACGTCGTGTTCTTTTGAAGTATTTACAGTTTACAAATTTACAAGAAATAAACAATACGAAAAGGAAGCGAATAAACGAATAAATAAACCGTTAACAATAAATTCAAGAGGCATACAATCCACATCCCTATCCCAATCAGAATACGAAGTAATATGTGTGTTTAATGGAAGCTTAGCGCCTTGGCAGCTTTAAAACTTCTCTAAAACGACGCATTCAGCTAACATAAATCCGAATTCAATAACATTTACGAACAGTATTTTTGAATGAACTAAGTATGAATTAATAAATAATAAAAAGGAAATACCAAAAACATCGTATACAAGAAATTACATTAGCAAATAATATAAAATAAACAAGAAACTTTAACAAAAAGGTTGATCGAGCATTTAACTTTTACAGAACAGAAACAGAACAAAACCACACAACAGACAATTTCTATATATATATAGATATATAAACTGTATGTAATATGCCTCTAATACGCTGATGACATATTTTTGCATACTCCCTCCGGATCAACCCGATCCAAGCATCCATTCCTCGTGGACCGCTGTACATACTCCACACACCTTTCTAGCCGTAATCTCTAACCACAGCTCAGTGCTACCGTGTGCTATATGTGTGTTTCAATGTGACCAACTCTCTATCTATATACTATATGGCAACCTATCTAAATCTAAAACTAAAACTAAATCGAAAGCGAAATCTAAATGAATTATTGGACGACTTTTTGAGCAATATATACTTGCCTAAACAACAGTTTCTCTACGCCTCTTATAATATATATACACAACTCGATATACACGGGCATATGTGCAGGATCCTTTGATAAGATAACCCCGTCAATGCCCGCACACCACACACGGATACATACAAATACATGAATTTATTGACGAATCGATGTGCTTAGTTTTTGTATGAAACAAAGTCTGATATACACACTAATATACAATACAGTACAGTATAATATTTATAACCATTTAAACATAATTATACAAGACGATGAAACAACAAGTAAACATAAAACGAGAAAAACTAAAAAAAAAAAACGAAATAAAATACAAAAAGTAAAGCTAAAAAATATATATACTATAAAGAATAAAACAAATTAAACACGCTTTGCTATTAAGACGGATTTTACAGCAATTATGATTCCCAAAGCTTTTTATAACGTATTGGCCATACTGTGCTTAACCCCCAAAAATCGTATAACAAATTTACATACATACCACAATACATATAACGAGCCTATAACATCCGCATTAAAACCCTATAATTACCTTCAATAACGAATGCTACGGAACTGTAAATACCCAAAAAATCAATGTACTACAACGTTTGTGCTTTAGCTAGAGTATTCAGTCTGGTCTGTGGTCTGAAAGGGATGGTCAGTTCAAGCTAGTTCTAGACATAGGCATTGCATCGCAGTTATATATATTATATAGCCTAGCGTTAGCGTATTATTTTATTAGGCCAGCCAGGGAGCATAGTAAGCAATAATAAATCCACTGAATAGCAGGAAATAGGAAAAGAAAAGACACCAGATCCGATAGGGCATTATGTTAGCTAACAAAAAAAAAACACCAGGCATAGAATCATTCGTCTTCATGCCAGTACAACTACTTCCTTCAAGATACAGTTCAAGTTCATATTCAAATTTCTCATCAATTATCTCCAAATGATATAGCCAAGATTGTGCATTATTTGATTTTAATAATTAAATACGAAATAATATCGATCGATCGAGGGAGCGTTGAGGGTTTTAAATAGCAAATTATTCGGTTAATTGTTGTCACATTTATTTTATACGAACGGAAAATGGAGAACTGAGAGCGGAGATCGGAGAGTGTTAAACATGATGATTCTCAAAACATAAACCAAAAACCAAAGAGTTATAAACCACAGCATAGGCAAAACATACATCTAGTTGAGGCAAATTGGTTTTTATATAGTGAATTGTTAATTATTGCATATAGCGAGTAGAGTTTTTAATAATACAACAAATCATCCATCCGCCAGATGAGGTGAGAAGAGGCGAGTGTTTATTTGTAGCTGCCCAAACCTGGTTATTGATTTTAGGATTTTAATGTCGTTTAACACATACCAAAGAAACGTCAATGTTACTACAGCTGTCGCCTTCGTTTTAAACACTAGTCGTAACCCAACACCCCATGAGGATCCCCATGATTCCCCATGATTCCCTATTTGTTCACCCCAAGAAGCTTTAATCGTTGAACGACCCCGACCCGAAGGTTACAAATTCGAGACATATTCTACAAATACCAGATACTAACAAGTAGGAGCGAGTACTATAGAGTCGGACAGAAAGCACTTTGATTAATTTGCGAATTGTTGTGGCTTCTTAGTCGTAGTTAGCTTAGCCCTAAGATGTGAGTAATGGTGGCAGAGGCTGGGGAATCTAAATCGGAATCTGAATCGAAATTGAATGCAAAAACGGAGCTGGAGTTGGTCAGTTGGTGGAGGAAGGAAATCTTGGGAAAGTAGAAGCTATATGCCTGGCTTTTGCCGCTGGAAGGGAGTGCTGCGCTTGTTCTGGGTCCCGATCCTGTTCGATGATATGTATTTGTACTTGTACTTTAGCAACCTTAAGAAGCATACACTATGGAATATATATCACTGTGTCATATCGTACATTTAAAAGCAAGTAAAAAGCAACCAAATTGGAGCCGATATAGAAGAAGAAGGAGGGTAAGGAAAATTGTTAACGCAAAGTATTCACGTATATAGAGAAAGTATGTATACAAACCTAAAACTAAATTAAAATTAATAGCGGCCGAGCAGCAACTACATAATACATAATACATAATACATAGTTAAATACTAAAATACTAAACACGATTGGCAGGCATCGCAACCGAGTACTACAAATTGTATATGCATTTAATTTAGAGTATAACTATTACTAACTAAACACACTAAATAACTGATAACGAAACCAAGCCAACTGTTAGCTGGCGAATGCAAATGGCGACATGAATTGATAATTGATGGTTAGTTAACAGTGAAATCGAACTAATTTACCGAAATGTATTGCACAATATCGAACACTTATAAATATTAGCGGAAGTAACTAAGGTTATACATACAGCAAGTAATACGCATACGAATAGAATCGAGTACGGACTCGGATTCCACTTAAGTTACATCATGTTCACACTCGAATCGATCTCGATAAAGGGAACCTCGGGCAGCATGAATGGGAGAGCTCAGCCACGATCTGGATCTGGATAAGTTGGATAGTGCATACGCCTAAGTATATATACATATATATAGTGAATGTGTGAATTTATGTATGTATTAAATGTGCCTAAACTTTCATTTACTTTTCCACACAGAGATCCCTCCTTCGTTCGTTTCCCTGTAACCCCACCACCTTTGAGAACCCTTTTTTGACGACGCTTTGACGGGGACTTTGTTTTTTCGGGTTTTTCCATTTTTCGATTTTTCGATTTTTCGAGCGGGGCAAAGATTTCTTCTGTCGAACTTAACAAGTAAATGGAGACCAAATGCTCAGGGCTTTAGCGAGTTATAACATAGTAGGCGTAATATACAAAACCACAAGGAAACCCAGGGGAAGACCCACTTACAAACTAAGTGTAACCAAACACATCATGAGCATGCTCCATCAAACGCTAGGCAAATGCATTTTTTAGTTCAAACTGAAACCTTAGCTCTTCTGCAACAGGCAACATGCAATATGCAACATACAACAAGATCAAGAACAAGAACAACAGCAGCAGCAGCCACAAGAATAACAACAAGAACAATCCAGCAAACAAATTTACAAAAATCCAAGCAATCAATTTGTTGAAAAGACTGAAAACCAAAAATAAAACAAAACATGAACGAAGGATACACGAAAGAAAACCAGCAAAAGACTCTCTAACGACAGAGCGAGAGTATTCGTAGAAGATCGAGAAGAGAAATCCAGAAAATATACAAGTATTTTGAAGATCCCCAAGTCATGGATAGTCTCAGAGTTTCATTTTGTATTTCGCAATGAGTTAAATGATAACTTTTCAGTTGAGAAACCTTTTCTAGCGCGTCATTGAACTTTAACGAGGTATAATCGTAAACAAAAAAAATTAAAGTAATAGTGAAATATTAGCGGAAATAATACAAATATTACCACCAGCATTTTGCTACCTACTTAATATGCAAGTTTAATGATTAAATGCAATAAGAAATAGTCTAACAAATAGTTCAAAACGTATCGAAGGGCAGGCGAACGGGGCAGGATTTCAAGTAGACAAAAGCGAGAGTAAACAATACCTAAAATAGAACCTAATGGCAAAATTAATTCCGATCGTACTTTGAAATCATTTTCTAAAACCCACCATATAAAAGAGGAGGCGATAAGAACAAATTAAACTTAACGTAAATCTAGACCTTTCCGTTTCCTACAATGATAAATCTAGCACCTTCTTTGTTTGATCCTCTCCTAAATACTAACTGCTTAGGAACCCCAGAACAATTAATGGTATAATAAACATATGTATATATCTCTATATACGTATTGCGATTCCCAGTACTTACATAAGCAGAAAGCATACAGACAAAGCGAAGCCACAACGGAAGCGGAGGCGGCAGAACCGAACCCAACCATCTGACACGAACAAGCATTTCGAGGAGACGACACATTAGCGAGGATTCGTTAGAACGGATAATACTCTGATTTACCACTGCCACAAAGAAACAAACAAGTAACAAGTAAATTGTAACGTTAATATAGACATACAGCCCCAGCTGGGTGGGACATTACACATATACTTTGCATATAGCTATAAAAGGATATATATTGAAAAGTGACTAATTTGACACAAGGCGGAAATCCATTGCAATTACTTATATAGTGTGCGCGGTGCATCGTGTGATTGCCTAGCGAGCGCAAGTAAACTTAACATTATTATTTATGCCGATCAAAATAACAATAATAATTATCTCATAATTATGGAAAGCAAAAACAAATACAAAACTAAAACCCAAATCGTTCTTTGCGTGAGAATAAAGCGATGTTACATTATTTAATGAAAATATATATACATATAAATAAAAAATCTGCAGTCTTGTTTTTTTCTCGAACGGCGGTGTTTTAAGAACTGGAATTGAATTTAGGGTTGTTTTGGCTTAGTTATGAATATTTTTAACAATGAGTTGTCCTAAAAATTAGGACATACAAATCGATTTGTAGACCCAAAATTACATATATTATTAACAGCATATTTTGGCCAAAAATGGAATGGCAGGCAAATGCATTATATTGTCTTATTCGTCGTTAAAATCTTAATAATTTAAAACTAAAATACGGAACAAAATTGGCAAAAAATGTATTATTGAACTAAATATGCAAACGTATTGATTACTTAAAAACTAACACAGAAATTTCCGAAATGAATTAAAGGCTATTTTCGCCAAGTTCTGGTTATTTTTAACTTACTCTCTCTTTAACTTTTAACTTTTTGAAGAGCACTGCGAATATGGTATTGTAGTCTCATCGATTTGTGAAATTAGGAAAAATCCGCTGAAATTGGGTTTCAGATACTAGGCGAACAGAGGATACTAGGCAGCAGCCGGCACCTTTTTGAAATCTTCAGACGCTTAAAAGTATGCTGCACTTATTGCGTACGCAGCATTATTATGCTGATTAAAAGTATGCTACCAAATATTACAAATCCACTGAATAGGGTTTCCGG
This sequence comes from Drosophila pectinifera, assembly GCA_008042775.1. NCBI lineage: Eukaryota > Metazoa > Arthropoda > Insecta > Diptera > Drosophilidae > Drosophila > Drosophila pectinifera. The sequence continues at coordinate 148 of VNKC01001515.1, read as the reverse complement.
TAACTAATGTTTCCGGTTGGCTGAAGAGTACATCGACCATTTCGGAAATTATTCATTTACTATTATTTGGCTTAGCTATGAATATTTTAAACTTTGATTTGTCAATAAAATTAGGATATAAAATAACAGATCTGGCATCTGTTATATC